>CM067322.1:59862744-60130244 GCA_034231615.1 Meghimatium bilineatum
TGGTGTAAATTGTTTTTCATTACTCTAGCGCAATCCTCAGGGTGAGCAGATAACAATGAACATAAAAACACTTCCACTTGATGCATCATGGTAACAGCTGTACCAGGACTGTATATACTACAGACGGAATGGGACCAGATAACCATTATCACAGTTCGTTACCTCTCAACCAACACAGCTCTGAAAACTGTCACAGAACAATGACGAAAACGATAGGGTTCGGATAGCGTTAGTAGGACGCCATAACAAGTCAGCAATGTGTGTCGAAGCCTCGATGTCAATTAGTATGAAGCTACAACAACAAGTGAGAAAGGTGTGTCCAAACCCCTGACGTCAGTTAGTGATATACCAAAACAAGTGAGCAAGTTATGTCCAAATCATCGACGACAATTAGTAGGACCCCTCAACAAGTGAGCAAGATCTGTCAATACCCCTACGTCAGGTAGGAAGACGTCACAACAATAAGTCAGCAAGTTGTGTCCAAATCCCCGACGTAAATTAGTAGAACGCCTCAACAAGTGAGAAAGGTCTGTCCCAACCCCCTACATCAGGTAGGAGGACGTCACAACAACAAGTGAGCAGGTTGTGTCCAAATCCCCGACTCAGTTAGTAGGACTTCAAATCAAGTGGCAATGTGTGTTCTAATCCTCGGACGGCAGTTAGTAGGACTTCAAAATAAGTGGCAAGGTGTGTCGAAATCCTCGGACGGCAGTTAGTAGGACGACACAATAAGTGAGCAACTTGCATCAACACCAATGATATTAGTAGAACGCCACAACAATACGTAAGCAAGTTGCGTCCAAACCAAAGATGTTAGCAGGATGTCACACATGTGTCAAGGTGTGTCCAACCCTCCCGATGTCAGTTAGTAGGACGCCATAAAAATACGTGAGTCAGGGGTATTCAAACACCCGACGTCAGTTAGTAGGACGACACAACAAATGACAAAGTGTGTTCAAACCCTCGATGTGAGTAGGACGCCATAACAATAGGTAAGTAAGGTGTGTTCAAACCTCCGATGTTAGCTAGTAGGACGCCATAACAATAGGTGTGTTCAAACCTCCGATGTTTGTTAGTAGGACGCCACAACAATAAGTGAGCAAAGTGTGTACAAATCCCCGACGTCAGTTAGTAGGACTATGTCGAAGACGGATGTGTCGGGCCATTGGCGCAAATAAAACGGCGACACAACGCATTTCCATTCTCTGGACTACATCCTGCTGGAAATCTAGTAGGACCATGGTCATGCTACAGTGTCACAAATGCGTCGAAGTCAAACAATTAACAACGAAATAATTTTGCTGAGGATTGTGTTGCTGTACACAACTAGAATTTTCGATATTACATTTCAAATTTGTGGTGCTAAAAATTTTGGGCCGCAAGTTTACAAGTTGTCGCCGAAATGGAAATACCATGCTCCCAAAGATATAAGACATCCATGATAATAAGATGGAGTATCTCGAGTTCCTGCACTTGATGCTGTCTGATAATACACACCCTAAATACACACATTCTCGCGAGAATATTCGCTCTTATAATAGCGCTCTTCCTTTCGCCCCAATGGGAGCAAAAATTACGCATTGTCAAGGTCGGCTTGAATTTATGTTAAAAGTTCATGAATAAACTTATCATCGAAGTTCTCATATACAACCGCCATACAACAAATCCACATTGTGCTCAGTTGTATGATTTGGACAGTACTCAGCAACAAATGTTCCACAAGCACGATCAGCAAATGTTACATACGAAAGAGAAATTTTTGATAAAATCTATACATTCACATTTACCCATTGAATCTAGAGAATCTAACAAAGCAGTTCATTAATATCAATATATTAGTTCGAATATGAATCCAATGTCATACGCATTTTTGTTCACATACGGCAAGTCGGGTTGGCATGCACACTGGCAATGTGAGCTATATCAGGGTAAGCAACCCAATAAATTTCGTCCTGACGGGATCCGAACGAATCTAGTAATTAATAAATAATAACAATATTTTTCCACGCCCCAATGTCATCTTGAGGAATCGTCATATAGCAACTAGTTTCTGAAGCCCTGTCCGGTTCATCAGTCACACTCACCTGTCCTTACGCCTGGTCTTACTTTGACACGTGACGTCGCATGTGAGGTCAATGAACCTGCTGCTGGAGACATCTTAATTTTTTTGTTTGATATTAGTTTCTGATGTGTGTCTGTTAGTTCACAGAATGCATTTACTGACCCAATTATTGGTCAACTACATATAGAAGTGTTACATATAACTGTAATAATACCTCAACAAGCAATAGCAACCATCATAGTCAAATCTTTCATTATATACTCACTTCTTCTGCGTTCGTTCTCAAAATCAACAGGATGTCAACAATAAAATCAATCAGATGAACAGGATGTATTCCAGAGAGCTGAATGCGCTGTGTCATGGTTTACAGCTTAGATACGATATCTGCGCCTTTCGGCGTGACACATCCGACTTCAGCATGACTTCTAGGTCACTTTGTCCCGTGGGATGAGACAGCCAACTTCATTCCAAAAGATCTCTTAAGACATGCTTCGTAGGTAACAGAGTTGCTATTATTTGCTCTCCTGTCGGACTGCGACAACACATGAGCGAAAAACAGCAATCACTGAAATATTTCTCTAATTCTATGGTCCAACCATACTTCACTCGCATGTGACTAAGCTGTGCACATCAGTTTGAGTCAGTGCAACCATATATAACTCGCATGTCATTAAACTGTGCACATTGAGTCAGTTCAACAATATATAACTCGCATGGCACTAAACTGTGAACATTGAGTCAGTGCAACCATATATAACTCGCATGGCACTAAACTGTGCACATTGAGTCAGTGCAACCATATATAACTCGCATGTCACTAAACTGTGCACATCAGTTTGAGTCAGTGCAACCATATATAACTCGCATGTCACTAAACTGTGCACATCAGTTTGAGTCAGTGCAACCATATATAACTCGCATGTCACTAAACTGTGCACATCAGTTTGAGTCAGTGCAACCATATATAACTCGCATGTCACTAAACTGTGCACATCAGTTTGAGTCAGTGCAACCATATATAACTCGCATGTCACTAAACTGTGCACATTGAGTCAGTGCAATCATATATAACTCGCATGTCACTAAACTGTGCACATTGTTATGTCATGCTGAAGTTATCACTTTTGTCCGGTCTGTGACGGGGAGGTACAAAATTCGTCTGAGCTCCTTTCCTATTATTGATCAGATATAATGATATTGTTAGTGTACATCATTTAGTATTACAGAATTCATCAAATGGTGGGCAATTCTTCCCCACCTCTTCATAATTTCGCAAAAATAGGCCAGCTAAAATATCACGAAAATAACGGTTTGGATACATAAATGTGAATGCCCTGTTTTTAGGTAACCATCATCCCCCCTTCCACCTAATCTGTATGTGTTCCAGATACCAGATGCATATGTATTCCAGATATCAAAGACCGATCTACGTCTCTGAAATAGTCTGAGACGGCCGAGGTACCAGGTATAATCTTTGCAACTGAAAGTTGAACATTCGGACAGTTCAGCGAACAATGACAACCTTCTGAACATAAATATTGCATAGATAATCACTACAGCACATAACATGCTGGAATATTAAACTACATCTTGAATAGGATATGCCACCACGTTTTATTTCCTTATTTGGAATATGAAGCACATATGTATCTTGTATCAGGAACACATATGTATTGATATCTGGAACACATATGTATCTGATATCTGGAACAAATACGTATCTGATATCTGGAACACATATGTATCTGATATCTGGAACACATATGTATCTGATATCTGGAACACATATGTATCTGATATCTGGAACACATATGTATCTGATATCTGGAACACATACGTATCTGATATCTGGAACACATATGTATATGTTATCTGGAACAAATACGTATCTGATATCTGGAACACATATGTATATGTTATCTGGAACAAATACGTATCTGATATCTGGAACACATATGTATCTGATATCTGGAACACATACGTATCTGATATCTGGAACACATGGTACTTTTAACCATGAGCAAAAGTCCATGATTGTTTTATTGGGGCATATGATCAAGATAAAGCTTTTAGAGGCAGAAAGAACATAAAAGTTCAAGTTTTAATATTGTGTAGCGACTAACTCGCAATGTAGAACCCTAGCCAAATATTAAATGTACAATCATAACTAAAAACCAAATTACAATCATCAAAGTCAAAGGATGGCTTCCCTGCACGAAGGCACTTGACACAAATCAGAGAAAGTTTAAGAGAACTGCAGTTGCTAAATTACCTTTTCTCTTGCAAGCAAACTTCAAGGGATGATTCCTGGAATGTGCGAACTTTTAATGAACGTGGATAGGCGGCACAAATGACGAAGAAATGAGGAAAGACAATACAGAAATTTTGAAAGGATGGGAAATTAGCTTGTAATAAACGGTAATGAGTTGAGCTGCACTCAAAGAGTGTATCGAGTTTGGAAACAGCAAAACTCCAAGTAATGTAGCTTTATAAAGAACAAACATCTCAGGTAACATGATCCCCCCCCCATCTCTCTCTATACCTCTCCTAACCTAGTTTTCATGATGGACGTTTTGAACAACTTACAATACTGATGCAGTCAAGGACATGTTTAAATACTCTTAAATATCTTTTGTGCATCGCCGTTTTGGCCTGTCCTTTCACTTGTTATCAGCAACTACGGATTCTATTATTAGTTTCTCAGTGCTGTTATGTCTCTTTATATGATCAAAACACCTCAGCTTTCTTGTTTTAATGTTGCGTATCAGCTGGCACAATTCCATACTCAATATTCTAAACACTTTTTGATTCATTAGAAGAAATTATCTTTGCCACTACTTTATTAAGTGTCTGTGTTTCACCACCATAAATTGCCACTGGGGATAAGCAAGCTCTCATAAGCTGTAATGATTCTTTCCCAAAATAAGGGTCTACCTTCAAAATTTTTATAAAATCTGCTCCGATCCGCAATTGTGTGTAGTTTTGTGGCGTCATTTACTGCTTGTTTAGTCCTAGAAACAAAATGGCTACCATAATTGTAAGTTCGTTAGAGGTAGACAATTCTGTTGCGGTCACAAAGACTGCTGCCTTATTCGACGTTCTCCGCTCGATCCCGAACCACTGATCGGTATTTATAGACTGATTAGACAAGGGAAATAATTTGAGGGGAGAGGATGGGGGGGGGGGGGGAATGGTATAAATTTCGTTCCGTTTTCCGCAAAAAAGATAGATCCTTATATTGGGAAAGGACCACTGTAATTTATTTTTACTGTCAAAGATTTTTCATTTTCTGTATGTTTTATGTCACTATTGCAATTCTTCTCTTGATTTCTGCTTTAAAATCCCATGAACTATTTATATTTGATTCCACATATTCAACACCTTTGATATCTTCTAATTCTTTCTTGGCTGTCAATTATAGTCATTAATTGAAATTTTACTTTATATTTTGTCACGATTTTAATTCTTCGCATTTAATTGGCCTCGCTTATGTTTTTGTTGATATAATCAGTTGTTTATGACCATTTGAGTTTGTTTTTAACAACAAAAGAACATATGAAAACGGCTTAAAATGCAAATGACATGCAAAAGTAAAGAGACACAACGTATTTCATGTTAGAGCAATATTTAGAAGAGTAATCAAAGCTCAAATTTACCTCGAACAGTAAGTAGATAATAGGTTACACCTGCAGCAAAACTCTTATCATTATCCGACAGGCGCTAATTGTAAACAGTGTAATTAATTTTTGCTAATAACTGGAAACAAACAGGAAAATACAGACACAAATCAACGTTTCGACCAAAAGTTCTTCATTAAGAACACAACATAGCACTCGACGAATAAAAGATGACATTGTCGACTAACCTCATATGGTTAATAAATGGAGCACATTAATTTATTTCCGACCTTTACCTAGTTCTTTAATATTTGTTTTCTTGTCTCCAATTTAACGTTTATCACCGCACAGCTCACCATGAGCAGTCTCTTTGGAAGATGCTAGCCTGGCATGATGACGACGTGTCCGGCGCAACGAAATTGATACCTGATCAACAAAGCGTATATGCTTTCCGCCTTAGAGGTGTCAGGGATCTCAGTATTAAATATTCCACTAAATGCACTCCTCCTACTGCCCAAAATAAACACTACACTAAGTGACAAGTCAGTAACCGCGGTGACAAACCAAAACACCATGAAGTCCATTGCACTAGAGACTATCGACTCCTACCCCAAGGACTGAATCCATGAATACACAGATGGGTCAGCCTTCAAAACCACAATCAACGCTGGATATGACTCTCTTATAGTAATCCCTGACAAAACATCAATAGAGATATCTACTTCTTGTGGAGAGTTCTGCAGAAACTATGATGCAGAGGTGAAAGCAATATCAAAAACACTATTTTACACCACCACCAAATACAAAAATTATGCAACATGTCCATAAAACATAGTAAAATTCACAGAATCCCTGTCTGCCCCACAAGCCCTTGAAAACTGGAATCCAACAGCAAAAATAAACAATAAACTTCTTCGTCTTTCGTTCACTTGAAACATATCAATATCTGTAATTCTGTCTCCTGAATAAAACTCACTGTCTTTTGTAGTTAATACAGTGTCCCATAGAGCTTATATTCCAGTGTTGTTTCCTCTGGCCAATATGTCTGCCTCAGCGTTTCATACTCAGAACACTCTTGGAGTATATGTTTGGCACTCTGTGCTGGCTGTCCACATGTACACATGACTGTGTTGCCAATCTTGAACTTTGCTTACATGTGACTGCGGAATCGGTTGTGTGCCGTTCTGAAGCGTAGAATTACAACTTATTCTGATCTGTTCATATTGTGATAGTCATCTTGTGTTGGTGTTTGTGGTTTTCTTATTGACTTGATCATTTGTTTTTTTTCTGATAGGTGATTGGTACATCTAGTTGGTCTTCGGCAGCACCTTCCTTAGCCAGTTGGTCTGCTTTTTCATTTCCTGGTATTCCACAGGGAGAGGGTATCCACTGCAGGGTTACTCTATACTGGTAAAACAGTTCATTAAGTAGTTTTTGCAAGCCTGTTAGTTTTCCAGACTGGAGAGCTTGAAGAACTGGCCTTGCATCTGTCAGGATTACCATGGGCTGTGGGTCTGGGTTGGAATTCGGCAGTTTTTAGTTGCCACCATATTTGCTTGGATTTCTGCATCATAACTATTACAGAATTTCCCTGTTGGCGTTCTAATGGTATCTCTAGGCGTGTATGGATATTCTATATATATACACCTTCACCTCCATTCCTCACTGTATTCTGTGCTGATCCCTCTGTGTATGCTAAACTATAAACAAATTACTTCAAGCTACTAACATACTTACATCCTATGGCATCAATACTACACTACAGTGGATACCAGGCCGCACATGTATCAACAGGAATGAAAGTGCTGATAAAATGGTAAACAAAGGAAGCAATGACGCCCCAACCAGGAATTTCCACCAACCTTAGATTAGCTAAACACATTATCCATAACAACTGTAAGCAGCAATGGATGGACTACTGGACCACTTGCTCAAAAGGAATAGTGCTATATACAGAGATGTCCCAGTCAAGTTCATACGACAGCATAAAAAGCCTAGACCACACAGATCAAACTACAATATTTAGGCTCCGAACAACACAAGCACAACTTGAACACCAAAAAATTCAACAAATTGTCATGTCTTTTGATATGTCCAAAATATTTTATTTTCTTGATCTTTATTTATGTTACACATATGGGTGTAGAAAAAAAGCAACATACCCAAATCCCTCCATTGCTAACATTCTACGTCAGGTGTCGGAGAACTTCTTCATATATATGTACCCCAAATTGTATTTTTGTGCACCGAACTTACCAATTTCAATAAAATTGGGGAAAAGACATGTCTACTCTCCGTTCGATTTTGACCGTTTGACATCACCTTCGACATTTCCCTGCCCAAAGTCAACGTGTCAGCAAAATAAAATATAATAATAATAATAATAGAATAATTCGTGAGTCTCAAAATGATATACAATTGTATATTTATAAAACAAATTTTCGCTATAAAAAATTGTTCAAAATTGTTATTTTATCCATTGTGGGGTAATTTACTCCCGTTTCCAGACTACTGATCTACAGTGTATTTAAGAATGCACTTTCTACTAGCTTTCCACATGGAAAAAGAGTGGAATCTCGCGACTCTGTGGATATGATAAGTAAATAAAATATAAAAACATAAACCACAAAGCCACCAATGTGTCAGCTCAACTTTTAATTGGACGATGTTAGCACGTTTCACCAGCGTTGCTGAACTTACAAATCATGTATCTCAGCAAATATATAACGATTTTTAATTAGAATTGTGTGTGCGAATTGAACATGGTGTAGACACTATGAATTAATTTGTTTCATTAAATTGCATTCATTAGTTTTAATTTTCGCTTATTTGCGATATAGATTAAAAGTCTACTTGTCACTGCACATCTAACATACAAAAATTAGGTGTTTACAATAAAATTCTATGACATCATTAACACATGATTCATTTATCATAAATTTAGAATTATTTAAGGGTATTTAAGCGTGAAATTTGACGATTCTGTACTGTCGAACAGAAGACAGACGGTGTTTATAGGTTTTATCTGTTGCAATGTCTGAAGTAGCATAACGTTCTTTTTTTTTTTTTTTTTGGAAACACACTAATTAGTATAATTATAGAACTTACGTAGAACACAGGTTTTTAAAGCTTCACTTCATAACAACTGACTGATTATCACTAAGGGACTATGGGGTATAAACACGAAAAAATAGAAATAACAATACACAAGACATTTTCAACATTTCTAGCCGTTAGATCTTAATCAAGAATATACGAAACAAACAGTGATAAAAACAGTAAGAACAATGTTATCACCACAGAGGTACTAGAACGCAATGTAAACAATATGAAGTTCAAGATGACAACGACGTACGTGTAAACGTATGAAGTCACGGAAGCTGGTTGTATTGGAAAAGGGAACGGGATATGAGAACAGAAAGAAGCAATTATTGAGAAAAACAACAGCAATACAACATGGACCACACCAGCACACATTTAAACAAATGAATGTTCGGAATTAAGTCCGAAATGCTTGAGGGTACCAAACTCAGAAATAAATCGATTTTCAAGAGCGTACCTAAATCTATCATCAGTGATGCAAGTTTTGAGAGCAATGACCTGGATATCAAGATCACCATGATGACCATCACCGTTGAAATGAAGGGCGACAGGGATTAATTCTTTGCCTTTTATGGCACGAAGATGCCTACAGAAGCGGTCACTTAGTCATAAGCCCGTTTCGCTTATATACTTCTTGTCACAGCGTTTACATATGATAACGTAAATGCCATTACTAAGTTTACATGTAAAGGGCTTATCGATTGTGAAAGTGGCCTTAGGAAATGAAACAGAGCGGCTCTGAACTACATAGGGACATGTGTAACGAGCACCACGTTTGCAGCGAACAGTGCCGAAATGATCAGTAACATAATATCTGAGTGACTGTGGACCAAGATGTCATTAAGATTTTTGTCACGACTATAGGCAACAAGAGATAAGTCCCGGAAAGCGGCACGAGTTTGAGGATCAGACTGGAGAAGGGAATAATGCTTGAATAAGATTCGACGGACAGTAGAGTTATGGGGATGAAAAATAAGGATAAGTTTAACTCTATCAGAGGAGGACGAAGTACTCTGAGTATTAGTCAGGGTATCAAGTCAAGATAACTTACGGACACGAAGCTATGCAAACGAGAGGACACTGTTATGAACGCACTCCTACGAAAGAAATCAATCATCTCAGAGTATTTATCAAGAAAGTCGTCATCATCACTATCTAAGCGTCGACGGCGAAGAAGAGAGTTGCGACAAGCAGGAGAATGAGAAGAAGTGTAGAGGATAAAACCATGTGCATCAGTGGGTTTGTAGTAAACAGATGTGCTGAGGTAGGGGGGGGGGGAGGAAGAATAGTGACAATAATGTCAAGAAAGTTGATAGAAGTAGTAGAGATGTTAGATGTAAAGTGAAAGCAGGGTTACAATTGTTGATAAAGCTGATGAAGCGAGACAATTCTGTCTCAGACATGTCAATAATACATATACCATCATGCATGTATGATTAATATAATTAATATGATTATTATAATAACTAAAACGAGTGACAAAGTTCGTATGCCGACAAAGATCAAAGAATTTCATTCGTGCATAAAAACATGACATGATGCACAATTAGAAAGTATAAATTTGTTGGGTTTAACCAAAACTTACATTGCATGCACAAAATATGGCGTTAATACGTTAGACCAGTGTTTCCCAACTTTTTTGTATACCAATGCCCCACCCAAGTCTTTCTAAATTTCGGAACCCCAAAATGTAAATATACATATTTTTTATATTAAAAAGTGGAATTATTTCCTTAAATTTTTGTTCGAATTTCCCCTCTGAACAATCAAATTGCCCCCTGTGAAGCGTGGTTGCCACGTTGGAAAACGCGGCGCTAGATGGTAACTCAAATGATTACATTTTTCTTGAAGGCAAAGCTAGCATAATAAACGATTATTATGTCAACGCTGTGCTACCAATGCCAAACATGGGCAACGATAGCACAAGACAAACGTAAACTAGTGACAGCTGAAATGGCCTGCTTACCAGAATCTTAGGAATATCGCTAAAAGTCAGAGTGAGAAATTAGGACGTTAGACAAAGAACCGGCACCGCCCCAATCTTGGAGTATATTAAACCAAACATCTCAAATGGTTTGCACACATCAGCAGACTATCACCAGACAGCATACCAAAGCAAGCTATGCTACACAGATACAGTGAAGGCAGACCTAGAAGCCGACCTCGAAAACGATGGACCACCGAAATAAAAGAGGCGACAAATTTCACAATATACTCAGCACACACGAGTGCCATCTCCAGAGAATTCTTCTACCCCTGCCACTGAAAGGCAATAAAAGGTTTAGCGAATAGATAGATAGCAAAGCTAGCGAAACTCGCTAGATGTATTTCTTCCCCTTACATACTTCAAACAAGGTTGAAAAGAACTAAAGAACAGGATTAAAAAGTAACAGTAACAAACATAAAATTGATAAAATGAAGCACGTAAATAACATCACAGTTACTTCAAACGTAGAATAGCTCATGTCTCGAGTTTTAAGCAAAGTTGTGACGAATGCTTGGCTTGTAGCATACAACTCCTCAACTTGCCATTGTTTAGGCACAATCCATGTGTAGAGGAATATCAATTTCATGCCCATAGTTTAGACCAGAAAGGAGAGAAGTGGTTAGTAGTTTTTAAAAATCCCCCCCCTCATCCCCTAGGATAAAAGGACATGACATTTAGTACTAGGAAACTCATTTTAAAAAGAGGGTACATCTCCCCTTTAACGGATTTCTCCCGGAAATGCACATGAAAAATTCCATAAAAACTAGGTGAAATTTGTTTATTAAGGGAGTTGAATTGATAATCACCCCTCTGACTTTTGTGTTCATTGTCGAACTTATGCAGATTAGCATCATATAATTCAGAGAACAGAATGTGTTGTGTCATGGTTTACAGCTTGGCTGTGATATATGCGCATTTCGACCTGTCACATCAGACTTTAGAATGTTTTTGGATTACTTTGATGGAACAATTTCAACCCCTTCCCAAAAAAGACTTAGTTGAATCTAACGACATGTATGGCAGACTCCAGTGTTATTATTGCCTTCCATTTCGCGCCTCGGCAACTCACGGGCGTCATAAGAAAGGCGTAATAGACCCTGAAACATTCCCTCTCCTACTTACCTTGCGAAGGACTAGTTGCCAGAAACGAGTGTGAAATCTGCTAGTTACATGTATAGAAAGGAATTCAGTGAAAATGAAATCTGATTGTTACATGTATAGAAAGGAATTCAGTCAAAATGAAATCTGATTGTTACATGTATAGAAAGGAATTCAGTCAAAATGAAATCTGATTCTTACATGTATAGAAAGGAATTCAGTCAAAATAGACAAAAACTGACTTTGCTGTGTTCACAAAATTCTTAAACCAACCAAAACCATTTGACGCTTTAGAAAATAAAGTGAAAATAAACGGCGCAAAGATGAGCACCGAACACCTTTCAACAGGTAAATAATTTGTGCATGTACATCTTCTGAGTTCGCTCACAAACTCCTGCTAATTATCAGGGTGAAGGAAATGTGTTGTCTCACGTTTTACAGCTCGGTTGCGATATCTGCAAATTTCCTCTTAACACATTCGACTTCAGGTATGGTTTTATGTTTAACCGTACGTTATCTGATTTCCAGAATTGAAAAATGGAAACGGGGAAACAACCCATATAATTCCTATTCATCAATTTCTTCTCTCCCTTCCATTTCTTCGCGTGTGTACGCTTTTACTTTCTTATTTTCCAAGTGATTATGGGTACACTACTTGGGAGGTCATGGTGACTAGATTACCAGTACATCGACCTCCACTATATTTTAATGGCTGCAGAGCTCTGGTATAACCAAATTGGACTACCGTTCTCGGTTGAATAGAGCGTACCTCACGGAGTTAACAAAGGAACCATGAGATAAAACAACTTCTCGGGGACAGTCTTTCAATTATGTAAACACATTTGTGGCAATGTTTACCCTCACACCCTCTCCTTGTCAACAACTGTGAAGACTTCAATGACATCCCTCTTGCTAAATATGTCCAAAAAATCCCACCTTCCAAAAAAAGGATGTGTGAAATAAACAGCATGATTATTTTTAGAGTTTTATAACTTTTCTTTCAAATTCAAACAATTGAAATGGTGCACAGAAACCAGTATTGTCGACGGCAACTTTTGTCAACTCCTTCTCCCCACCCCCTTACTTGTCATCAATAACTGTTAAAACTTTTAAGACCCCCCCCCCTCTAAATGTTGAAATAATTTATTGGTATCACATACACTTTGAAGTTCGTGGCGATAACTGAACTACGACCTTCATTATTTTGTATCGTTAGCAGATCTAATGTTTCCAAATTGGACTACCGTATCAGTAAAATAGTCTTGATTGCAGACTACCCATACCTATGTGACCGTCGATATTATTACTGTTCGCTTTCTATTATGTTTTAAGTTTATTGTCTGTCTTGACAAAGGCATTTTAGTCGAAACGTTGACTTGTGTGTGTCATTGTGTGTGTTATCTAGTGTTAGCAAAACTAAGTTACCTTTTTCCTGGATCTACCTGTTGGATTTTAGTTTTGCGCAGTAAGTACAATTTTTCGAGTTTAGAGACAGTGGTTTAATACAGCTACGTTAAATGTGTGCGGTCTAGACGACAAGATAACAGAACTCATTAGTTTTACGGAGAAAAGTAAAGTAGGAGTTTTAGGAATAGCTGACGTCAGGGAAAAATGAAGTAGCAGTAAGAAAGTCGATTAAAAACTATGTACTAATATGGAATTGCGCAGATATGAAAAAGTAAACCACCAACAGTGTGGGCTTTATAATACATTCACACCAAACAAAACATATAGTTGACATAGAATTCTTTTCGGAAAGAATTATAAGAATGCAAACGATGAAAAACAACAAAACAACTACAATACAAATATACGACCCGTGCAATGACAATAAAGAAGCATATAGAACAATTCTTCAATAAACTATCCATCATAAATAAAGTCAACGACACAGAAGAACTGTATGTGATGGGTGACCAATGGACGAGTGGGAAAGAGGAAAACAGAACACAAAAAATGCCTCGGGAGTTTTAACGATTCAACAACTGATTTGAATGAAAAAGGTGAAGAAATAACCAACCTGTGCATTGAACACAGACTACTATTAACAAATATTTTGTTCAACACAGAAAGAGTCAAACCAAAACATGGTATAAGTGGGACAGCCTAATTCAAGCATAACAGATAAATTTTATCCTAGTCAGAAATATACAAAAAAGAAACATCACAGATGCAAGAGCCAAATCAAATATCGACACATACCACTTATACGAGAGAAAGAAGACCAATACGAAAGAATAACCAGTGAAAAAAATAACATAGATATACACAAGATATAAGTGTAAACTACCACAAGCTACAAGATGATACAATTAAAGAGATACTACATCAAGAGGTTACTAAAGCTTACGAATCACTGCCCGTCACTAATGGAATATTGAAAGAGAATAGTAATTTTTCCTAACTACAATGATAAGTAACCTAATTACTCTTTGTGGAAATAATAACAAAGCGAAAGGAAGCAACAACAAAAAAAGTAGAGCAATGAAATCAAACAAGCAATACAAAAAAACCACACAAAAAAACTTTTAGACAATGGTTTAAAACAGGTAAAAAGAAGATTGTAACCTATACAAGATAGAGAGGGAAAATGCCAAAAGCATAATAAAACAAGCGAAAGAAAACACATAGAAGAAATACGGAGAACATCTTTCAGACATAACCCAATGACCATTATAAACAACAGAAATGGTACTCCAATACTCAGCAAAACTGACAGAAAAACAAGATGGTTAGAATATTTCAAAGAGCTATATAACCCACCAAACAATAACAAACGGTCACCATTCACACCAAACCACACAGAAACTCGGGAACCAGAAACACTGTAACAAGAAATAGAAAAAATACATAAAGAACAGCACAAGAAACAAATTACCAGGACTTGTTGGCATAACAACTGAAGCAATTCAGCCATGTAAACAAACTGGAGTAAGATGGCTAAAATAAATATACAATATAGCATGGGCAGAAAAATAAGTACCTGATGCATGGTATAAAGCATTAATATCCCAATACGGAAAAATAAAGGCAACAAAAGAGAGTGTGAAACACACATAAGAATGTCTCTACTTAGTCACACAGGGAAGATATACATGCACAAAAATAAAACAGATCATAGATAAGACCAATAATAGAATAAGAGCTAAGTAAGACCCAGTTTGACTTCAGAAAAAGTGTAGGGTCACAGACGCCATCTTTGTACTGAGACAATAAAGCGAAAAGGCAATTGCATACGATTAATAACTAAACATCACTTTTGTAGATCAGGAGAAGGAATTTGACAGAGTTGACAAGGACAATTTGGGACATTTGCTAGAAGACTACAGAATACAAGGACAATTACTAGACAACATAAGCGCACTATATAAAACTCACGAAGTATAAGAACAAAGAACTCGCAGAACCATTCGAAACAACATTTGGAGTAAGACACTTCGCCCGTGTGTTGTCGGGGCCCGAAAGGGGTGCAAATAATAGCAACACTGTTTACCTTTCATGCATGTCGTACGAGGCGACTAAGGAGGTTATGGGATGGAGTTGGCTGTCCCATCCCATATAGGGTCAGTGACCCAAAGCCATGCTTAAGTCGGATGTGTCAGACCGAAAGGCGCAGATATCACAGCAATGCTGTAAACCATGACACAACGCATTTCGTTCTCCGGACTACATCCTGCTGATCTGCATGAGTTTGAGAACGAACGCAGAAGAAGAAGTAAGACACTGATGTGTACTATCACCACTGCTGTTTTTTTACATACGTGGATAGTATAGGGAAAGAGGCAGAAACAAGACGCAACACAACATCACAGAAATATCAAAAGACCTAGGTAGCAATCTGAACGATCTACTTTTCTCAGATGATCAAGGTCTTATATATGAAACTGAAGATGAACTACAAAGACGCACAAATTCATCACAGGTAGCACAACAATATGAAATCATCAAAAATAGAAACTATGAAAATAAACAGAGCAAAAGAAAAAATAAATGCATATGTTAGTGGGCACAAAACTAAAACAGACATCAGAATATTAATATCTAGGAATCATTTTTGCAGAAGACGGCAAAATTGATAGAGAAATTGAGATGAGGTGCCAAAAACAAACACTGTAACATAGCAACTGTCACAGCTGCGTAGAAACCCAGCGATCAGAATAGCGACTAAATGGCATATAATAAACACCATCTGTATTCCAATGTTATTTTACCAGTGTCAACATGGACCATAACAAAAACACTCTTGAGAAATAGTACACCATGTGAGATGAAATACCTCAGAAAGGCTATAAACGTCACCAAAGAGACCGAATGAGAAATGAAGATACCAGAAAGATAGTAAAGACCGTGCCACGCAAATAATATATAGAAAGACAACAGACTAATTGGTCCAGCCACCTTGTTCGAATGGAACCATCACAAACAGCCATCCATGCATATAACAATATAAAGAACGGCTACAAAGCAAGAGGAAGATCAAGAACAAGATGAGAAGATTCAGTTACAGCAATTGTTAATAAACAATGGCTAAGCCAGGGCCGCGCAACAAAGATTGCCAAAGACAGAAAACTTCAACTCCCCACGATGTCTAACAGCATTTGTGGAAAAGACAATAAATATATAGATTGACTAACGTCGGCAGTTAAAAGAATTGTGCCTCATTCCAAGGTGTACATATTAAATATCCAAGGGATCATGAGATCGCTGTAACATAATTACCTGAGCTGAGGCCGTCATTATTACAATATTATCAGAGTCCTGATATAACAAAAAGTCGAAATTTTATGGTTGACAGTGGCGTCGATCACTAGAAAGAGTATTTTATTCTCAAACCAACGAGATCATGGAGAAAGAATGTCGAATAAATGCAGAATCATTTAGACTTCGTTTTGAAATTTAAACAATTTTGAAAGAAAATAACACCGCTGGCGATTTGAAAATACAAAAGATAAACAAAAAACAAAAAAAAAACAACAAAAGAAGTCAGGCAGCTTTCACTCGCCTAAAGACCTTCTTCATTCATATTTACACTGCAACAGGCTTTTCAAAGGATAAAAGTTCCAGTGTAGATTAACAACACTAAACAGGAAATGGGTGGTTGGGGTAACACAAGGCAAATATCAAAATGAGCAAAATTATGTATAAGTGTTAACAAAACAAGTCGATAAAACAACTTAACAACACTGTGTCTCGTTGTTAGGTTGTTTTATCGACTTATTTCGGTAACACTTATATCTATTTTTACTTATTTTTGAGGTTTTTTCAAAGCCTGGTCTGGACCACCACAAGTTCTAACACTTGTAGGCATATTATGATGTCATTTTGTGCCTGTACATCCTGACACGGAGTAGGTCTGTGTAAAAATTACAAGTGAACTAAAAAAAACACTTATGTAGCCTCTCCAGTGGTTAATCTTTTTTTTGGACCACATTTCGATCCGCAGGGTTGAAAACAGAAGACATATAACCAGGGCCGAATATAGTCTTCAGTAAGAGAGCGGTACTGGGGTGTACTAGAGATACACCCATCTCTGCTATGAGATTTCTGCTTGATCTCCCCAGCATTAGAGTGCGACATCAAGTAGCTCAAGTTAAGTCGTACCTTAAAGTGACAGAATACAACCACCACCCATTACACCATCGTCTAGATGAGTCAAAGGGAAAATGTATTAAGCGTGGCAGATCATGGATGGCAGAGGCTGAAGACACACTGCGAATAGTATGTGAATTGGAAGAAATAGGAAAGGGCAGTGAATGGGTGGAGGTAGACACTGAGAAGAAATCACTGACTAAAGTAATAATACAACTAGATAAAGCGTGTCGAAAATGGACGGCAGTCAGGGCTCATGATACAGTGCAAGAACTCGCCCAACTACACTCGAAACCACAAGACATAATTATATACACAGATGGATCTGTTAGCAGAAACACAAATAAAAGCGGTTGGGGTTTTGTTGTCTACAGAAATGGCGTGAAGTTGGTTGAGAAATCTTCAGCATATTCTACTGTCACATCGAGCATGAGGATAACTGATACATCAATACACACGGTAATACTCACAGACTCTCAAAGCATGTTGCGCAAGATAGAAAAGTTCATGCTAAGAAAAGAATGGTGGGACTTATTGAACAACTCAGTTGTCCAAAGCATTACATGGATATTCTGCCCTGGCCATGCTGGGGTCAGAGGAAACGAGAGAGCCGACTTACTGGCAGGCAATGCGGCAATAGACGGCACATTGCTGAGAAGAGATAAAGCAGATTTAATAAAGGCAGTAATAAATTCATTTCGAGATGCAGATGATGTCAATGAGGTTGAGAACGTACACATACAGAGAATGTTAGAAATGGGAGTATTCAGAGGTGAGGGGAGGAAAAGTACATTTTTTGGAAAGTCCAGAAGATCACACAATCAACACCTGACCGGAACTATGAGTCTACATACACTGGGATGGCTGCTGGAGCGGAGGGCGGAGCACTTATGGGAATGTCCCGCGTGCTGTGAAGCCAGTTTCTAATCAAGAATCAATCAGTAAGGGAGAGTATTGATTGTTTAAAAAAGGAGGGGAAATTTGTCCATCTTCGTAATAACTCTTTTTCGTCAAAAAATTGAGGACCCATTTGCAGAAAATCGTTAGAGTGGGGCACCCACCGCCGTAGTCGAATTCCTAGTACTAAAATATCATGTTCCGATTTCCTAAAAGGTGGGAAGGTGGGTTGATGAACACCTAAAATCCCCCTTCCTTATGTACGGGCTTGCACATAATATATATGTGTTTAAGACAATATGCCATTCGCGCGCATGTCTCGCTTGCCTTCTGTCTTCTCCCTCAAAAGCCCATTAGACGATGGGATGCCTTGGCGCAGCACATTATATGACATGATATGACAACATTGATAACATCATAACATATAGAAGACAAACAGATTGAGCATGAAACCAGATGTTTAGATTATCAGTACAAGATATGGGAATATGTAAAAGAGCAGATAATGCATCATATCGCCATTACTTCAGATCGTTTTTTTAAAACATGATAATCTGAGCTTCAGTCTGTCATATTTTAAAATGGCAATGCTCAGTCGATTTCAGATGTGTTGGGCTATTCTCGAATATAAAACTGCGACATTACGTAGCGTTGTTCTCTGGACTATATTCCGCTGAAAGTCTAGTATAATCATTGTCCTGCTACAAGAGATATCCAGCGGGAATTTGAGCACGAACGTTACAAAATGGTATTGCACCTTGATTAACCACATGTAAGTAAGAGGCTTCTCAGAACGTTGAACACCACTGAGAGTTGGAGTCTGCTGTGTATGAACTAATCACTTGCAGACACCCCCCCCCCTAAAAAATTGAATAAAAGGATACAATTGCACTATTGCTCGTAATACTGTAAATCATATCAAACAACAGCACTAATTTGACTAGATGGACATTGAGCGTACTTCGCAACAGAGATTTAATCTTTTCTACATCCAATCATCACAAATAGCAGCACCATTGCATTGCTATCCACCGAATGATCTAAATGTCGCTGAGTCCATTAGCAAGCGGACAATATCACTATAACTTGACTTATAAAAATAATTTTTAAAGTTTGAGATTTAAATTATATACATTTCTCGAACGAATTCGTGCGATTTTGGTTTTGGATTTTACATTTCAAAGGGAATCCACTCTGCGATATTACAATGGTGATGTTGGGAAAAACACCTACAATGGAAAGCAAACGTAATAATGATCCATGGGTGCCATTATCCGAGGAAGATTCACAATTATCTCAAGCACTAATCACTCCAGCACCTCATAATCCTCTACATGTTATGATTGACTCAGATCGATATATAAAAACGTTAGGTAACATTTATTTATTTATTTTCATTAATAGCCTGCCCTAATTAGTAAAATGTAGTACAAATTATAAATAGAATAGGTGAATAGAGTCTGAATAGACTACTACTAACTAAGACTGCTGAGTGTGTAACGCCGTACTTGGACATCTGGGATTAGTGTGTAGTGTTTGGAAAATTTTGCTTAGGTTATAAATTTCTTGTGACAGGGTTTAAAATAGTGATGGCATCGTTTTACCTGCTTGAAACTAAATTTATTAAGTTCTGTAACCATTTTCTTTTTAAATATGTAACTTTTAAGAGAGTAAAATAATGGGTGAAAGTACAGAATAGTTCTCTGCTGTGCTATAAATAGCACACTGTTGACAATTTTAACTATCTTACGTCATGGATTCCCGTGTAACACCAATCAAAATAATGGCTGCCGTGATGTCACATCCCGACAATCACACAGTTCAATTCTAGACAGAGACGAACTTATGCATAATCTGTTTGTTTTACAATTTACACATTTTTTACAATTTCCTATTATTTTTGGTGAGCGATCAGTAGTTCTGCCTGCTATACACGGAGCAAGGTGCGCGCACACATTGAAATATTATTTCTAATCCTAACCCTACTCTAAGTACTTACCCGTAAGCTTGCCAAATCACACAACAAAGGTCAGAAAACACATCGAAGCTAGAGCAAAGGTCACAGCTGATAACTATAATGTACTTCAGCCAAATAATGCCCAGACCAGTAGTTGATTTTTTAAAACATCAATATTTGTTTAAATTATGCAAATTAGCCAACATTTTGAATATTAATTAGTTGTATGTGCATCTGAGAATCACAGCAATGTGATCAACAGATGCGTCCTGTCTTTGAGAATACAAAAATATGTAGTTTCTGTAGTATTGTATTATGTTTAATAGATATATAATTTATTTCATTATAATTATGCTAATTAGCCGCCATTTTGAATATCAATTAGTTCTGTGTCCATCTGAAAATTCTAGAAATGTGATCAACATAAGCGTCTTGTCTTCACGAACACAAAAATGTATAGTTTGTGTATTGTATTATTGAAAATAACAAAGATAATTAGAAATAATCAGCTTGGCTACATTTTGTGGTCACAAGTTTTATTTATATTTTCCTATATGTTTAATGTAAATTAATTTGATGTCAAATTCATTAGAAAAAAATTCATAATTTTTTTCAGAATTGACGTACAGACTTGGTTGAGGTATCGTTGAATTGCAAGATTTAAGGGCATCTAACTATATTATTTGCAATTATGTAGCACTATTTAGTAAGTAACGGGTAACGTTACAATTGACCATAATAAAAAATCATAAATGTCCATGTTCATTCATCCGATCCATCACAAGTGATGATGACCATTTTTTACATTCACTTTTGAAAATTCAGTTAGAATTATGACCATACATGCATAATAGTTCGTAGATAGATAATAAAAAATAATATATAAGATATATACAGTATACACATTTAAAAAGAAATACTTTTTTGCTCATCAGCAATCCAGAGCGTACTTGTCCACCATTACCGAGGGTGCACGCAAAATTTTATACATTGATATCGCCGTCTTTAAAAATTCGTATAAAATCAATCTAGTGCAAGAAAGCCTTGAAACTTTCTATGCGTTGTAACGGCTGTTTGCACTTTCTGAATGAATTTCAAAGCCCCAGAGTTATTTCAAGTGCAAAATGCTACTTATCATAATGCTAGGCCTAGATTTACATTAATTTCTATATATCATACAATATTTCCTTCGAAAACTCCGATATTTCTTGATAAAAACTCACTTACTAGGTCTATGTCATTATTCCAGACATGCCGCCATTTTTACAGAACATAATTTCCCGGAAACACTATTTTTAGCACATTATTGCAATGGGTATTCACATTTTTCTGATCTATCATAGCGCATTCGACTAGCGTTGAACTTGGTCAGCAAGGTTCTGTAATGTAAATTCGACTAGCTTCGAAATTGGTCAGCAAAGTGTTAAATACTGTGATAATACATTGTTTGTTATTATATAGAGTAGTATTACTATTAGTACTAAATTAGACACTATAATAAATTTCTACTTTACTTAGGTCCTACTTTATTCACTAGGCCCTATAGCCTAACTAATATTTGATCATCTGTTGTGTTCGAGATAGTGATACAGTGAATCCAGTGTCATAGTGATTTTTATATAATGACGCAATACCCGGATGAGAATAGGAAACAAATTATTACAGAGTATGGATTTATTAGATTAATAAAAATAAAACACTTTGTCCAATAACATGAAAATAGTCTAAAGTACTTAAATTAAATAGCAATATTTCCTGTAGACACTGTCTGCATGTAACATCAAGCACCAAAATGTGTAATCAAAATTTCATAAATATTTTTACCAAATAAGTTTAAAGTAACCAACAAAAAAACAAAGAATAGATGCAAATTATTCTTGAAATTCTCCAAACACTTTCATCTGTGTTTATAAATTTAAGTTAAAAAAAATATATATAACCACCGTCTCTGACATCGAACACAGAAGGACACAACTGTTACCTAAAATAAATCATTCTAAACCACATGACCACAAAATCACTTCCCATAGGCCTACATGTAAAAATTTGAATATAAGTATATATCGTGGTCATAATTTTGATGCAGATGTTAATGTGAGTGGTGTGAAAGCTGGATATGTTGATTGATGGCGATAATGGATTGAATGTAAGTCTATTTGATGTAATATATAAAAATAACACAAACACAAGGAGAAAGAATATTAAACCTGTTTCAACAGAGCAAACATTGATGGATATGCAAAAATGTTATTTCTGCCATCTAGACCTATATTATTATAATTATTTGTTTGACTTTGTGCAGTAACAAGAGGTAAAAGGTGAACCAATCATATCATTGGTCAGCTTTTGCCTGACATTTGGACAGTAATTAGATATTCTGCTAGTGCCAGTGTAGTCCATTGTGTTATAACGGTAGCAAATACCATTCCTATATGTTATGTATTAAAAATTTCTATACCGAAAAACAAAGATTCAGAGCTATGAAGATCGCCATTTATATATATATATACACGCACGCACGCACGCAGGCAGGCACGCACGCACGCACGCACGCCTCTCAAGAAGGCACTAGTGGGCAGCATCGTGTAAGGGAAACAATAGAGCGGCTACAAAGTTACAATTGTCCAGCACGAGACTGGTCCGCAGAAGTGTTGTTAATGGTCAAGAACACACAGAAGCCCAAACATCTTCACAGTTAACCCCATTCAAAGTAGAAGCCATAGTCAGATATTGGATATGCCAACCTGGGCATGTACTCCTGGGTATGGAAGAAAGCTTTGAATACAGCTCCCTATTGCACAATAGAAAAGCATAGAACAAATATCGGGGAGCACATATTTGTGTTCAAATTTATGATATGAGCAGTGTTGAGTCTCGGACTATAGATGCTGTGGGACACATAAACAGGAAACAAGTCTATGTTTTTGGGGACGTAGCAAACCTAGCCTAACTTGACTGCCGCCAGTGGCCAACTCAGATGATACAGAGAGAATTGGGTTCAATACACGAGGGCACAGAGGGGAAAAATAACTTTCTTACATGAGATTTGTTCATCAACTACAGAGCTCCTCATCTGAGATAGATACAATCTACCTACTTCTGTGGGTGATGAATGCAATGGTGAAGAGTCAACAAACCACAGACTGTGCTTGGTGATGGATTTGTAGGCTATCAGAAGCAAATGAGGCGGGTGCGTGAGAAATGCACAGATAAAATCCTAACCCCCCCCCCCCCCCCCTGACATTTGTGGTTCAAGCTACCTCACCTAGGAAGGTATATCAACCAAACACGGCCCATACAGAATAAATTATTTCTTGGAGATAGGGACACAGAGGGTGGTAATGGAATGGTCTCGCCCGTGTTTTTTCGGGGCCCGAAAGGGGAGCAAAGAATAGCAACACTATTTACCTTCCATGCATACCGTAAAAGGCAACTAAGGAGGTTATGGGATGGAGCTGGCTGTCCCATCCCATATAGGATCAGTGACCTGAAGCCATGCTGAAGTCTGATGTGTCATGCCGAAAGGCGCAGATATCGCATCAATGCTGTAAACCATGACACAACGCATTCCGTTCTCTGGACTACATCCTGCTAATCTCCAGGAGTTTGAGAACGAATGCAGAAGAAGAAGAAGAAGAAGAATGGTCTTACATCACAAGGAATAGTTTGCTGGCTGAAAAGCATCTTGTTGGAGGAAAGGTGCACAGTGGGTGACCCAGGCAAAATACTGACTTGTCTTGTAATATTTACCCCCTCTGATTAGAAGGCTTCTTCAATACGCATTGTATTACATCAAAAGCTTAAGTCTCCTGACTATGAAATAAAGCTCAGAGAAACTACCCCACTGCACATAGGAAGTAAGAGCAAGTTGTTCACAATTTCTGGGGATAGTGAAGAACAAACATCTCGGCATAGCAGAACAAGTTATCATCATCCACACCAGGACATGACACAACAGACTAAACATTCACTTACATAGACTAAGACGTTCTTTTACCTCTGTATCCATGTGGGAAGACAGCACAGAATACTGAACATATTCTGCAAGACTGCAGTACATTAAACCAGTTGCTGATAGAACACTGACTTACACAGACATCCACAGAGAGCTGTATGGAAGTGTTGAAGAATACCAGTATCAAATATTTCAATATTTATCAAGAACACTGATGTTGCTATGTAGACATGTTAAAGTACGAATGGAAAGAAGAAGATGTAGTGCCAACATATGAAATGTACAGAATTATATGTTTCTAATATAATACTGAAAGATATAGCAAAATGTTGGGCACCAATATAAGTACTGGTAATAATATTTCACATAAGAATGTGTAATATAATAATAGTGCCTCTGGTGAAAGAAATTTTAATATCACAGCACTGCACATGTGTGATATATCATCTATATTTTGTATGGAGATCAGGTTTTGAACACTTCTGCATTTTATAGAATGTTTTGAAATAAATTACTAAAATAACACTGCTTATGGCATAACACATCATGGCATAATAACGTGTCTATTTTTTATTTATTATGCCATGGTGTGTTCAGTGGCAGTGTAGATTTTACTCATTGTGTTATGATTTGTTCTTTCCTTTTGATTGAAACATCACATTTGTGTGTTTTTCTGTGTGCATATAGTCATTTGTAAAACTTTATTACCGTATGTTTTAACTGTTAACATATCAGATTAAATTTTACTGCAGTCTCATATGTCATCATGGGAAGAAATCAGGTTGTGCTTTTAATCCCAATGCTAGTGGTAACTCATAGCCGATTGTGACATGGTATACAAAACAATATAGTCAGTTATGCCACCATCTAATAGTTCTCTGAGACTTCATTTGCAAATGTAGCTGCCATGTTCGACTTAGAGCCCATGTTTCAATGGATGAAAACCAGCAGGTATTGATATGTGCTAATGGTATTTATGACTGCTTCAAGCCTCCTTAGTTATCACATCCATCTACTTTCCTGAATGTACATTCATTCACAGTAATGAGAGTACATTATTGCCCCCAAGACATCAATAATTATGAGTTAATGATTGATAAGATTTACATGCTAAAGTTGCCTATTACCATCTGCTGAATGTGGACATTGTGATTGATGGTACATCTATACTTAGATATGGGAAATATGGTATTAAATGTTGCATAGGTAGGAGTAGACATCTGGAGGACAATATAAGGAGTGAATCCAGGAATAGGGTAATGAAGTTTTGCTAATCACTCAAGACACACATAGTAACACACACAAATCAACCCTTTGACCAAAACGTCCTTTATCAAGACAAAAATTAAAACAAACATTGACACATGCAACAGAAAACGGATAGTAAGGATATGGAAAATTGTGTTAATTTTGTTTGATTTTTGTTTTGATAAAGGCCTTTTGGTCAAAACATCACTGTGTCTTTGTGTGTGTTATTATGTGTGTTTTGAATGGTTAGAAAAACTTCATTACATTATTGCTGGATTTACCTGTTGGATTTCAATTTTACACATTTTATCACTAAGTATATATTATCGAATATAAGGAGCTTTTAGCCACAAAGCTATTTGAACCATTAGCGTACATAATTATCAACATATTCTAGGGGAGACTGAGCTCCTATTGGTGTAGAGCAAAGCATTGTTATTTCATAAATATTAACACAAATTTACATATTAAAATCTAAGAGAGATATATTTATGTCCTAATATCTAAGGATAGTAAAGAAATTCATTTACCACTGTAATAAATGTTGTAAAAGGGAGTTAATACTAGAGTTTATTTGATTGAAACATTAACTTGAGTAACATTTCCTTCTCACAATTTTGTTATTTTTCTTTGTGTGGTAATGAGAGTCTGACTAGCTAGGAAAGCCCATGGAAGTTGAATATGGTTAATGGGGGTCATATAACAACTGTTCAACAATTATTTTTTGGGTGATACAGCTGATGTTGTACTGTAAGAATCTTGTTATTACATGACAGGTCTAAAGCTTGTTGAAATAGCAATGCTATAATAATCCCCCCACTATTTAATGTCCTTATCAGGACAGACCAGGCCACAGGTCAATCCATCAGTTCCAAACAAGACAACACCCAGGTCATTTGACCACCAGATACGCCCTGATATAATCACAGAATACCATTTCATGGTTGAAATAGCGTGTATTTCTCCAGAAAGACGAATTCACCACCAAACAAACAAATGCTATAATAAACAACTTTAGGAGGTTATGGTAACTAGATTACTAAGGTCTCTACTTTGATGGTAAAAAGCTTGGATATAGCCAATTTGGAATATTTGTCCATGGTTGATAGGAGCGTACTTTACCATAAGAGGTACATTTTACTAAATCAAAACCACACTATAATCTAATTTCAACCCAGACCATAAGTTGCACAAATACAAAAACCAACACGCCCTAATATAACCAAAATAGTCTCATGTCTTAGGTTGTAAAAATTGTACATGGGCAAGTGGAGGCTTTAATCCTTTAATTAACAAACATATTGAAAAAGTCATTCATACTTCTGAGGTTATGGTGACAAGATTACCTGAAATGAGACCTCCATTATTTTTGATGGTCTGTTATAACTAAACCCGACCTTTATTCGTGTTTGAAAAGAATGCACCTCACCAAAAAAGGTACAAATTAAATGATCAATGTTCAAATTGTGGTGCCTTGGATTTTAGAAGTTTCAATCTCCCAAAAAAATCCACCAAGCAATGTAGGAACAGCGAGTTAAGAATTATGAGCATGTATACTCTTTACCATCCTTTGGGGACAGCTGGAACACTTGGGTCTGTCTCAATATACAATACTTTGACATGAATAGATAAAATAATTTCAGAACATAAAGAACAATTCATTTTTGCAGCTTGAAGAATTGGTTGTCAAAAAGTTGAAATTGTTTATAGTCAAATATTTCAAAGCTCCTAATTTAATACATGTTTTAATTGATCAGAAATGCAAAAAATTACCCCACAAAAAAAATGAATTTATAGCCAGTGACAGTTAAAAATGGCAAAAATTATTCAATATGGTCATGAAATAGCCAAATATTGGTAACCCTGGCTATAAATTCATATTTCATTTTCTTTTATAATTGTGAAAAACTTATAATTTTGTTTTTGTATTTACAACAGAGAGAAAGCTGTCAATGTTGACCAAAGTCAGAAAGGATGAACCTTCTTCAAGGGACATAATCACATCATTAGCATTGTTTCATGATGACCAGATGAGACGTTACCTTTCTGAATCTACAGTCACACATTCCAGCAACAGTAGTAGAACTAATGAAGCATTACCACAAGTATCAATAGTACAAAGAAAACTGCACCCAGAAAAGCAGCCACTAACTGCAGAAGAAATAGCTGAGCTCATTAAAGAGGATGCATTAGCAAAAGTCTTTGAAGAAGCTGATGAAGATGGTATCAACGTACTGACGACTTCACTTCAAAGTACACAGAGTTCTGACATCTCAAGATCATCTGGGAGTCCATCAGGTTCGAGATGCAAGATGGTTGCAAACAATAAACAAAATAATCAAAACAGTGACCCTAATAATACACCAGAATTGAATGAAGAATGGGCTAATTTTGATGAAATAAATAAGCATACACTAGATATTGATAGTTTACAATCTGAAAACAGATGTTCTGGGCCAGAAGGCACAAAATAATACAGCTCTGCTGTGAAACCAACAGCACAATGTACTTCATGCTTCCTGGAAGAAATCACACAAATTTTGTGTTGGTTATCAGAGAGCGAACAGATAAAAAGAAGAAGATAGTTTAAATTCTTGATAGAAATTTATATCTCTTTTACTCTTTAGTTCTTGAACAATAGAATTCTTCTTTCAAAGACCAGATCTGTAGAGGCAACAATAGATAGTTAAATTGCACACTTTAGACCAACGTTTTGCAATATTTTTGCCCTCTTGAACTCTTGAATCAATATTCATGTTTTGCGGAACCCCTACATAAATATATATATGTCATATGTAAAACATAAACAGAATGAAACGCACATCGTCTGTTTTCAATTGACAATGTGTTAAGGGAATAAGATAAATCAAGTTATAATGTTATGTGAAAAATAATATAATAAAATTACCAAGATGAAGTTATACCCCCAAAAAATTAACTTTACATATGGTTAGCTTATTCATCATTATTTCCTTGAGTTATTATGAGGTAACATCAAGGACTGGACAGTTTCAGAATTTATTCTCACTTTCTACCTTGCTGAAGATAGAAATTGATGGAGGACTGTGTTGATATATCCATGTGGTACTTCTGTGACCATGACAGATTATAGGCATATGGATATTAATGGATGGAGCTTTGAGACAATTCCCTATTTTACATTTTATTTGTAATCTGTGTATGTTGTAGTTGAATGACCAATAAGAAAATACATCACCAAAAGTGAGCAGCATGCAAGAAAAAACATGCAAAATAAGCAATGATATTTGTATCGCCTTTTATGTCTTGCAGGCGGTCATTTAGCAATAAGAAGAAGCAATCCATTGAATGTTGTCAGGAATGTGACTTTTCAAGCCATCAGTCACAGCAATGGAAGATTTTTGTTTGCGTCTTTCTCTTTTCTCTTCCATATCTTTAAATATATTATTTTTGAACAATACTGCTCCTGCACGCAGGTTCTGACTCCAGAAATCTCAACTTTCTGCTGTGTTTTCTCAGTTTTTGGATTCTATGTGGAAGCATTTCATTGAGGATTTGAAGATGTCTTTATACCTCAGCATTGGTCTACCAGGGGCTCTGCCTTCAGCCAGTTTCCTGAATAAACATGTTTTGGGATGCAGCAGTTTGGCATTCTGTGGATGTGACTCAGTCAGCGCTATCTATTTATATTGAGTGTTTCCGTGGCAGATGGTAGCTGAGTGTGGCGCAACACTTCCAAGTTGGTGATTTTTTTCATGCCATTTGATGTTTAAGATCTTGCAAAAGACATCATATATGAAAGATGTTAAGTCTCCTCTCATGTTTGGTGTAGGTAGTCCATGTTGAAGATCCGTAGTATAGTGTACTCAGCACGCATCTATGATAGATCTGTATCTTTTTAATTTCAATTTATCTTATGGTTTTTCCAAGTTCACTTTGACAGTCCACTAAAAATGGTTACAGCTTTTCCTATACATGCATTTATTTCATTTTCCAGGGAAAGGGTGGATGTAATTGTTGATTATGGGAGCAAAAGTTGTCAACTTGCTTTATATGGGTGTTGTTTAAGGTGATGTTTCTTGGTACTGTATATCCCTGACAAATTGCGACAGTTTTAGTAATGCTTATTGTCATAGAGGAAAACTTATAGAGGAAATCCTTTGCCCTGTTGTCAATTTGGGACTGCAAGGTTGACTCACTGTGTGCCACTAGTTTAGTATTATCAGCGAAAATACGTTCTCTGATGAGTATTTCTAATGTTTTCGTCTTTGCTCTGAGACGCGCTAAGTTAAAGAGTGATCCATCGTAACAGGTGCGGATGAAAACGTCACCTGCTGATCTTCAAGAGCATGTTTCAGTAGCGCTGTGAAGAAGATTCAAAGGAGGGTGGTGCTAGAACACACCTCTGCTTTACTCTAGTCTTTACTGCAAAGCTATCAGACATATATGAACGATTCAATGTGTTGTTGATATTGAAATAAATTAGGTCATCACATAAACTTCACAATTATTATATAGAATTACACTTGATTATCTAACAACTACATCCATTTGACAGTCTCAGCTAGTCTGTTCTAGAAAACTCACCTGATGATGTCCAACGAATGATATTAACATAAACTTTGAAAATACCATAGCCCACACAACACTGGAAAAAAAAATAAGTGCCATATTGGTGTGACATAGCATGAAAAAAATATTTTATGGTAATGTTAATTAAAGTGGTCAGTTTTGTTGATTACAATATTTTAAATAATTTCCAATTCTAGCTCAATGGTCTGTAAATGTGTGTTGATTTAGTAATTAATTTGAAAATTGAATTTTTACATAAATTTGTTACAATTTTCCTCAAATAAACAGGCATCAGAATCTATATATATATTCAAATCCTATAACAACTTGATTGAGAACAATAAAATATATATGTAATAACATGAATTCATTATACATGGTATGAACAATAAAGAATAAATATTATTGGGAATTTTTAAAAGAGAAATATGTTATAAAAGGGTATGATGGGAATCTACTGTATATACATTTGTCATGTTACTGTAAGTCCTATATTTCCAGATTTCTGGGTTATCCTTGACACTTGATTTATCTGTGATCCATTTCACCTGTGTGGCAACAGGATCTGAACTTTTAGTGCAGGTTGCAAAAGTCTTCTTTCAGGCATGTCGTAAGAAGCAACTAAGGAAAATTGGGGATAGGCTGACCGCCTGTATCCTGTGAAAAAATCATCTTTGCCATACCTGTATCTTGTCTCACTTTCTTATTTTTATCTTCTATCAAATGATCCCCATGGATGGAGAACAGATGTATGCCAGCGAACATTGTACCTTTCTCCTTTTGTGGCAGACTCCTAAGTTACAGAAAATGCTCGATGCACTATCACTGCAGTTGGGTCAACAAATCTGACAAAGAATGATAAGATAGTTGATCCAGAAATATGTGCTGTGTTCCTGGCAGGACATGGTAATCCTGGGATACAGATACACTGAAATACCTCCCTTTGAGGATTAAACATGCATTCATAATCCCCCTTCTCATTCAACATGCACACCTTTGAGACGCTATGTGAGTCTGGGTGTCACCTCAGTTACACAACTGAGAAGAACCTGTACTTTTGTCAGAAAGGCAGTGGGCAGCCAAGATCTACCTGCTCCCAACTATTATTTCATATTCATCTCAGATTTATAGGCATGGCAGCTGAAAGGAAATTCCTTTTTTTTGTGGGTTGGTTTGTGACCTACAGACAGTAATAGTCTTCAGACTTACCCCATTGCTCATCATTGCTTAAGTCTACTTGTGTTTCACCAGCTAATGAAACGTCAAAGTAGTTGATCGTAGTGATGTACAATAGAAAAGTTAAGTTGAATGACCTGTTACTGTTAATAATTCACGAACTGCCCATGTGATACCATGGTCCGAAAGGGGAGCAAAGAATAGTAACACTAATATGCATGTTGTAAGAGGCAGCTGAGGAGGTCTTTGGGGTAGAGTTAGCTGTCCCATCCTATAGAGAGTCAAAGCGTTCTGAAGCTGTGCTGAAATCACGTGTCAGACCAAAAGGCATAGATACTGCAGCTAAACTGTTAACTATGCTATGACACATCACATTCTATTATCTAGAATACATCCTGCTAAGTTGCAGGGGTTTTAGAACAAACACAGAAAAAAAGGTCACAAACATGTTCTTGATAAAGGGGATTTCTCATCAACTGCCAGGTCTGATAAGTTTTCATGGGCTATGATTTATCTTATTTACATGTACATGTAGGTGCTATCCCCTAAACTTCCCAGCTGGCATGGATCCTGCTGCTCTAGATAACATGTTACCAAGGGGAAATAACCAGAGAATACAAAGGAAAACATTTAAAGGAAGGTAACTGTTGATAACATGAGATTGTTCTTAAAGGCGTAAGGCCTTCAAGTTAACACTTATAAAGACTAAGAGCATAAATTATACTAGCTGTAATTACTATCAATGAAACGCAATGCAGACGTGATAATTTTTCTTATTTAGGGAGCAAAATGATACAAGATGGAGATACAACAAAAGAGATTTTTACCAGAATTGTGTGGACATCAAGTGCATTCAAACACAATAATTAATTATATCAAATTAAATGTCAAAATAAAAGCAGCATTTCAGAGTCATCCATCCTGGTAAATAATAGTGGAATCCCATTATAACAACTAGGTCAGGTCCAACAAAATATGTATGTAATAACAGAAATTCGCTATATACAGTACAAACACTTAGACAATAAATATAATTAAGGATTTTGAAAAATATTGTTACATAGAGAAAATTGTTATAAAAGAATGCTCTATACAGGGATACCACTGTGTAAGACTGGGCATTTCTTTAGTAATAAACAGCTGCACTAAGATTACATCTCATGTGAAACAGTAAATGTATGCATTTAATAACAATAATTCCGGTGATGTCATAAATGTCTGATTATTAGCGTAAATAAAATAGCAACACAATGCATCTCTGTTCTCTATGACACATTCTGCTGAAAGCCTGGTTTTGTCCTGCTACAAGAGATATATTGTAGGAGATTGAGAACGGACGGCAAAAAAAATATTTAAAAAAAATAATAATACTGATGATAATCTTTTGTCTATCCCCTGGTGGATGATCCACATATCCCAGAATATCCACACTTGTCGTTAAGCATAGGGGTGTTGACTCGGAGCTTTAGTTGTCTATCCAAGGCTAGATGTGTGGCCTTGGCTTAACTGAATCCATATTTGTTTAGGGTTGTCTTGATGTTATCTATCCATCTTTTTTTTCTAGGTCTTCCTCTTGCCTTGTATCTGGATGCTGATGATGATCATGATAATAATAATAATAATAATAATAAAAGTAACAATAGTTATTAATAATAATATAACCTGCTAAATAACCGTCTAACAGATGAAAAATGTCATACATACATTATTATAGCCATAACCTGTCATGGTCGTATATGTGCCACATTGGAGACATCAGCACAAGTACTTCAAACACAATTGTTCTCAGTCATGAGGTCATGCTCTGATCATTCCTTGATATTGTCTATTCAAGATTATCTCTGATAGCCTTTTCTGCTTCCAAACTTCAACTGTTTTGTGCTAAATAGTTTTAAAAAGTAAACAATGTCTTATTACATATTCTTCTTTTTCAACGTTCATTCTGACTCCAACAAAATCTCCCTTGTAGCAGGACAATGGTCCTACTAGATTTCCAGCAGGATGCAGTCCAGAGAATGAAAGTGCGTTGTGTCGTGGTTTTATTTTCTCCAATAGTCTGGCACATCTGTCTTCATCTATAGTACATGTTAAAACCTTGCCAGCTTACATCGTGCACATATTAATAGCCAAATAACAATCCATATGAAAAGTAAGAATAACATATGTACTATTTCTTATTCTTCTCTCTTTCTTATTGGTAAAATGTCTTTATTATCATCTTCAGGTAGCAAACCCGTTGTTGGATGTTATCGTCATCACATTCTCGGTAATTCTTCTTATTTGTTTTCTTCAAATGGTATGTTGATCTTGTGTTCATTGCCTCTTGCGACTGCCTCGTTTTTGCTCCCTTGTATCACATCACCTGAAAGAAAATATTCTTCTTTCCAGGTCATCGTGTGGTTACTAGCAAATTTCAATTTTCTAGGAATTCTTTGTCGTATAAACAGTTCTACTTTACTTTTCTTTTAGTATCTCAAGTATAATACAGTGGAATCCCTCTATAGAGCATTCTTTTATAATAAATATCCCTCTATAACAACACATTTCAAAATATCCAATTATATTTATTCTATATTGCTTGTACTGTATATAGCAAATTTATTATTACACACTTATTTTGTATGTAAAAATCCTGTCCCAACAGGGGATTGAACCCGAGACCTCATGAGTCTGTTCAAGGTTGATAAAAGACAAAAGTAAGAAATTCAGACTTGACGATGATTTTCCACAGATGAAAGGATGTCAGCCTATCCACCAAGTTTCCTTAGTCGCCTCATATGACATTCTTGGAAAGAAGATAGTGGTCCTATTCTTTGCATATAAAACTGGAATTCCAGACCTTGGTTACCACACAGACGTGTGTAGATATGAGTGCATTCTGCTTAGGAATGGGCGAAGGGTTATAATGTCATTAAAAATAAGGATTAACTGCAGGTTGAGTCAGTGTAGAGAGATGAAGTGTTTATGCAGGTTGAGTCAGTGTAGAGAGATGAAGTGTTTATGCAGGTTGAGTCAGTGTAGAGAGATGAAGTGTATACAAGACAACGATGTTCACTATGAGATTGTTACCGACACCTATCATTCAACATGTAATAAACAGTGATAGACCGTATGTCACATATCGAACTATTTCACTTATGTTATTTGTATTTCTTCTAGTATTTCTATTGATATCCAGAATACTATTGCTACTTTGTATGTTTTACATCTATATCTACGTGTTTTTAAAAATATTTTTGAATGTAAGAAACTTGTATTAAGTGATATATGTGAATAATTATTGGGTTTAATAAGAACACAGACGTTTTAACTCTTTGGAGACCAATAACTATAAATTAACCTTGCCAGAACATTAACATATTATTAGTTCGTTTACACGACTTAATGTATATACATGTTCTGCTTCACGAAGCTTCAATACAAGTTTTAGCTAAATTCTTTGCTGCTGCAAACCAGTTCCAGTTCTGTATTATGTCAAAATAGGCGTGTTTTGCTATGACAGCAGTAATTGTTTTAACTTTAATGTTTACTATTTATTTCTGGGTTGGCAATGTATACCGCATCTAGATACAGCGTAGAACAAACTATTTATTTCTGGGTTGGCAATGTATACTGCATCTAGATACAGCGTAGAACAAACTATTTATTTCTGGGTTGGCAATGTCTACTGCATCTAGATACAGCGTAGAACAAATTCTTTCTTTTTAAACTTCTTGATAGTCTCAGAATAACCGTCCAAATAGGGTATGACTATGAGTTTCAATAACATGCAAAAATAACTTGGGGTCTTTGTTACCTCTAATATTTTATGGTAGTGTTTCCTGATATAACCCAATTTGACTTTGTTGTCTGCTGGTTGAAAGGAACACGCCTCTCCAAAAGAGAGGCAAACTTATTAACTACCTACCTACCTAACATGCAATAATTACACACAGTAGCATCACATCACTCGAACTGGAGAGTTGTGGTTTCTGCTCTATGCATTGTATTCTGCGCTGAAGGAACATAGATAGTCTGATATTTAAGCGATAAAAGTTACAGATAGTTATTATAATTAGAGTGATAACCAGCAAAATAATAAGCAAAAATCAAGAATTTCTGGCTTAGATTTAGTTACTTTAGATGCTGGTTGTTTCCTGTCTTGAAATTTCTGTGACTGAATCATCAAACAAATGATGTGGCAACTAATATAAAAAGACAGAATAGATAGCTCTGTTGAGACAGCAAAATGGATAATACTCTAGCGAGAAGTAGAAGTATAGTTTATGGAGTATGACACAGTATTAAGTGTAATAAACAAAAACTTGTAAATAATTACGTAGTGATGTTTATTTAAAATTACGTAAAAATTTGTCATATTTTTATTGCTACCAATGTCAATGAGAATATTGTCCATAATTTCAAATATTTGGAATATAATTCAATCCCAAACATTTTACCTTGATAACAAATTATTGTGTAAAATACAAGAAAATATCTCAAGATACATAATTTTTGTGTGTAAAATTCAAGAAAATGTATCAGGATAACTCAAATTTTCAAAACAAACCATTATGTGCTGAACACAATCAGTGACCAAGAGGGCTGGCTTCTGAAAACCGTCAGAAAAAGCTAGTTTTATTTTCGGTCACGTTAAGAGACATGACTGTATGGAGAGAGCGATATTGGAGAGGATGATAGAAGACTACAGGGGTAAAGGCCGACCAAAACGCCGTTGGACAGAAGACATACAGGAATGCCTGCTCCTAAAGGAGGTGGGACAGCTTGCTCAAGACCGAGGAAAATTCAACAGATCTATAAGGAGAACTACGTTCTGGAAAAAATATGTCACGTGATGATGATACTTCAAATTGTATGTAAAATATGAGAAAATGAATCATGATACTTCAAATTTTTGTGTAAAATAAGATTAATGAATCCGGATATCTCACATTTTTTTCTACTACGCAAGTTGCAATATACAAACAATTATAGACCCATCATTATTTCTGTCTTATAAATTATAATGATTCCTTCCAATAAACAAATTATCAACAGTGTATCAATATATTCTTTTTCTGTAACCATTTTCTCTTCTAATGATGCAGTGTATAATACGTACCCAGTTCATGCATGTTATGGCATGAAAATTGTTGATTAAATTGAGTAATTCTGATGGTATTTTTCAATAACTGACACATTTTGGTGTAAAAGTTCCAACGTTTTATTCCGATTTTTGTGTGACCTTTTTTTTATTGGAAAACCAGTTGGGGGGGGGGGTGCGTGGACGTCGCCTTTTTCAATGTTGACTTGCTCCCTAGTACCAAATGTCATGTTAAGATTTCCTACTTGCTTGCGGTAGATATGTTTTAGAAAATCTTAATGCAGCAAACGTATTGACTCACTTTGCGAGGCGAGTGGGTGCCATCTGAGTGGATCCGGTTCACATCATATTTGCTACATTATGATTTTTCTTTACTAGAAAATCCTCGATACTTCTATATTATATTATTACTTTATGTAGAAATGTCTTCGGTTTAAAAAAAAAGTTGGGAGTGATTCCTTTGTTTTCGTGGACGTTTTGGTGACCATTTAAGGAAATCCATTAGGTTGCCCTGTAGAATAACCCCCCCCCCCCCACACACACACACAATTCACTTAACTTATTTACGGGCTTAAAGTAACGCAAGACCTCCTGGCAATTGGTATCCCGTTTGTTCAAGACTGTCTATATGGCGTGTCCTTTACAGAACGTTGTCCTCACTGCCACTCTGTACGCCTATCCTGCCCAGCTTCTTTCAGTGTCATGTTCAGAAGCCTTCGATGTCATGTGTACATCGTAGTCTTGGTCTGCCTCTTGTTCTCTTTCTCGTAACTTTTCTCTCCAGGATTAATCTTTCTAAACCATTATGTCTCTGTATGTCCGAAATATGTTAGTTTACGTTTTTTTTTTTGTGTGTGGATAGTTTTGAGGAGGAAGTCTTGTTCTATATTCATATCTTTGCGGACATCTGCGTTGGTTCATCTTTCTGTCCATGATATTATTAGGACCTTTCTATAAGATTTCATTTCGAATGCCGAAATTTTCTTTTCCATTGCAGATGTCAATTCCCATGTCTCACAACCATTATTGCCATTCGAAAGATATAGCTATTTAATAGTTTGTAAATTTGTATTTCTGTTGCCCCTTGCCATAGACTTTTCATCTGTGATGTTTTTTTTTGTAGGGCCCTTGTTATTCTCTTACTGATCTCCTTAATCTCCTGTAGTGTTGATGATCTCTGTCGAGTTATCTCCTGTAGTGTTGATGCTATCTGTCGAGTTATCTCCTGTAGTGTTGATGATCTCTGTCGAGTAATCTCCTGTAGTGTTGATGATCTCTGTCGAGTTATCTCCTGTAGTGTTGATGATCTCTGTCGAGTTATCTCCTGTAGTGTTGATGATCTCTGTCGTGTTATCTCCTGTAGTGTTGATGATCTCTGTCGAGTTATCTCCTGTAGTGTTGATGATCTCTGTCGAGTTATCTCCTGTAGTGTTGATGATCTCTGTCGAGTTATCTCCTGTAGTGTTGATGATCTCTGTCGAGTTATCTCCTGTAGTGTTGAGGATCTCTGTCGAGTTATCTCCTGTAGTGTTGATGACCGACTCGAGATATTCAAAGTTGCTGACATTTTCTAGCTGTTCTTTGTCAATGACAACTGTAGGTGTGAGCTCATCTTTGCTGATATATGCATTATTTTTGTCTTTTTTTTGCATTGAAGAAATGATTTTGTACCTCGCTATGATGTTTGACGGACATAATCATATGTTCTAAACCTGTGGGGCTCTTTGATACTAATGTGGTGCCATCTGCATAACTAATTTCTTGGACTATGTGTCCTATGTTATTAATGGGTTTTTCTTCTTCTTCTTCAGCGTTCATTCTCAAACTCCCGCTGGATATCCCCTACAGCAGGATCACAGTCCTACTAGATTTCCAGCAGGATGTATTCCAGAGAATGGAAATGCGTTGTGTCGCAGTTTTATTTGCGCCAATGGCCCGACACACCCGTCTTCGGCGGACTTAATGGGTTGAAACTGTTCACAACGTGGGTCTTATCGTACATTTTGTATGATGTTTTCTGCGTATATGTTGAACAGATGTTGCGAGAGGATGCATCCCTGTCTTACTCATTTTTGGACCTCAAAACAGTCAGATGTATCTTCCTCGAGGCGGACAGAAGCCTGTTGCTCCCGATAAAGTATAAACGATATGAGATGGTGTGGTAAGTCCATGCTTCCAGTTATGTTCCATAATTTCTGGTATGCTTCGCAGTCAAATGCAAAAGTTAATGAAACAGTTGTACTGTATATGTCTGCATTTGTCTATTATATTTCTTATATTGAAGATGAGATCCCTATTATAACTGTTCTATATAAAACCTGCCTGAACTCTATTGATTTCTCTGTTCATATGATTTTCCATTCTTTTCATGATTATCTTGAGAAGTATCTTGCTGACATGACTGATCAGTGCAATTGTTCTATAATCTGTGCAGAATCTCAAATTGTCCTTCTATAGAAATAGTATGTATACAGATATTTTCTAATCTTGTAACCATTTTAACTTTTCCATATCTTAATACTGAGGTTATGATAGACGTGGATACTGGGTCCTCCTCCTGCTTGTATCAGTTCAGCAATCAATTCATCGCACTCTGGTGACTTGCCAGTTTTTAAGTTTTTCAATTGCCCAGCGTACTTCTTCTATGATGGGTTCTGTTTCAAGTTCTGTATTTCTTTTTGTGTATTTGTGTTTGGATCTTCGTACATTTCTATACATCATTCTTTCCATCCGTTTAGTGGGTTTCTTGATTTTTCTTCGATTACTCGAGTCGCTGGTTCAAATTTTGCTGTCAATGTTTTTGCTTCTTTAAACATTATTCTGATATCATTATCCCCTGTTCGTGCAGTTGTTCTATTTCTTTACACTTGTAGATGTAGTTTTTCTTGTCCTGTCTAATTGTCTTCTGATTTATTTAATTTGTTTCTTGTATTCTTCTCTGTGTATGTCATCTTTTAGTGATTTTTTTTTCTGTTGTTGATTAGTTGTAAATATTTGACTGTGATGTAATCTCTTTTTGTGAGGTCTGTAAAACACATCATTTAAAGAAACTATATTAGAGATTTAGCAAGCTACAATAGCATAGCCACGATGTACATTTATATGGTTTTGCTATTGTAGATAATAAAAACGCGAATGATTAGATGAAAGGCATCGTTGTATTATTGTCGGGCCTGAAAGGAGAATAAATAATAACGAATATTACTTGCAAGGATTGCCGTACGAGACGCCTACTGAAGTAGGATAATAAAGTTGCCTGTCGCATCGCATAGAGCAATGTTTATCAACCTTTTTTTCCATGCCCAACATAAGTCTTTCTGAAATTCTGATTTACCCCCCCCCCCCCCAACATATACATATTTTATTTATATTAAAGAAATATAATTATTGCTAACATTTTGGAAATAATTGTCCCCTGAACAATCATATTGCCTCCTCCCCATGTGACGTGAACGCCTGTGACGTGAACGCCACGTTGGGAAACACTACCGTAGAGGGTGTAAGTAACCCATATGCCATTTTTAAATCGGATGTGTCATGCAGAAATGCGCAGATATCGCAGCTAAGTTGTACACCATGACATAACGCATCCCGTTCTACATTCTGATACTCGGAAGTAGATACACAAAAGATGATCAAAGAATCGAATCTATAAATAAAAGTACAGTAAAGTAAAGTAACCCATAGCATTTATTAATGCCGTAGGGGTGCGAGATGTTAGCGATCCCACATTTCAGAGGCTCTGCAAATGAGGGCGGTAGCCATCTCCTCTCCCTCGCAGTCTTTACTTCCCGGATTAATTCGGTACCCATTTAACCCGGGAGCCGTTGCGATCTGAAAAACATTCCTCATCAACAGGGGAATGAACCCAGGACCACTCATATGCGAAGCCAGTAAGCTAACCACTGCGCTAACGCGGCTCCCATACGAGCACAGTATACTAATCAATGAAAGAAAGACGTAGAAAGCAAAAACAGACATTTAGATTTGGAAGTTCGCTGATATAAACTATCATGAAAAACTAAACACAAAAGTGTGCCATGGCCTACAAAAAAAGCTCTTGAAGTAGATAAGTAACCCATACTTGCTTTTTTTGGGTTATCTATGTTATAATACATATATAATATAATACATATATAATATAATACATATATAATATAATACATATATAATATAATACATATATAATATAATACATATATAATATAATACATATATAATATAATACATATATAATATAATACATATATAATATAATACATATATAATATAATACATATATAATATAATACATATATCGCGGATAATGTAAAAGCAAGATTGTCTCACGTTACAGCTTAGTCAAGTACAACTGTCAACATAGACAGTTCTGTATTTGCATAAACATATGCCAGTAAAATCAAAATGCACGCATGATAGTGCATAAATGCATCAAGTCCTTCTTCAGAATTGTCCTGCGCACAGATCCCAAACAGTGTTATTTCTTTTGACTCTTATATCCACCCCTTTCTGTGCTTTTGATTGGCTGGCGACACAAAGTTTACACAATTCTTCCTTGCTCCTCTTGGTATTGTCTCCTTAGCTGCCTGAAGTATTCCTTTATTAAGCTACATGATAACTGTAGTGATGTCTCTGCCTGTTAATTATATGTATTTTGTAAGTAGGTTTGCTCTGTGTTCATATATATTCCAGTTTGCTTTCTTGTAGTTCCATCTTGGCTTAGTTGGTCTTGTAATTGTTGATTTGTTTACCTGGATGATAACTGGACGATGATCACTGCCACCAAGTTCACCTATTGTTCTTTCCATTATTTCAGCCAGTTAGAGGTGCAGAATGCCAGGCCTGGGGTTGAAGTGCTATGCCATCTTCTTGAGTAGAAAGTTGATGGATTCTGTGGATTGTTCAGAAGGTTTCGGTTGTTATCAGCTTGCAAACTTTCTATCTCTTCTCCCCTTCCGTCGAAATTGTTATATCCCCAGCGTTGGGAGTGGCTATTAAAGTCTCCCACTGCCAGGAAGTGTTTGTTCTGAAATGTTAATACTGTTCATGTTTAGTGGGATTATATTTGGGCAGTAGAAGTTTAGTATGTGCAGTTCAAGGGTGTTGTTTTTTATGTGAATTATCTGGTATTCAGCGCCTTCCTCTTGTGTTTTCATTTCTATAGAGCTGATGGTATGCTTGACCAGCGTTAGTATGCCGCCTTTCCTCCGATCTTTCCGAGCATTGGTACCCTCTTATTTTGAAAGTTATAATTTTTCGTTGAGATGGGTTTCCTGTGTGCAGCAAATACTAATATTTTTCTGGTGCAAGGTGTTTTCTAGTTCGGGTTTTTTGTTTTGTAACTCCATCTGCATTCCAGTGCATAATATTTAGAGGGGTTGTCGTCTTATCTGGTTGGCCAGTCGCTTTCCTCTTCTGCCTCCTGATTCCACAAGGTAGAGGATGATGGTCAGAATATCTATACTTGCCGTTAAGAGTAGGGTTGATGACTGGGAACTTTAGTTGTTGTCAATCCAAGGCCAGATGTGTCGTCTTGGCTGCTCTAAATTCGTATCTGTTCAGAGTTGTCGTGATGTTATCTATCCATCTTGTTCTAGGTCTTGTATCCGGATCTTCCTATGTTATATGCTCTTGTCGAAAGTTGATTATGATTCATCCTCATAAGGTGTCCAAACCATTGTATTTGTTGTTTCTTGAATGTATTATGTGTATTGTCTTATACCGATTCTTCTCCTGATTATATCAATTCTCATTGTGTCTTGTTTGGTCATTCTTGCAGCTTTTATCTCATTTTATATCGCATGTTTAAGTTTTCTCTGCTGGACTGCTTTCAGCACCGATGTTTGGCATTGATAGCAGAATGTTGGCATAAAATTCTGTCTCTTGAATTCCATCTTGATCTTTGGATTCAGCAGTAATGGTTACAGCTGGTATGTTTGCTTTCAGGCATCTAGTCTCAATCTCTGTCTAATTTTTCGTTGTCTGTGAATATACTTCCCAGGTATTTAAATTCAGAGGTTTGCTTTACTTTAGTTTTACTTATTGTTATGTTTACTGGATTTGGTGCATTGCTGATCTACATTGCTTCTGTTTTCTGCGTATTTATTTTAATGTTATACTTGATGCATGTTGTCGTGAGTGCATTAATATGATTTTGCAATTGCTGTTCCTCTTCGTAGATAATGCATTGCCATCAGCAAATAACAATTCGTTGCTGACGTTATTTAATTCCTCTTCAGATTCTTCTCTTATTACTGTTCTGTTTACTTTCTTGTTTTGGGATTGTAATTAATATGTTCTGATTGAAAAAATACTACTGTCACTTTAATAAAATAATGCTTTTATAATGTCGGAGTGTAACAATTCAGCGGCTCCACGCCGATATTCTTGACTAGTCTCATGACAAACGCCCTTGTGTCCGCAATGCCTAGTATCTCTATGCATCTCTATGAGTTTACTTTCCATCAGCTCTATTAGTTCTGCTGATTTTTGACATAGTTCGCACACGTTTAGTATTGCTGTTCTGGTCTTCATTGTCCCCTCTAGTACTTTAACTATTTAGCAATGTATACACACTGCTGAATTGCCAAGTTTGTCGCAGTGGAGATTTTTGTTCATTGACTCGATGTCAGTAATGTCAGGATATATCTTCTTATTAAAAATTAATTACAGATGTCACATCTAGAAAGAATCACACAAGTAAAGATGTTATATTCACTGGATTGTAAATATGATAAAGTACCTAATCTCAGATCGCTACTGACATAGCATTTACTTGAGACATAATTTGCTGCGATTTCTAGATAAGATCATTTGAATCGTGAATCGGCGTCATATCACACTTATTGTTCTTATAGTCTATACCTTCTAGTTTGGTTATCATGTGTGTCAACAGCATTTTTTCCCTCGTGTATTGTTAGTCATTTCTTATTGTCCATATTGTATTGAGGTCATCATGTGTGTTTACACTAGGGGTCCCCAAATTTTGTCGTCTCTTCCGCCTATGGAGTTTTTACTTAATCTTAAAGGGAATTATTTGGCATGGGGGGGGGGGAAGACTAATTAGAAAATTTGGTTAGAAAGTTTTCGGTTAAAAAAGTAAAAATGTTTTAGAAAAATTAAATATTTAACACAAACGAAAATGAAAAATAACTGTTGTTGCAACTACAAATTATTGTTATAACTAAAGTTAATGTTACTATGTACTTTGAAAATTTCTTCCAGTAATTTTATATTATGTAATCATGTCTTGCAATGAATCCTAAAATATATATATCTGGACACGCATAAAAACACTGTCAGTTGTTAACAACAGTTTATACCTAAGACGTGGTTGAACAAGGGGAGTGTTACATTTGGGATCTTATTCTTCTTAGTTCTTAAAATCCTGCAGATTAGCAGGATGTAGTCTGGAGAATGGAAAGCGTTGTGCCATTGTTTACAGCATTACTGCGATATCTGCACCTTTCGTCCTGACACACACGACTTCATCATGCCTATGGGTCACTGACCCTATATGGGGTGGGACATCCAACTACATCCCCTAACCTTCTTAGTCATCTTTTACGACATGCATGGAAGGTAAACAGTGTTGCTATTCTTTGCTCCCCTCTTATGCCTCTGCAACACAAGGACGCATTTTTGGATCTAAAATTGGAGGCATATAGCCTTTGAAAAATGTTCGCTGGACATCTTCGGGAAACTATTGAAAGCCTTTTATCTCTTGTATTGCCAATAATTTCTGATACCCGCTGTTTTCCCATTTTACCATGCTAAGTAATCCATCATCTTCTCTCTCTGTCTACACTATCTCTCATGCTCTACCACTTGCCCGTTGTCAAGATGGTACCCATGTTTCCTCTTTTCCTGGAGTGTCAAAAGAATTTGGATAGAGTTTCTGATGAAAGTGAGCAGCTCTCTCTCTCTCTCTCTCTCTCTCTCTTTAATTTAACCTCCACAGAAGACGGATGTATCGGACCATTGGCGCAAATAAAACGGTGCCACAGCGAACTTCCGTTCTCTGGACTACATCCTACTGGAAATTTAATAAGCATATTATCCAGTTACAACATATATCCAGCGGAAGTTTGAGATTAGACACTGAAGAAGAAAACAACCTCTTTCAAAATATATTCGATACGTTTTTTTTACCTATGCGGGGTCTTTTTATATCACACAATTCTCACACAAGTGCTCAGCTGCCTAGCCAGTAGCTGACCAGAAGCTGTTTGACCTAGTGTCGAGTTTAGCATTTAGTGCAATGACCATATTTCTGGACATTCCAAAGTATGAGAGATATTAAGAAATATAGCTAATGGAACGTATTACCAGTGACAAGAAAATAGCAATATACTGGGACAATGATGTGACAAAACAATAAATACAAATAGAACACACTAATAAAACAATATAATATAATAAGAGCGCAAGTATGAATTTATTGAATAGATAAATGATAATGCAATCGACGTTTCAGCTTAAGAGTTTTGTCAAGATTATAATAAGTGTAAATAATAACTTTTGTCTTACAAGTGACATATTTGGACATTCAAAACATTAACGAGAAAGCTGATCTTGAAATGAAGCAACTGATTGAGTTCTCTTGGAATCAGCCTGTAAGTATTTCTAAGTATTCTGCGCAAAACAGCATACTCTGGCTAGAACATCATATACAAAATCCTTTCACCTGTGAAATATCAATATATTGCATCCACTCATGGCACAGATGAATCTTGCGGATCGTATTGTTCAACACAATAATGTCACTGACTGCCATTGTTTCAGAGACCTATTTTAGTGACAACGTAACTGCCTCCATTATAATTTTGATACTGATAAATGTTCTCGTACTATACTCCTTATACCTTTCAGTAATGACACTTCCTCTTGGAGTGGCAGAAAAGTCCGATAATGATAATAGCCTCGTTCCAACACACAAATATGTGCATATAATCACACCATCTCTTTAGAGTAGTCGGTTATTTATTCCTTAATTTCATCACCAACTTTGGATAAGAAAACAAAATTAATGTTAACAAAAATTTTTTTGAATATTTAAGTACACGCATAAACATTGCAGCATAAATCAAAAGAGGAATTGCATTAGCGACTTCAAACTATAGAAAGATATGTGGCAAGGCAACAGGTGTAAAGCTAAAGTACGTACTTAGAGCAAGGTTAGTCCCAATAGTATTTTGCGGATGTGAGTATGAGTTCGTAGATAGCTAATAATACTAATAATAGCTAGAATACCGATGTAGTATATGTGTGCTCCTTAGCATACTTCAAAACTTGTACGGGATATTTGTTATTGTTGTAATAGACCTTGTCTCGATTGGTCCGTTCTCAGTGACTTGAGTATACAGGTTGAATGTTTTGACGAGATCAAATCTTTTTTTTTTTGGTGTGGGGGGGGGGGGGACGTGGTTGCTCAAGTACAGAAGACATGTTTGTTTGAGTTGTAAGGCCATTTGGTGCCGTTAGAACAGCCCAAGTTCAATTCCCGTCAGCCTGACGAATTATTTTCATTTATCTTCATGCTTCCTACTTGAATTTACTTGTATAAGCTGTTATTTGAAGCAACGTTGTCCTGTCTCTATGTTATTTATATTTATAAGCAGGCTTATAGGTCCTATCCTTATACAGTGAAATCCTTCTATAGCGCATTCTATTATAACAGATTCCCTATATAACAGCACATTTCAAAATCCACAACTATATTTTATATAGTCTGTACATTTGTATAATCACCTACATATGTTGTCGGTCCGGACCAATTTGTTATAACAGGATAGCACTGTGGTACGAATACAGATGTTGTATGTTTGTGTTCCTGGGGATACTTCAATACTTGTAAGGGATGTTCGTTGTTGTTGTAATAGTCCTTGTCTTGCTTGCTCAGTTCTCAGTTTCTTGAGTACACAGTTTGAATGTCTTGACTGATCACATATTGTTTTGTTTTTTTTTTGGGGGGGGGGGCATGTAAGTGGTCAAGCACGGAAAACCTGTTTGAGCAATAGTTGAACACGATATGGTATATTATCTCCGTAATTACTGAGCGTACTGGCTTCATATTTTGTATGAGTGTATTATTTTATAACCACGTTAAAGATTTATGATTAATTATTACCTAGATTGAACGGATTTATCGCAGCAGTCGCTACGAATGTCGTTTTTAAAGTAAAAGTACTTGTTTGTTGATGTCATAAAAGTAGACGGCTTTACCGTACAAATTACCATGTTCTCTGTTTTGTTTTACACGGTCAGTTGATATTGGTAAGAAACACGTGAATTACTAAGAAGCAGCACGAGGATTCTTTTTAAAAAGAGATTCATATTCATAGTTATATATTAAAATAATAGCTAAACGTCAGTTTCCTCAAAGGCGTATCTCATATTCGACGTATTTTTATTATGATGTTTTCAATATGTTATGTTTTTGTAAATAATTACAGTGTATCATAAAGTAGCATTTACAACTATAATATAACCATATCTTTGAAAGTTAAATTCGTTACACTGAAAAGTATAGCTATTAGATTGTACAAATATTTTTCACAAAAAGCGCGACGTGGTACTATATTTCATTGTATTTCTAAGTCATTGAAAAGAACACAACATGCTAAGGGTATAAACTGCAAAACACTATCAAGGTAGTTACAAGAAGATTACCAAAATTAAAAAAAACAAAACAAAAATGAGAGGAAGAAGAAATGTAGATAATTTCGATGAAGAAATTATAAAGAGAGCAATTCATAGGCTTTTGGATCGCAAAGAAGCATTGACACCAAAGACATTGGAAACGTATCTAGAAAAGAACTACATTTACATTTCGAAAACTAGATTATGGAGATCTGTAAGGGGGTGCACGATTTACATTTCGCAAATATACATGTGGCAGAAGTGTCATTTATGAGAAAACTCATTTAGTAACAATCAGAAGTAAACATTTGAAACAAATTAGTGAGATGCGTAAAGAAAATTGTCATTGTATATGTAGATGAAACATGGATAAACGCAAATCACACTGATGAAAAGGAACGGCATTCTGTAGATGGAACTATTAAGAGATATGTACCAAGCAGCAAAGGTCAAAGATTAGTAATGGCACACGCAGGTAGCAGACAAAATGGTATTTTGAAGAATGGTGAACTCATTTTCATTTCTAAATCTACCGCTAATCGAGACTAGCATGCTGAGGTGAATGGTCATATATTTAGAGAGTGGATATAAAAGACTGTACTTCCATTATTAGATAGACCCTCCTGTCTGGTTATGGACATAATGTTCCTACATAATGTTGTTGCATCTGAAGATAAGATCCCTACAAACTTGTCTACTAAGGAACAGATTAAAATATGGCTTAGAAAAGAACACATTCCATTCACTAAAATGCACTTGAAACCGGAGTTACTGTTGTTGGTAAAGAATGCACACAGAGCGAAGATTGTCCACATTGATAAAATTATAGAGGAGTATTGACAATGATGTATAAAATCACCACTGTGCCATTCACATTTAAATCCAATATAATTTGTTTGTGCTAAAATTAAGGGAGCAGTGGCAAAGGAAAATAAACCTTCAAACTGAATGATATTCAGAAAATTGCATATACTATGATCTCCGCCATTGACAAAGAATTCTGGATTAAATGTGAGGACCATATATTGAATGCGGAAGAAGAATATTGGCAGAAAGATGGTTTACGCGTCATTCAACCAACTACTATTATCCATCTTTACGATTCATCGGATTATGAATAGAACAATAAGGGAAGAAAAATATTACATTCGGAATACCTCATTTTTACCCAAGCTACAACAAATTAACGATACGCCAGAAATTACTGTAAAATTTCTTTTCCTCATAAAATCAAATCATTATTAACTTAAAAACGACATTCGTAGCGACTGCTGCAATAAATCCATTCAATCTAGATAATAATTAATCATAAATCTGTAACGTGGTTATGAAATAATGCACTCAAGCAAAATATGAAGTCTATACGCTCAGTAATTACGGAGAAAATAGACAATATTGGTGGACAACTATTTATGAATGCACTATAATAGGCCCTTTTCTAGCCGCAAATGCACTAGGACAGTTCGGGCATAGTATGATCACTGTAGACAGTTATTGATCTACCCATGACTTTCTAGCAGCCGTACGCTTTTGAACGGCTGCATTTCTCCTCTTTTCACAAGATGTTACGCATTTTTGTTTACTGTACAGGTCATGTATTTCTATTTTGTGCAATTTATTCCTATGTACCTTGATATATTTTAACGACTTTCATTGGGATATTTAATGAGTCATTGTAGCTCTTCATTTGGCCACCTTGAAATCTTGCACATCTCATCATAGAGAATTATCTTAGGCGAATGATTTGGCATACATACCAGATTACCTGCCCAATAAATCTGTGTCTGCATCAGAATAGTGCCAATGCTAGGGATACCAGATCTATCAAAAGCAGTGGTTATCTGGAATCATGTCTTGCCATCTGATGTTGGTAACTTTTCTGAGACAAGTTGTGTGAAAGTGATTGAGTTTCCTCACATGTCGTCTGTGCACAGTTTATATTTCACAAACGTATAATATAACTGGAATTACAACTGCTCTGTAAACTTTAAGCTTAGTTTGTAGCTGTTTTTATGCCACACATTTACGTACAATATCCCGAAAGTGCTGCTTGCCTTGGAGATCCTGGTGCTCATTTCATCATCAACGGTAGCATTTCGTGATAGTTTACTACCTAGATATATTAATCTATTCACGACTTAGATATAAGATAATCTCTGTGTGAATGAAAACATTATCATACGTCCTTGTCGAATAAAGCAGATTCGCATCCAAGTCTCATAGTTTGATAATACTTGCCAGTAGTTGGTGAGAGAAACTGTAATAGTTGGAGCCAGCACATGCTGTTATGTTATCCTCGTACTTATTGGTGTCGGGTTCTTGTGTATTTTGCTGTCTTCATCGAAGGACTCACTACCCATATCTCATCAGCTGTAACAGACACACGAGTAGTTCCACAAGTTATGTGTTTGATGTGATCATTCCTTCACACAGCTCAATATTAATGTTATTTGATTCTGGCAATCTTGCAATGCTAATATCTCGAGGAATTGTCTCTTCCCCCTCTTCCGCCAACCCACTCCCAACCGATCCTAGATACAATCAAAAGTCACATTAAATTGAGCTATAATATACCCCACATTAAATCATTGTGTATTTTGTCCCACATAAATTAAAAAGTATTTAGAGACCTTTTACTCCACACATTTGAGAAGCACTTATCTCAACTGCCAGAGTATATAAAAGATATGATTTGCACAGACAGCATGTTCTGTTAGGCCACAGTTCGTTACATATTTTGTTTAAGTTTTTAATCTTCAATACTTACACTATTCGTGGCTATAGTTTGAGAGTCTATTTTCTGTCTCTTAGAATCACGAGCTATGGATCTGTCAGGAAAAGTTGTCTTCATCACTGGTGCTGCTCAAGGTTTGGGAAAGGCATACGCAGAGGCTGTACTTCAGCAGGGAGCTAAGGTGATTTATGTTTTACATATGGACTGTTGTAAATCTGCTGTATTTGTGAAGAGGGCTGAGTTATGTCTTGTTTATTGAGAAGATTTAAATCAGAAGTGTTTGAGCTGGGAGCTAATATGTTATATCTTACTTAATGGACAGTTGAAAATCTGATATGTGAGCTAGGTAAGTTATGTCTTTCTTAATAGAAAATTGTAAATCTGATGTATTTGATCATGGAGTATGGTATCCCTGTCATGAGTTATGCAAGTATCAGGACAGAATTGTTAACCAATCAGCAGTCATTAATATAACATCAGTAGCGTAGCGAGGGAGAGGACAAAGAGAGAATCCGCTTTGGGAGACGTCCATATGTGCCTTACTAGCGGGCGTCAAAATCGTAGAAAGTCCACAGCTTGTGGGGCTATGGGGCGCCAAGTTATTAGTTTCACCCCGTCGTCATCTACACTAGCTACGCCACCATATAATTACAGCAATTGAGCTTTGTGGAATTGTAAATTGTTCAAGTCTATTCACATGTAATACAGGGGTGAAACTAGGCAGACGCGACTTGGGCATCCATCCCAGTTGAGAACCCCAAAAATAATCCACTGGGGTGTCATAATCGAAATTAGTTTATTCAAAGGACGAAAGAGCGTGTCCAGGGCACCAAAATGCCTATTTTCGTGGTTGCAATCTACAACTTAGTAATGTTTGTTGTGAGTAACACAACAACTGACATTTCTGTGTCAATTACTGAATGTGTCTTACACACATATTATCCAGCTACTTGTGCTGTAGACATTCATTTTATTCAGCTACGTGCGCTGTAGTTTTTTTTTTTTTAAATATTTATTTTTAAAAAAAATCGTTCCTAACCCAAAGGTCGAATTGGTGTTCTAAGTGGTCGCCAACTGAAAAAGTCATCAGCGAATATATTGATTTTAAATCAATTTTTCTTTACTCCCCTTTGCTGCTATATTTATCATAGGATGTCAACGCTTCTTCGTGTAAAAAATCAAAACAAGAAACTGATTAATTAAATGTTGAGAATCATTAGGTTGAGATGAACAAAACGTCAACAGCGAATATTGATGTTTGTTAGCGACGTTTAATAATCTCATCAAATATGTCTAAATATGCCATTAGATTTAATAATATGCAGTATATGCAATTTCTTCTTCAGTACTCATTCTCAAACTCCCGCTGAATCTATATTGCGGCAGGATAATTGTCCTGCTAGATTTTTCACAGGAAGTATTCTAGAAAATGGAAATGCGTTGTGCCGCCGATTTAATTGCACCAGTGACCCGACACATCCGTCTTCGGCGTATATATTATACTGAAAACAATGATTTCTATTTCTTTATGTTTACCCATTAAACAACATTTCTTTAATATATCGAGGTCACAGGTCACTTTGCTCCTATAAAAAAGGATCGCAACTTTAAATTAGTCTTCGACTCAATGTTTAAACAAACGAGTCCCAAAATATCACATATTTCAATAAACAATAGTGAGTCAAATTAAGATTAGATTATTAATGATAATAAAGATAGTCCGATGCGGTATATGAGATTTAATTGCACGTTTTGAGTGGCCAAGGTGCATGAATCAATTTCAGTTGGGCAATCAGATCGGTCAGAAAGTAATGACAACTCCATCATCATCAGGTAGCATATTCTGAACAGAATGTAGCAGTCATCACATCCCTTTGAAACTTCTATCTATCTTGAACCAATCTTCCTGATTCTGTTAGTGTCATGTTCAGGTGGTCACCATGCTGTTTAACCAGTTTTCTTTTACATTCATATCTCTCAGGATGGCTGAATTGGTGATCATTTTGGTTCACGGTTTATGACAACTTGTCTGTAACATTTTGTTTCAAGTGCTGCTATTTTATTTTTCACTTTGTTGGTGATTTCCAGGATTCGCACCCATGTGTTACCAGTGAGAATATACAAGTTCTTATGAATGTTAGTTTTGTTGTTTTGTAGCAGCTCAGCCATATGTTTTTCAATTGTATCAGCTTCTTTGACGCGATAGCTAACCTCCTTCTGACTTCTTCATAGCAATAATCGTTATTGTTGATAAGAAAACCAATGTATTCAAAACTGTTGAATCTCTCTAATTCGCACCTGTTGATACTGATTGAGAACTTGCTAGTGGTATTGTCAAATGTCATAATCTTGGTGTTGATTTCATTCAGTAATATGTTTTGTTTTTCCCTATGTTCTTTAACGGAGTTTGGAGGTGTTCGAGACCTGCTTGTGATGGCAACCTACTGAACATAAATGGTGATGAAATGAAGGTCATTTGCAATGAGTTATGGCATGGGTTCCCAAACTTTTTAAAGCCATGGCGCCCTTAACGTTCAGATTATTTCCTTAATTTGAAGCAAAACTAGAGATCTGATAATTTTAAGACTAAATCTTAAATTTAAATACATTTTATGCTATGATCTCTAAATTTAACTTGTAGATTTTTATAAGACTTTAATTTTGTTTAAATACTTTGTAAATAGTTGCTTGTAAATTTGTTTTAGTAATTGTAATAAGGAGAAAAAGGACAACGTAAATAAATCGAAACATTAAGAAAATCACATATTTTGAGAACAGAAATGGTAAAATTAATACAAAACAGATAATCATTTTAAACGTAATTTGGAACAAGTAATAAGAGTTTCAAAAATTCTTTCTGTCCTAATGAGAGGGATGGGCTTGTTTATCTTTGATCAATTCCTGGAATCTTGGTGCAATTTTTTATAGAACAACACGAATTTAATTTTCGACTTTAAAGTTACCTCTATATTTAGATTTCATAACGGCAACTGCGGAAAATGTACATTCACACAGGAAAGAACTAGCAAACGCTATCAGTGATCGAAGTGCCTTCTTGGTTACTACTGGATACTCATCTTCGATACTGCACCAAAAATCAATCAAAGATTTAGACTGGAGTCTAGAATTTAAAGACGAGTCTGTAGAAATGTCAATGAACTGTTCAGCTTCCTCGTTTGTGGAAGTCTCAGGAATCCTGCGTTCATAGGATCACTTACCCACTGTACTGATTTTATTTCATGTTTCGGGAAGTTTTCTTGAAAATAGAGCCCCAAATTGGATAAGTGGCTGACGAACACACTTTTAAGTTCATGTTTTAACATCAAGCTATTCTGTTGAAGTAACTGGTCCAAAGAAGGGAAATTCGTATTATCACCTTTTACCAAATTGTTCTTCCATAGTAGAAGCTTTTTTTAAAAAATTCTTCAAATTTATAAAAGAGCTGAAAAATGCTTGCATTATTACCTTGAAGGGAGCTTTTCAGAATATTTAACTTTTCGAAAATGTAAATTAAAAAGGTCAATTTAGTCAAAAAATCTCCGTCACTGAACATACTAGCAAGAGCATAATTTTCTTCGAGCAAAAATGAAAACATTTCATTTCTGAGCACATACACTCTTAGCAAAGAATTGCCCAGAGATAACCACCGAGCGCTGCTGTAAAACAAAAGAGATGAATTTTCAGCGCCCATTTCTTTACACATTTTGGCAAAAAATCTAGCTTTGTGGGACCTGCTTTTAATACAATTTATTGCCTGTATCACTAGATTTAAAGTGTCGTTCAAATCTTTACTAACTTTTTCTTCTGTCAAAGCCTCCCTGAGTATAATACAGTGAGTTCAAAGTGCATTGTGTTTTGGACTGAATACATGATTTTAGTGCCTGGTAACAGCCTGTCATTGATCGTGCTCTATCTGTACATACACCAACACATTTTCCCAGTCAATTTTATTCTCTGTCATTAACTTGTCCACAATCTCGAACATGTCTTTCCCAGTTGTCCCCCCTTCACTATCTTGACAAAATAATATATCTTCGAACAAGTGGTTTTTTTGTCAATATATCTAACATAACAGATTAAATGAGCATCTTTCTGGCCATCTGTTGCCCCATCCAGGTGAATCACAAAATCTTTGCCGTTCAGAGCATTTAAAAGTTGATCGGTAATATCTACAGCTATGTCACAAATTCTCCTACTGATAGTGTTATTGAACAGTGGTATTTTCAAAAGCTGCTTACCAACATCCTCCCCGAGCATAATTTTTGCCATATCGACAGCAGCAGGTAAAATCAACTCTTCGCAATTGTATGAGGCTTCTTACACTGGGAAATTCTATAGGCCACTTTATACGATCCCAAAGGTGCATTAATGTTGACTTGAGAATATTTGGAAAACGCATACTTTTGTTTGTCTGCAGCTGTTAATTTTCTTGCGAAAAAGTTCTTTGGTTTACCAACCATATTTGGGTAAAAGGCACGTGCCTTTTAAGTTTATGCGGAAGCATAGATTCAACAGATAAAACCTTCATACAAAGTGCACATTGAGGATGTGCACAGTGAACACAAGAAAACTCATAATCTAAATATTTTTCATCATACTTTCTATATTTCGTTTTACGAGTTTTATATTTTAGTTTTATATTTGTCACTCAATTACTTCACGATGAAACTCTCAGTTTAGTTGAGCACAAGTCTACTGACACTGACTCATGTCACTACGCTAGCGCATTTTTATATGGAAATACGAGTTGTTTCGAATGTACATGAAAGTTCTAGGCGTTCTATAACAATCCACAAAACCAGAGCAATGATTGGTTTGCTAAAAGTGAGTGGGCACTGTTGCTTACCAACACTGTTGCTTAGACGCGAACGTACATACACACTGACAACCGATTGGCTCTGCAGAGCACACAAGCTAGCTTGCAGACAATGGACTTTTTATTATTAGAGCAAGTGACATTGACTCCCCTGAAACGCCTACAAGCTGTTTTAATATCAAATCGAACATTCAATTTACAAAATGATAATATTTATTTTGAGTAAATCAATGTTGATTATACTTACAATCAAATGTAAAAAATCTGTTTAATAAGATCAATTTTATAACAATATATTTTTCAATTTTTTTTTGTTTTGGCGAGGCTGCCGCGGCGCCTCTGGAAACTCTTTGCGCTCCCCCTCGGGCGCATGGCGCACACTACTTAGGGAACTGCCGGGTAATGGTTATGGTAGTAGGACCCCATTTATAATAATAGTGGTATGACATGGGTTACAGAAATGGTAGTAGAACATGAATAACACTGATGTCAATAGGACATGGGTTACGGTGACAGCATTAGGTTATGGGTTGCAGTGATGTAAGTAGGATGTGGGTTACAGTTATGATAGCAAGACCCGGGTTATAGTGAGGATAGTAAGATGTGGGTTACAGTGACGATAGTAGGACATGCGTTGCAGAGATTGTAGTGGAACACGGGTAACACTGATGGTAGTAGGAAATCCCGAAATAAGTACTATTCGGAGCGGTAAAGCTTGAAATCCACATTTTTCTAAGCCACGTCAACGTCAGCGTGTCGCGCCTGCTATTTTTCTTAATGTATATATGTATGTAATCTTGATAAAAGGTCGTTTGGTCGAAACGTCGTTTGTGTCTGTGTGTAATTATATGTGTTTCCAGTGATTAACAAAACTATATTACACTGTTGCAAGCTTTCCCTGTTGGATTTCAGTTTTACATACTATTGATTTCAGCAGCGAGTACATACTATTTGGGGAACTTGTTGAAGGCCAGCGAGCTCATTATAGATCAATGCTCAGTTATAAGGACATCTGTAAATCCTCAATGAAAGACTTTTTCATAGACCCCAAAATCTGGGAGAACATGGTCGAAACTTGGGATGTCTTTTGGCATATTTTGAGCGACATTGTTCAGAAATACTATGTTTAAAGTTATGGGGAAAAAATAGAGAAAGGCGCAAACAAAAATGTTTAGTTGATGTGAAGTGATAACTTGAAAGGTCCAATTCCTGAAAAAATGTTTAAAGGATTGCTTCATCTGTTTTACTTAATGACAGCCCGTAAGACACAACAGGTCATACAGTAGGACAGGGCTATTTAATTGGCGGCCCGCTGGCAAAATCCGGCCCACGTAGGCCTAATAAATGGCACGTGAATCATTGCTAAAACAGTGAAATAAAGTTATAAAAAAAACTAAATGTATAAAATCTTTCAATGTGGTTTTATAAATCTGGCCCGTGATGATCCCCATTTTCTACATTTTGACCCCCGAGTAAATATAGTTGAATAGCCCTGCAGTAGGACATGGATTACAATGACGGTGTAACGATATGGATTACAGTGACGGTATTAGGACACGGGATACAATGACGATAGTATGGGAAGGGTTACAGTGATGGTAGTAGGACACGGGATAAAGTGACAGTAGGAGAACATGGGTTATCTTGTATTAAGATTTATGACTGTTATTGCACGGCTCTATACCATTACAGTATTAACAACTCTCTGTTACTACACGGCGCTACACTACCACACGGCTAATTACATCTCTATTATTGCACAGCTCTATACTATCGCAATGTTAATACATCTTTAATAATGAATTTGAAAATTGTTTATTCTACATTATCTTATGTTACAAGGTTTTCTTTGGGGACGTAGATTCTACACTTGGCACTGCCACATATGACGAATTCAAGAAACGTTTCTCAGATAACAATGTTGGATTTGCTACTTTGGATGTCACAGATCACCAGAGGTTCAAAGGTAAACTAGACATTCTTAATCTTCTTATAGTCCTTGACGTTTGGGGTTGGTTATCAATAGTATCCCGTATATAAATAGAATACGGAAATAAAGTTAAGCAAATATACCGGAAGTGCCGACATACGTGGCTTTTCTTATAGTCAGTGTCTTTAGTTATGTATTTACACTTCTTACAATATTTAACTTCTTATATTGAATATGTGTATATTTCTACAATAGTAAAAGGTAAAACATCAATAATGCATACATTATATACATTATTATGCATAAAAGTAAGTAAGTAAAGTAACCCATAGCATTTATTACTACCGTAGGGGTGTGAGATGTTAGCGATCTCACATTTCACAGGCTCTGCAAATGAGGGCGGTAACCATCTCCTCTCCCTCGCAGTCTTTACTTCCCGGATTAATCCGGTACCCATTATGCATATATCATGTTAGCTGCCCAGCAGATATAAGCTAATAATTGTTTTTGTACCCGTATAGCATGGATTCGAAAAAGGATCTAAGCTTAAAAGCACTATTAATTGTAATGTATTTCGTCAAAAGCAACTAAGGAATTTCGGATGGATTTGCCGTCTAACTTCACTGCGGGTCAAACACTCTAAATAAGTCATGTTGAAGTATCGAAAGACGCATATATCGAAGCCATGCTCGCCAGTGTGATATCGATTCCACAAGGAGAGTAAAGAATATCGAAACTGTTATCTGATATTCACACACAAAAAGTCGATCTTGACACAATGTATCTCATCCTCTGAACTACATCCTGCTAATCTGCAGGAGTGTGTGAACGAATGCAGAAAAGAAGCAGCCTAGCTGTAAGTCCAAGACACAACGTATTCCGTTCTGTGGAGTACACCCTGCTAAACACCAGGAGTTTGAGAACATACACAGAATAACATTTTTTTACTCAACAAGGATAACTTAAGTACATATTTACAAACGACATATTATAAAATTAATACATATATCTGCATATATTTTTGTGTATATGGTAACTGTGGCAAGCTTCTCTGGTACATATGGTAACTTTGGTAATTTATTATTGTGTATATAGTAGGCTTAAATCTGACACGCCAGTCTAGTGCATATAGTAACTGGGGCAAGCTATTCTTGTATGTATATGATAACTATGGTAATTTATTATTGTGTATACGATAACTGTGCCAAGTTAGTAACTATCGCAAGTTACTTTTGTTTATTAGTAACTGTGGCAAGTTATTCTTGTGTATTGGTAACTGTGACAAGTTATTCTTGTGTGTTAATTTCAAATTCTTGTTGCTGGTTAGACATATGTAATCCGGACAATGGAATGTGATGTATTGTTTATATATTATGAAGGACTATATATGACTTTCAGTCGGGTACATCCGACTTCAAAATCTATTTGGGAAATATGTCTATGGAATTGGACAACTAACTCTACCCCAAGCGTCCTTATTTGTATCTTAAGACATTTGCATGGCTGATCACTATTGGTATTCTTTGCTTTCATTTACGGTTCCGGCAGCACCTAGGCATGGACATGTTTTCACATTCTCTGGGGTGCAAAGGGAACGCATTGCTCTTGGCGAACCCAGGGTTAGCAGATAACCAAGATCCCAAAAGTGCCTCCTCGTGGCGCACCCTGGTAACAGAAATACAGCGGCTAATGCTGATTCTGGCTAAACCTTTTGGGGATCGTGTCCGTGAATGTGGAGGTAACAGATGGAATGAGATTTGACTGCAAAAAGACAGTTAATAACTCCGACACCACTTTGCCAACACATGCAGCAACACTGTCGACACACAGTGAAGCTAGAAAGTCTGGTAGAAGCATTGGAGGGCGGCCAATGTAATCGGTACGAAGCAGGCAGATGTTCCAATAAAAATAAAAGCACAATGAGTACACTGAGAAAGATGCACAGCGCTAGAGGGCAGCGTCATGTGTAAAAAGCATGGAAGACGGTTCGATGAAATTGGAACTAATGCATTGTTTGCTCGAGACAAGCTTCTAGTTACCATGATCCCAGCCTGGGCCCAACTCTACTGTCGAGTCTTTCCTATACTGGAAACGTGCTCGAGGAGAGAAAAGGTTCAGTACCCGATGGGCACAGGCATAGCAGTCCGAGGTGACAAGCACTGTTCAGCTCTAGAACTAGTTCCTAACGTTCCTAAATATGTGTACAGATTCAGACCTGGACGAGGGCTCACGAAGTTGGTGAATAACGCTTCGGCTAAGAAGACGAAGAGCCCGATCCCAACTCTTCTGTCAAGTTCTTCCTAAACCGGAACCAGGCTTGAGGACGAGAAAAGGTTTAGTACCCGATGAGCACGGGCACAATACGTCTAATTACACGAGGCATGTTCACTGACTGCGGAACGCCTCGTGCAGGACAGACGTGAAAGACAAACCGTCTCGGCATAGAGTCAGTACACATTCACCGTCTGGCGTTAGATAGGAAGGCTGTCACAGGCTAGGGTAGCCCACCCGAATTGTCAAGGCATGCCGAAATCGGATGTGCTAAGCCTACAAGGCGCATAACGGTGGCACAACGTAATCACACTCCCGGCGGAAATCGCACGGATATCCGTGCTGGTTACAACGGAGCGAACGCAAAACAAACAAACAAACAAACATTCTCTAAGGAAACATGCGCATTTTTAACAGTCCCTTACAATCAATATCAATCAATAAAACCCATAACCCTTCAGGGTCGTAGGGGTACCACATTGGAAGCTTCAGCACACAGAGTCCTCCAGCGAATTCTATCCTCAGCGATGCGGATGAGTGTGGAAATATCTAGCCCTGTCCATTCCTTGATGTTGTCTGTCCATGTCTTTATTTGTCCTCCTCTGCTTCTTCCACCCTCGACAGTTCCCTGCAGTATTGTTTTTGACAAGGAATCGTGCCTGCATACATGTCCGAACCATGCTAGTTTTCGTCGTTTCACTATTGAAAGCAATGGCTCCTGGACACCTGCACACATCTCTACTTTATTTCTTACGTACACATTGGTCTTATGTTCCCTATAGGAAATTCGTAGAATTCTTCTGTAGCATTTATACTCGAAAGCCTGTAATCTTCTCTCCATGTCCGCAGTGAGTGTCCAACTCTCACAACCATACAACACAACGGAAAGCACCAGCGACCTATACAGTCGTTCTGTATTCTCTGTGTGTGATTATCCATTGTAGTATTTCAGTGGGCAAAAGGTTTAGCTAGTGGTGCCCATCTCCTCTCCAGCTGTCCTTCTGATGAGGTTATATGGATGTGTTTTCTCTCTCCATCTCCATTGCACTTTGCTGATGTTGACACTACATCACAGTTGAACTTCGCGCTGAGCGCATCGCTACCATTTCACTAGGTCACAACCTTACTTCGTACGCATCCACATTAAGACTTCTAAACTTGATAATACCTTCACTATTTTGTTATCTTTTAATCCATTAACGAGTAACCTTCAAGATATTATCCCGAATTGACATATTTTCCACTGCACACTAATTCACTGAATATAATACATAACATAGATCCCTGCTTCACAGAATGAAAACACAACGCCATATTGTCGTGATGACGTTACCCATATAATATAGTCCCTTACAATATTGCATGCAAAGCTACTTTCACATAGCGTTAGAGAGCTTGCTAGCTTACAAGAAACAACACCCATAATTTAGCTCCAAGTTTAACTGTTTATGATCTATAATGAAGCAGCTGAATTCTGATTATCTTGACTGTAATAACATTAAACAACAGCTTTAGCATACTATATTTACTGTATTCTTCTTCTTCTTCAGCGTTCATTCTCAAATTCGAGCTAAACCACCTTGTCGAAGGAAAATTGTCCTATAGGATTTGCAACAGGATGTAGTCCAGAAAATGGAAATGCGTCGTGTCGCCGTTTTATTTGAGCCACTTTCCCGACACATCCGTCTTTGACAGGACTATTAGTTATATAATCAGTAATGATTAAAAAATAAATATGGTGGAACTCAGAACCCTTATTTATTATAGAAATAATGGCGTGAGGTCTGGATTCACTAAAAATGTATCAATTTTTATGGAACTATTTATAAAGTGTAAATCGTAAATAATTAAATATAAATATATTGCAGAATATCATATTCAATGATGTAAACATTTAGTCCCTGTTACTGATTATAATATTTAAAATGGTAATTACGAGTACATTAATTGTAGCTTATGTATATTTTTATGTCCATATTTAACCGGTTTTACATTTTTACTATTACGTTTTTACAAAAAAATATTGAGTATATTCAATTGATAACTTAAAATATTAGATCGCTAACGTTAATTAAAATGTAAATTAAAGTAGAGACTTTGTATGTGCTCTATTGCCTAGCAATACAGGAGCCCAGCATGGCGGCAAAATTTAATATGGCGGCAGTCTGCTTCTCTTCCAGATTGCGTGCCCACCAGCGCTCACAGTTATCCAGAATGTGAACGAAGTTTAATATTATGCACACGTTCATTTAATGGCGTGGGGCATAGAACCGTGTGGTTAGAATGTCGTTCTCAAACCCTTGAGGTCCTGGATTCATCCAACGGTCGGGACACGGTTTTGGAGGTGCAATCAAAAATCCTTCCTGTGCATGTCGAGGCGTCTGCTATGGCCAAGCGGCCTTTATTTATACAGCCTACAGATCCCCCCCCCCCCCCCCCCTGAACTGCTTCATAGGAAAACACGCAGTAACGAAATTTCATTTCAAGCTTGTTATGGTGCGCACAGTTTTTATGTCATCAAGTCATCAATGAAATTACGTCACTAGCAGACCCTGTTGCTAGAAAAAAAGGACTAATTTGAGTGGAGATTAAACAATGCCACGAATTTATACCAGGAATGCATATCGGAGGAGAAGATATGCTTGTGGACGTTAGGAATAAGTTAGAAATAATCCTACCCCCATCCCTCTACTAAACTCTATAGACCACCCAACCCCCAACCCCTTCTTAAATTCTATACTTCTCTATCTCAATGGGGCCAGAAGCTGTGTTCTTCCTATTTTCACTTGTTTATTTTCTGTTAGCGTATTAGGTAAATAGATAAGTATATATTTATCGCAAATCAACGAAAATTAAAACCAAAGTCTGTATTTTAACTTAAAAAATGTAATTTATATTTCTATTCCGTTACATATTCATATACAAAATGTCAATTAAAAACGTTATATATTTGCTGAGATACATAATTTTGAAGTTTTTGCTAGTAAAACCTGCTATAGTGTGTAGAGTCAGGACATCTAAAATAGTGTGTAGAGTCAGGACATCTAAAATAGTGTGTAGAGTCAGGACATCTAAAATAGTGTGTAGAGTCAGGACATCTAAAATAGTGTGTAGAGTCAGGACATCTAAAATAGTGTGTAGAGTCAGGACATCTAAAATAGTGTGCACTTCTTCTTCAGTGTTCATTCTCAAACTCCTGAAGATTAGAAGGATGTAGTTCAGAGAACAGCTTGCGCTGTGTCACAATTTACAGCTTGGCTGCGATATTGCACCTCTCTGCCTGACACGTCCGACGTAATAATGGCTTCTGGGTTGCTTTGACCCTTTATTGGATGGACAGCCAACCCATCCCCAAAATATCCTTAGTAAACTCTTACTTGATGTTTGTTAAGGAGCCCTATCGCTATTCTTTGGTCCCTTTCGAGTACTGGCAACACAAAGACAATATTATGGTACTGTTTCAGTTTCTGGTTCTGGTCATACTACATGATGTATTAGAAGAGGCGTGGTCATACTCATAACTATCATACACAGAACTATCACTTTGATAAGGTCAAGCTAGTAAAATAATATTACCAATCATAATGAAGAGAATTCAAAATGAGACACAAACAGAAGTTCATGAGGCACAGACAGGTTTTAGATTCGGCAGAGGAATCACAGACCATATCTTCAACATGAGGATCATTATAGAAAAATACAGGGAATTCAGTATAGACACGCATATTTCATCGACTACACCAAAGCGTTCGATTGTGCACGACATCACTAATTATGGAAAATATGTTTGACATGGGATTTCCAAAACATCTTACAAATGTAATCGCATACCTGTGCCACGAACAAGAGGTAGCAGTACATGTGGATGGAACAATATCAGAATGGTTTAATGTACAGAAAGGAGTTAGACAAGGATACACACTATCACCGTACCTGTTCAACACCTACGCAGAAAACATAATGCGAAACATAAAAAAGGACATGGCATATACTGACTTCCAACCTCTTACCATCGGCGGTCAGAAGATCCCAGAAATCAGATATGCTGACAACACAGTTCTCTTAACAACAAATGGAGATGGTCTAAAGCAAATATTACTTTGAACAAAAGAACAAGTTAAACCCGAAACCTATACTTAAATATGAAGAAAACAGAAGTTATGACAATAGATAAACTTAAAGTACAACCAAAGATAATAACTGACATTTTCGAACTAGAGGACGTAACATATTTCCAGTATTTGGGCACAAACATAAATAGTTCGGGAGACTTCGCTGTCGAAATCAAGAGAGGAATTACAATGGCGAGACTGAAACTTGCGGAAATAAAAATCTTTGGCAAGGTACCAGTAGCAAAGACAAACGTTGTAACATCAGAACATGCGTATTTCCAGTGGAAATATACGGTTGCGGGGCAAGGTCATGAAATAAAACAACAGGAAAGATAATCGCTGCTTTCAAAATGAGATTCTACTGAAGAATTTTACATATACCGCGGACAGGTAAAAAGACAAAATAAAGAGGTGTTAAGATCAATAAACGTCAAAGAGGGCTAGCTTCTAAACAACATCCTAATAAGAAAGCCGTAGTTTTTTAAAAAGTTTTTGTGTGTTTGTGTGTGTGTGTTCTTTTTGGTCATATAAAGAGACATAACAGAATGGAAAGATTAACACAATGGAGGTCGCTATTAGATATTCGTGACATTGAAAGCACATGTACTAGATGTTATGACTCAGCGGTCTTTTTCTACAGAATATACTGTCACAGCGTTTACACCTTTTTTCAGGGTTATAGGTTATAGATGTTGGTAAATTTTTCAGCAAGTGCAATTTCCAGTGTTACCTGTAGTCAACACAGAGCCAAGTTGGGTGTTGGGTGAGCTATGCAGTTTCAATTCCTGCAGTCATTAGTTCTCTATCCCACGACAAACACAAGTAAAATCCATTCTTGCACTTTCTTATCAACTACTTGCTGTAAATACAGTGTGTATATATATATGCTATGTTGTAATGTGTTTCATTATATATGAAATAAATATTATTAATATGGTATCTCTGTTTTTCAGATGTCTTTAACTTAGCGGTGTCCACATTTGGACATGTGGATGTGTTTGTCAACAATGCAGGAATATTAAATGAGTCTAAGTGGGAACTAATTATTAACATTAACTTGGTAAATAATGTCTTTCTTTATGCTTTCATGTACATTTTGTTATTCATGTGATTAGTTATCGTTCAACTTGTGAATATCGTATTAGTTGTTGGTATCATTATCTAAGCACATGTCATTTCATGCATGAAATTGCGTCGGTCTGTTTATCTTCCATCAGCTGTCGTTCTCCAACTAGACCCTATATTTATTTATTTATTTATTTATTTATTCATTTTTTTTTTTATTTATTTATTTATTTATTTATTTATTCATTTATTTATTTTTTATTTATTTATTTATTTATTTATTTATTTATTTATTTATTTATGTGGACAAATGTTCATGTGAATTTAAGTATATATCTTATGTGGGTGATTGTTTATGTTAATGTATAGTGGTTACATTTACATACTTGTACATATCTGAATGTGTGCCTTTCATACATGGATTTTTTGACTTGGGATTACTAATGTATTTCATATATTGTGTGTTCCTATATATACATATATTCATGTGTATATATGTACTAATATTGTTGTGTGTACATTTTCGTATGCTTGTTTCGTTTGAGTATATGTACATATGTACGTATATTTATGTGTAAGTATGTATATGTATTTATTTATATTTACATATATTGATTATATATATATATATATATATATATATATGTGTGTGTGTGTGTGTGTGCGCGCGCGCGTGTGTGTGTGTGTGTGCGTGTGTGTGTGTGTATTCTCCTGATCTCATTCAACACTTATAACTTCTTCAACTTATGGTATGTATTTATATATCGCTATTGTACCTATTAATAATATGTAGGATTTTGCGCACTGCAATAAACATAATTGAACGCGTTTCCTCTAATATCTATTTACTTATTTTCTTTCTATGTACAAGGATATCGTGGTATAAATATCTCTGTACATGAGTTTTTGTTATTGTGTGTTTTTGTTTCTTGAAAAAGGTCCCGTTTGGACCGTAACGTGGAAACAGTCTTTGTTATTGCGTTTATTGTTATTCAGTTTTTACATTGTTTTGTTTATTTCTATATATATAGCTAGTGTTATAGTAAGATCTTTAAATTTATTAGTCTTTATCGTCTGTTAATCTTCCAACGTGAGATTATGCACACTATTTTAATATACAACAGATATTTGTCCCTTCCCTTGCATATATTGCATCTGTTTGTCCGAATGCCTTCCAATTGAATATCTTTTCTCTTCTTCATTAGAAACCGCACCTTTTCTCGCACGATATTCCCATATGTGCTCCGCTCTTCATTCTATCCAAGGGTATGTAGACTGAAATTTCAGTCAAATATTCATTATAAGACCTTCGGATCCTTCAAAGAGAACATACTCTCTCTCTCTCTCTCTCTTTCCACTAACACTTAATCACCTAGGTGTATGTCATTCTATGTACGTGTGTGTTCTGATCTACAGAGAGTCTACTTAATGTTGTAGAAAATAAATAAATTCCCTTGCCAGTTCAGCTCGATCTCTTATTAGTATTCTACCATTAACAACAGTGTTGTTGCATCTGTCTGATGTGTGCAAAGATAATGACAACAATATCATTTTTTTGCATCTGTCTGGTGTGTGAAGATGACTGGAAAGTCCAATCATGACACATAATTTTCAGCCACATTTGGGACACCTTTGTTTACAATAATCAGGCGTTCGTGTATTTGTTGTGCTGTCTTTTCTGGTATCATAATTTATCTGCGCCTCTGAGATTGATGCCTTTCGGAGATGCACAAACCTTTGCTGGTGGTGCTGCCCACTCTGGGCCATTCAGAACGACATATTTCCTGAATGTGGTGTCGGCGATGAAGCGCTGTAGAGACATTTTGAGAGAGTATTTGAAACATTTCTTCTGTAGCCCGGCCAGTCGAGGTCAAACATTACCTCAGTTTTCCTGGTCTTGAAGGTGAGGCGAAACATTTCACAAGCTGTAGAAAACCTGCCGATGCTGGCAAGTATATAATTTATGGAGCTGGAAATTCGTGCACAGTCAGCAACAGACAGTAGATTTGTGATAGCTATTTCTTTCCCCGTGGTGGAGGTATGTAGTAGTCTGAGATTAAATGGTTCTCATCTGTCACATTTTTTGTGGGTCACCATTATCACAAACGTGTAGACCATGTGTTTCTCAAAGTGGCATCCACGTCCCATAGGATGGGGGGGGGGGTGGCAAATTATTTGTACAGGGGGGGGATTCAGTATAGGTTAACAAGCATGCGGCTGAGTCTGTGGGTTTCATCAATGGACCACTAGACAAACCACTCATGCAACAGAAAATCTTAGTAGATGACATGTCGTTATATTGAGGCTATCATATGGAAGTTTTGTAGCATGTCATCTATAAAATTATAGACCCCCTCTGAGTATAATGATTCTTCAATAAGCATTGCACTAAGCCGAAACTGCCTGAAGTCTCCTGGGTATGAAAGAAAGCTCAGAAAAACCACCCCATTTCACATAGGAAGTAAGAGCTAATCGCTCACAATTCTTGGGGTTCTCAAACAAACAAATAAACATGTACATGTTACATAGGGGGGGGGGGGGGGCATCAGAATTTTAGAAAGACAGGTGGGGCACGGTAAAAATAGATGACTGGGAAACACCTATGTATACTGTTCATATACAATGCAGTGAACTTCATCCAAAAAGCTAAAAGGACCAGCACTTGGCCCTGATAATCTTTAATACTGTTAGAGATATTTCTGACTGTTTAAATATGCCTTCGTCTGCCAAAGCTCAACTCGTCTAGAAACGTAAGTTCAGAACATCCATAAAAAGACTACATTCTATGAAGAATATATCACGTGATAGATTTATATGTGTGTGTGTGTGTGTGTGTGTGTGTTTTATTTTTGCTAAGCAGGAACTTGGTAATTAAGAAAATTGTCATTTATTAAACAGTTGCGCTGATTCAGTTATTGCAAGACCTTCTTCATGAATGTTCACACTACAGCAAGGTTTTCTGAGCTCAAACATCCGCAGTCACACACAAAAAAACACAACATTATTGCATTTTTTAATGCGATTTTTAAGTTTCTTCTCCTGTGAAAATGATCACCATTGTCATTATTGGATAATAGTGTCTTTACCAGTGTTTTTTTGGACCAAAGCATACTTATGGATACTATTACTACTATTTTGTAAGGTGTTCTCACGCCACGCAATGTAAGTAGATATAGGGTGTCTATAAATTCGCCGTATACGGTTGCCACACAAATCCACAATAAAAACTTAGAATTCATATGGCGTAGTGTTACTATGAATGTAAATGAGTTTACAGCGATTATCTAGACACCTGGTATATATACAAACAGTAACGGTGCATCAATGTTTTAATATTGCAGACAGCTCTGGTTTTTGGGACGAAACTCGCCACAGAATACATGAGAAAGGACAAAGGTGGACGTGGTGGCCGGATCATTAACATTAGCTCCGTTGCAGGTAACGTAGTGATGGTGATGATGATGATGATACACAGGGCAACATACTCGTCAATTGTCGCAGTTTGCGATAGGGTGCTGCTGAGATATACAAACTTATTGGCAGTATTGAGTTTTTGTCCCTTTACTGTTATTAATGGTTCTGTGTAGTGTACACCTGACGCTGGTTGATACATTACTAATATCTTCGTGGTGCAGATGGTGAGACCGAACACATCACATGCCACAGAAAAGAGGTCCATGCTGTTCTATATGTTTTTCAGACTGGAAAAGTTTAGTGCACAATCGTCGGCGAACAAAGAGTTGTGAACAATGTTCGTCTTAATTTTGGTCATTACCTTCAATCTACTAAGATTCAATAGCTTTCCATCAGCTCGAAAGCGAAAGAAAATTCCTGCACTGTTATTCTGGAAAGCATCATTTAACATGGCAGAGAACACCATGGTGAAGAGCGTTGGAGGAAGAATTCAACCATGTTTGACACCCTTAGTTATTGGAAACGGGTTTTAGTGTGCCCCGTCATCTTGAACACAGTCTGTCATCATGGAACTGGTGAACCATACTGGTTAATCTTTTGGGACATCCAAATTTGGACATGATCTTCCATAGTCATTCGCTATTTACAGTGTCGAATGCCTTAGTTATGCCGACAAATGTGGTGTAGAGACCAATGTTCTGTTCAGGACACTTTTCCTGTAGTTGTTTAGCAGTGAATATCACGTCAACCGTACCTTTTCCTCACGAAAGCCACATTGGCTCTCTTGGACTGTCTGAAAATGGGCTTTCATTCTGTTTAATAGGACCATAGCCAGGATCTTGCCTGCTATAGAGAGCAGTGATAAGCCTCGGTGGTTGTCGCAAGCTAGGCGATTTCCTTTTTATATTGCTTATATGTATGGTAAGAATCCTTAAAGTCTTGTGGTATCCCTTCCAAGTTCCACATTGTCTGGAAGAGCTCTGTGAGTTTAGCAGTCATAACAGGGCTACTGACTTCGTAAACTTCGGCTGGAATGGAGTCTGAACCTGGTATTTTTCCTGCGGAGAAATTTGAGATTGCTTTCTTCACCTCCTCAGAGAAAGGGGGCTCCGATAATGAATGATTGATTAGAATTTGCGCGATGCGCGCATTCGCTTCGTCGTTGATGGTGGAGAGGCAGTATATTACATTTTCAAAATCTTCAGCCCAGCGTTTGAGAATTTCTTCTTTATAATAGATGAAATGCTTTCCATCTGCGCTTAGAAGAGAAAACGTTCCTGAAGACTGAAGGCCATAAATTGCTTTTAGCGCTGAATAACATTTCTGCATGGTATTGCTGTCAGCGTAATGCGGTATCTCTTTGGCTTTGCTGCTAAACCATGAATCTTGCATTCTCTTTAGTTCTTTTTGTGCTTTTATCTTTGAGTTTTCGTACTGCGACTTTTTGCTGGTTGATATGGTTTCGATTAGATAAGTTTAATGCTGTCCGTGAGTGTTGTCCAGGAGGGCTTTGATCTGTACATGGTTTTCGTCAAACCAATCATGATGCTTGCGAACAGCAACACCCACATCTTCTATAGATGGTGCAATTTTGGTATCCATTGAGCTGCACAGAAGGTGTTTATAAAGTGGATCATTCAATTTGGAGACACCGAGACGTTTTGACTGTGTGCTTTTTTGAAGTCGTCGGCGATGCATTGTATGGAGATTCATTTTGGAGACTAGCAGTCTGTGGTCCGTCAAGCAGTCGGCGCTACACATGGATTTACTGACTCTCACATCCTGCCTATCACGTTGTCTCACGATGACATAATCAATTTGATGCCGCTGTTTTGGTCTTGGGTGCATCTATGAAGTATTATTACGGTGAGGTAATTGAAAGACAGTGTTGGAGATGAGTAGGTTAAACGCTGCGCATGTTTCGATCAGTATCTGCCCATTACTATTGCCCACTTCGAACCCACTAGTGCGTTAAAGTTACCAGGGTTGATGAGTTTGTCGGATTTGGGAGTCTCCTGTGGGATATTTTTCAATTCATCTTAGAACTTTTCTTTCTGTTTATCGGGGTTGCTTACTGTCATCAGCCTATCTCGTCTCTACACATATGGCCTCAGTTGCAAGACGAATCAAGACGACTGAGTGTGTGTCGGAGTGCAGTAGATGACCAGGTTGCCTTACTGTCTCACCGTGCTCTTTGACGATGTACGACGCTAGCTGAATGAAGCCTTTCTGCCCAGTGGCCCATGTTAATTTAGCTCCTTTGTGCAATCTGTCACATTCAGACTTTACATGTGGGCTAGGATATGGGCCCATTCATAAGAAGCTATGGGCACAGATCCCAATTTTCACCATCACTAATTTTAAACGCCGAAGCGGTTTCGGAGATGTGGTTGCTTTTGCATTTGGACAGCGGTTATGATCCACTAGTGAAGACTGGATAGAAGAATATTTGAAGGAGGAAGAGTTTGGGGCTAATAACACTTGAAGATGCCCTGTCCTATCCAAGTAAAACATAACGGCGCTATTTTGACGAAGTTTGTTCTCCATTTTGCTTATGCTTAACATAAATATAGACCGGATGACATCATGAACATGAGTGAACATGGCGTTGTGTGGAGATACCTGTTAACTGGTAACGTAGTAGAAGAGAGAGCGAGAGAGACAGAGAGAGGAATACTTAACACGGGAGTACGAATGAAAGGGATCAGAGAAAGAGTTATTTAAATGAATAAATATAAAATTAGAGAAGTGTTTGTGAATAAAATAGGAACACCAAGCAACGAGATACACATTTTTGTTCTGTTTATTGTCTGCGTTAAACTTCCACTGTGATAAGTATTGTTTTTTTTCTGTTTTTCTTGTTTGTTCAGTTTGTTTTGTAAATTCTTGAAGAAGACCTAGCGGTTAAAACGTCGAAAATAGTGTATATTGTTATTTATATGTTTTCGTCTACGTATCTCATAATCCGATAGTCTGTTGGAGATCGTAAAACTACAAAAAAACCTGTTCTATGTAAGTACTATTTATATACAGTTTTACAGTAGTCTAACATATTAACACATTGTGTGATATATGCATTTGTTTGTGAGCTGTTGTTGCATATAGAGTGTTACATTCAATTAGCCAAAAGAGCTTTATGAATTAGATATAATAATTGTATTCTGTATTTAATGTTTTCATATCTGTGTTCTCTAGGTCTGGAAATTTTCCATTTCCTCCCCGTCTATAATGGAGTAAAGCATGCCGTAAGAGCCTTCACGACTGCACTGGCTGTGAGTGATCTTCTACTTGACTTGTTCACCACTAAAGTTTAATTTAATCCTGCACCATCTAGCAGTCTATGTAAATTATATCTGAAGTAACTATGTTCACAAATTGCTAATACAAAACGGAATCGAAGTGAGAGCAATCGACTTAATTAACAATTCTACATAGCAAGCCTTATTCTTCCCGTTAACAGTTTAAGCTCGCCGCGGTTAAGGACTGCTTACCAAAGGGAACTGGTACCTGATGAACTTCGCGAATGATTCAAATAGTTGACACGATTATAACTGCATTTCTCAGTGGAGCCGTGTATGCCGTATAGGCCACGGTGAAGCATACAGAAAGCCCATATCATCCAATGCATGAAAAGCTATTTTCTAGCTGTGTCCACTTTGTCCTATCACTTGTGTCAAATATGCCAGACGACAGAGTGAGATTCACGAATATTGCAAATTTTTTTCTCACTTTATTCCAAATACAGTGCGAGTTTTTTAGTGGCCACCTTGATTGTCTGGTTTTCAGCATTGCAATTATAACAAAATTTCCCCTTTGATACTTTTATTGTATCCCTAACATCGTATGGCATTATAAATATATAATTTATATATTCTAGTTCCTCCATGTTTTTCTGCGTTTTTTGCAGACTCATCTGTATATACTCTGATCCATATGTCTTGTAGATATTCGTCATCCAGTAGACGCTACGAGAGCAACTGAGATCAACTGTCTTATGTTGTATATTCTTCTGTTCATTCTCACTAAAAATTCCTTTCACCTTAGTTTATATATGAATAGGTAATCCATTATCATCTCCCCAAGGGGTTTGCTCTAGTTCAGACTGTAGAATGATGTCAACTTCTGACAAATCTGAGATTTTTTTTAACGAGTCGCTTCGCTTGATGGATGAAGCAAACTCTTTTCAGTCGCCCCATTACTAAGTTTTGAAATATGTTTTTCATTTGATGACTTGGTGTAAAGTGGAGCTTGTCAGCTTGTATCAGCACTATTATGTCTCTGCGTTCTCTCGGTGTTTGTATCGTTCCTATTTTCTCCATCTTTACTATGGATGTTAGTTTATTGCCTCCGTAATGATCTAAAGTGCCTGGTTTTGCACCTTGTCTAGCTCAGGTGATGCGGTATTTAACTGATTATGTCAAAATTCAACTTCCATATCAGGCCTAGATGACGGCACTAGGGTGTGAGACTAACAAATGCACTAGGTATCTACAAAATTAAAAGCCAAAAATCACAGAAAGCCTAACTGTTGACCTAGAAGACAATTAAAAAATATCCATCATAGTTAGCAAATGTGAATGATGACTTGGATGCCCTCGATAACAATGTATATATTTTCATTGTTGAAAACCTTCGTTTACAACACTGGTAAGAACAATGACTGGTTTTATGGAAGTGACGAGGAAATTAAAATACAGACAATAGTAAACAATAAACATCAGGTTTATAGAGTTTATTAAAGCTGCCCATCGCCAACATCCAAATAACAGCTTGTTCACTAATGCAAAACTGTTAAAGAAAAGCGACATAATATGTAAAACGCATGGCTCAATAACAAACATGGTGAGATCCAGATCTGTGCTGACAGAAATGATTCTAAACGCATTAAGGATGACCTACGGACGGTCTACGGTCAACAATATTTCTACCTGACGAAAATCTTGAACGGCAGTGGCACCACGCTGCTGAGAAGCCTCAGATATATTAGAAAGTTGGGCAGAGCACTACCATGCCGTCTTCAATCAATCGTCTACCGTACGAAATGAAGTTATAACGCGCATGTCACAAGTTCACGTAAACAGCAAGAGGCACATTCCACCCAACATGGATGAAGTTACAAAAACAACCAACCAACTGTCCAATGGAAAAACACGTGGTGATGATTCGTTGCCAGCAGAAATATACAAGGCAGAAGGATCAGTGCTGATGCATAAACTGATCTATCTTTTCCACTAGACTCAATCTGGACCAATGAACTTTTCCACACAAAAATTAACAATGCTATTATCGCCTACCTGTACAACAGCATGGGTAATCAATCACCAGTTCTGTGATAACTACACGAAAATCTCTCGATCACTTACATGATACTTGCCCTAGTCCTCCTAAATCATCTAACCGACCATCTAAGTAAGAACCAGATCTACTAACAGGGAACCAGTGAGTCTTTAGAGCAGGCAGAGGGATGATTGATAAGGTATTTGTCGCTCGACAACTCCATGAAAATGTCAAGAACAACAGTTCAATCTGCATGGCATTCACAGATTTAAAAATAAGCATTTAACATTGTCAATAGAAATGGGCTATTGAAGATCATTGGAAAATTTGATCTCTCCGATAAAGGTATCCAGATCGTCCAGTATCTCCTCGAGGGCATGATGGTCCGTGTACTCAGCGACTAAAACTCAATATTAAAAAATTATATTTCTGTCTTCCACAGCAACAACCCGATCTAGAAACAATTAAAAATGTGTAGATTTGTAGGTAGGAGTACCTCAAACTAAATATTGAAATGTTATTTCTCCGTCTTCTGCAGCAACAACCCGACCTGGAAACAATTAAAAATGTGTTAGCAGAAGTGCCTGAAACTAATTGTTGAAATGCTATTTCTCCGTCTTCCGCAGCAACAACCCGACCTGGAAGAACAAGGTGTTGAGTATGGTATTTTGTGCCCTGACGCTGTAGTGACGAATTTGCTTCAATCTCTTGACAACGAAAGGATTTTAAACTTTGACCAAGTACAGCATGTGATTGCTGAGCGTAGTTTGCAGTAAGTTGCACTATCGTTGTTGGAAAGTGATATTCATTTGTGACATGTTAAACTTTCATAACCTTACTTTTTTTACAGACTTAAATATATATATTTCTAACATGCATTCTTAGTGGTTGCTTCTCAAACTGGACAATTTGTTGTAACAGTACGATGGACCTACTAGAATTCCAGAAATATGCAGTCCAGAGGAAAGAACAGTGTTGTGTCGCCATTTTATTAGTGGCAATGAACTAACACACTCAATTTTGGCTGTAGCATAGAATTAACACACACTATGCCTGTGAGATTTATTGCCTTTGTATCCGGTCACTAAGAGTTGTCATTAAATGCTGCAGTCGAATGTGTCAGGCCGAAAGTCAAAGATGATGGAGACGAGCTGTAAACCATTACACAACACACTGTCCACCAGGTTACATCCTGCTGATATCTACAAGAGTTTAAGAACGAACGGAGACGAAGTTGAAGGTGTCAATATCTTGAAATCATCAGGTTGGGAATAAAGTAGGACATCTGTTTTGGTAAGTAGAAAATGCAACAGCATGATGATGTGTATGTACGTGTGTGATCTATGCTCCATAATTGGCAGAGGTCGGTGGAATTTGGATTACCACTTTGTTTAAAGGGAATGGGCACCAACACTTTTGAGATGAAACACGTTCCAATAGATGTTGGATGCAGTGTCCTACAAATCCCTGTTCTATGAATGAAAACCATTGGTCTGCTTGTTTCCACTGATTTAATTCCTTTCCCATTTACGAATTTGGACTGTGTATTCACCATAGCCAAAAAATGCTTGGTTGATAGCTACGACCTGAATAGGATATAATACAAATTATAGCGACTCGAAAGGGTGCAAATAACAACAACACTATTACCTACCATGCATGTGGTAGGAGGCGACTAAGATGGTTTATGGGCGGAGTTAGCGGTCCCATCCCATGAAGGGTAAAAGTTAACCAGAAGTCGTTCTGTAGTCGCATGTAGTAGGCGGAAAGGAGCATATATCACAGTTAAATAATAAACCATGGCACAACATATTTCAATATCCATGTTACTATGACAGAATATCCGTCTGTGAGTTACTCTCCTCCATCAGCTCTCGTCAAGCTTGAAAACGTGGTCAGTGGTGTAATCCTAATAGTGACTTGGTCAACCATGTATTCAACTCGCATCGCTGTTGACATCAAACAGTCATGCTCATGAATATCTCGCATGGCTGTTGACATCAAACAGTGAATATCAAATTAATTGTCCAGCTGACCCCTCCCCTTCTCTGAAATTCAGCTTAATTGTACTCTTGGGGGTGGTTCAACTCCCAACATTCATTCTCAAAATTGGAGAACTTAAAGTATTTATTCCGCCTTGACAATATAGTGTGTTCTACATTTACTCTCAAGTACTTCATCTGGTCCGTTCTATAGATGAACTATGCAGTTGTGTTCTTCTAAAATGAGTTTAGGTCCATGAGTGAATCTACTTAACCATGTGAGAACAAAACCAACTTAATTAACCACTATCCTATTTCCTATATATGGACACTTAACTTCAACCACACATCAAACTACATGAGATTTAAATTTACAAAATATGTAAAACATAGACATTTTATTAATGACCAGTGATTATCAAACATTAGTTATTCTAATTACATTCTAGATATGTACATGCATCCACACAAGCATGGTTTTACATATGAATACGTTATATATTAGGGCGGCACTCTCCACCTTGTCGGATATCTTCTATTATTTATAGTTAAAGTGTGTTTGTGTTAAATATATTGACGGTGACCATATTACTTGCACCCTGAACTAAAGTATCAAACGAAGACGGATGTGTCGGGTCACTGACGCATTAAAACGGCGACACAACGAATTTCCTATCTCTGGACTACATCGTTCTGGAAATCTAGTAGGACAATATTGTCGATCAAGAAAATATCAATACGAGAGATATGGTAGGACTTTGAAAATAAAAACTCGAAGTATTGGCTACTGTTATCACACGAGCGAGTCAGATATATTCATATATTTCAGTAAATACGGAAAAATAATTGATCCTACCGTTTTTGTTTCCTTGATTTCAGGATTCCTGCCGTAGTGGATGCATTCTTGGATCTTCTAAAACTCGAAAAGATGAACGGAGCCATCTTACAGATTTCACTAGACGGAAAATCATATAGAAAGATAGAGAATGTGCCTGCGTGATGTACATGTATGCATCTCAATGGCATACTTAAATGTTCGACTATGAATGACGTTGATTACAGTCTGTTATGGAAAAAACCCACCAAGGTAGAGATAGGCAGCAGAAGAGACAGTTATGAAGAAAGAGTATTTATTCGGAATGATAGCTAATATATTATTCCAAATAAATATCCTAAAGTATTATATGTTGTATTTATTGCTGTTTGTTATAGGAATAATGAGTGATTTTTGCTATGATGAGAATGATCGCTTGTTAAGAGTTAAAATATAATGCATAAGTATAAATGGTAATAAATAACAAGAGTAGTGTGTGTTCAGCAAAATGTGACATGTTTCTTGGCATCCCCATCATTGATCAGCATGTGCTCAGCATCTGCTCATCATATAGATGTATATAAGACACCTGCCCTCTCACCATTGGTAATCCTATATGGTTATATAAATCTCCTGCTCAGTATATAGATCGATTTAAGAGAAACCGTTGCTCAGCCTGGTTGCTCATCATAGCCCAGCCTATAGGGATATATAGGAATCCAGCTCAGCATATAGGAGGACACCTACTCATCATCCATATGCTTCTGTCTGAGGGGACCAGCGATGACCACCATCGAGCCGGAGGGTCGATCACTACGCTCTGAAGGGTTCATATTCTGAAGAGTTCATCGGATAGACCGGCGATTGGTATATAGACCGGAAGCTGCGATATCCCCGCGTGTAGTTAATCTCCAGGAGTACCTATGTAGAACCGGTACCAGTAGAACTTCCCGATTGTAAAGAACCCAACCAATCTGAGGGTCGATATCCACGCGGGTCCCAGGGTTCCGGTTTCTGTATGGTTCCCCCATGGAGCCCAGCGATCACTACTGGCCGGGTAGCTCGTTTCATCCGATATATTATCTCATAACACTGTAGTGTCTTATCCTACATATAATCGCGGCATATGATGTTGAACTGTGTAGCTAGCAGGTAGAACACACGTTTGTGAAGTTTTACGATCATCAACGATCATCAACATACAGACTAGTTTTGCGTTATTTTACCAAATAATCATTTACCAAGGCTGTGATAGTCAGAAGCTGTTACTGATAAGATGTATTATGGTATCCAGAAACGGCCATTCATGGGATAGAGTTTGTGATAGCCAGACAAAAATTATTGATAAGATAGTAATCATAGTTTCGTTTAGCTCGGTGTTTCAGGATTCTTCATCTGGAATAGATGGATTCATTAATGTATGTATTAATTAGAGATCACAGCGTAGCCAGGTGAGGTTATCCCGATACAACACTGCGACAGGATCAGCAATCCGACAGTGAGAACTCAAGTCGCTCGTAGAAAATGGAGTGTTTCCCGTAGACAAACAAACAACGAATACGAAAACACCATATTAAATATGCTAAAATCAATATATGTGAGCTGAACATAACCAAGACTAATATTTGGCTTTCGTAGAGCAAGAGAAGGCTTTTGACAGAGTAGATAGAGCACAACTATGGATAACACTACAGACATATGGAGTTCCCCAACATCTGATAAGCCTATGTCAGAGCATATACGCCAATAGTCAATGCGCAGTAAGAAAAAACACTGGTACATCCGATAAATTTCTAATTGACTCGGGTGTGAGACAGGGATGTGTACATCCCCCCCCTATTGTTCATAACATACATAGACCACATCTGCAAAGTAGCAAAGACAACGGAAGAAAACAATCTGAAGGATAACTTAAACGAACTACTATTTGAAAAGCACTAGTGGCATCATCAGAAGAACTACAAAGACAAAAAGATAGATTACATCAAACATGCCATATCTTTAACACGAAGATAAATATATAAAAGACCGAAGTAATGAAGATAGGAAGAATTGAAACACCAACATATATATGTATATATATATATATATATATATATATATATATATATATATATATATATATATATATATATATATATATATATATATAGATATATATATATATATATATGTGTGTGTGTGTGTGTGTGCATGTATATAAAACAACAGACGTAACCAAATGACAGAATTCATGTACCCAGGAAGTAATATAACAGACAGCAAGAGTAACATAGCAATACACAATAGATGTAGTAAAGCATATCAAGCCGTAGGGAAATTGACACCAATCTTCAGAAACAAAAACGCAGATTTAAACACCAAAATAACACTATTCAAAACGATTATTATGCCAGCGCTGTGTTATCAATGTCAAACATGGACAACGACAGCAGAAACGTAAACTTTTTTCAGCCGAAATGGCATGCTTGCGCAGAATCCTAGGAATATCGCCAAGAGACAGGGTGAGGAATGAGGACGTCCGACAAAAAAACCGGCACAACCCCAATCTTAGCATACATCAAGAAACAACAGATCAAATGGTTTGCACACATCAACAGACTACCATCAGACAGCATGCCACATCAAGCTATGCTACATGGATACAGCGAAGGCAGACCTAGAGGCCGACTACAAAAACGATGGACCACTGAAATAAAAGAGGGGACAAATTCCACAATATACTCAGCACACAAGAGGGCCGTCTCCAGAAAACTCTTCTAATCCTGACGCTTAAAGGCAACAAAGGGTTTCAGCGAATAGATAGATATATAGATAGTGTTCATAAATTACATCAATAATACGTGATTGCCAACGTCATCTAGCACGGCACCTGATGCTTATCTGTACAACCAGTAGGTAGATAGATATATAGGACGTGATATCACTTAAGGAATAGATAAACCAGTGTAACATCAGCCCGTGTACCTCTAATCTGTAATGTAAAGAGTATGACCACTGTCATTTTAAGGTTATTTGGAAGAGACTAAAGAAAGTAGGGGCATGGGCATATGTGTGTCCGTGGTTATGCATATATATTAGTGATGACGAGTACGACGACAGCAGCGATATACATGGCATAATACACACGCACGCACGCACGCACAGCCGCACGCACGCGCACACACGCACATAGACATACAGCAATATGAGAATATCTAACACGAGAATACATTATATATGTTTCATGAACCATAATATGTACATACGGCCACATCAGATCTATACATGTTATAGGATATCAAATATAATATTTATATAGTTATTACTACTTATATATCTATGTACAGAGGTAGGTGACTACAGAGGTACTCTAAACAGAAGCGCCTAGATTATCGTGTGGTGTACAAGGAGATTCGACACCCTAGACAGACGATCATGACCAGGGGAATATAGAGGTTGATACTACAATAAAAGACAGACGCAGAAGAGACAGAGGTTGCCTACCTACGCTCTCTAGAATGGGCACATACTGACGATGACCACTGCCTGAGAAGATGCCTCAGATTTGTGCTCAATGGAAGCGTTGTTACGTCAGATGGTGTTAGGAACATTGTCTCTACAAAATACTCTGCAAATCTGACTTAACCAGCTGTAAGTGCCGTTTGTTGAATGCACTTACACACCCAAATATCCAGTAGAACATTATCACTCAGGGCATTACAGGTCATGTGTTACAGGTTACAGGTCACGTGTAACAGGTTATGACAGGTCATTATAGGAGCTCGTGTGAGTTTGAAGAATTTTGACCGATGGAAACCTTGTTGCATAGATTGATGTTAAGAATACGAAATATATCACTCTTGGAAACATCATGATTGTTTGTGAAATACTCCTCTGTGGTTCCACAGAAAGCTCGCGCTTAGAATACCGCATCAGCAGCTGCCTAAGAGTCTATGAGCTGTGTAAAATACTCTCTGATTGTATCAGTGGTTGTAACATGTAAGTAGTCTTTTGGGTTAACCATTCTATGCTTAGTGTCTTCCATTTTCCATACCATCACTCCCATTGTGGGTGATAGTCAACGCGTCTTACAATCATGAACCCAAGTCTGGTTTCGGATTTCTTCTTCTTCTGCGTTCATTCTCAAACTCCAACTGGATCTAGCTGGATCATGGTCCTGCTAGATTCCCAGCAGGATGTAGTCCAGAAAATGGAAATGCGTTGTGTCGCCGTTTTATTTGCGACACATCCGTCTTCGGTGGGGGTTTCGGATTTGAAATAATAAGTAGGCACTCGCTCGTATGGTGCCAGGGTACGAAAGGGAAACAAAAAAGCAAAATGATTACCTGTTACTTCATGAGACAAGCAGGTTTAGAGAACATAGTCACAACATGCAAAATTGAAGGCAACAGAGACAGAGGGCGACAACGTGAGAAAATATTAGACAGTTTGAAAACCTGGCACGGCAAGGAAAGAACAACGACTTTGATACATAATACTGTGGACAGAGAGCTGTGGAGAGCCATGACCTTCTACGCTAACCCACATGGCACCTGATGATGACGCATGTTGCAAGAGGTGACTAATGCTATTACTCGTTGGGTTTGGCTGTCCTATTCCATAGACAGTAGAAGTGAGCTAAAAGCAATACTGCAGTTAGATGTAATATTCTGAAAAGGAATGCCTTGAGTTGGTTTATATCTTTGCTAAAATATCTGCTCCATCTTCACGACTGAGAATACAGCTGCCTAAGAGTCTAGGGTCTGTGAAAAATACTATGAGGTTGTATCAGTGTTTGTAACATGTAAGTTGTCTTTTGGGTTGACCATTGTAAGCCTTCCTAGACTACAGCACGGCCTTTGACAGAGTCCAACATGGAAAATTAATCAAATGTCTTCAAGAAATAGGTATAGATGGAAAATACATCAGTCTGATTAGTAATACATACAGGGAACAGACTGCATAAATAAGGTGTGAAAACAGCTACTCACCATACATAGAAATAATAAAAGGGATAAGACAAGACTGCATTTTATCACAAAGCCTATTTAATATCTACACAGAGAATATCTTTAAAAATATAGAAGAAATGCCAGGACTCAAGATCAATGGGAAAATAATAAACAACCTGAGATATGCAGATATCATTGTTCTTTTAGCAGAAAGTGAACATGAACTACAAATACTAATAGATCAAGTCAATAAATCAAGTTATAAATATGAACTGGATATAAATATTTAAAAAAATTAAACCATGATAATCAGCAAGGACACAGAAGAACAAGAGCTAAGCATAAACATACATGGAGAGAAACTGCATCAAATAAAACATTATCAATATCTTGGACACATAGTTACATACAAATGATGGCAGATGTGAAACAGAAGTTAAAAGGAGAATAGGAATGGCTACAAGTACCTTCAATGACATGAGGAAAATAGTAACATCTAAACAAATTACAAACAAGTTAAAAATAAGAATTATAAAATGATACATCTATTCCATATTAATGTATGGCTCAGAAACATGGACATTAAATAAACAATTAGAAGACAGAATTGATGCCTTTTGAAATGTTAGTATATAGAAGAATAGGGAGAGCATCATCGAAAGAGAAGAAAACAAAAAAGAGGTGCTAAAACACTTAATATGAACAAAGAATTACTAAGAGAAATAAAGATCAGACAAATAAAATATTTTAGACACATTAAAAGACCTTATTGAAGACCTTACTTGAGGGTAAAGTCAAAGGGAAGCGAGAAAAAGATAGAGATACAAGTGGGAGAGTAACATCACAAGATGGACAAGTTACTGTCTAGCAGAGTGCACCACCAAGACAAGAGACAGGGGATGATGGAGATCTGTTGCAGCCAACCTTCGTTGCGGAGACAGCACTTGATCAGTTCTGTATTTGCATGAACATATGCCAATAAAATCAAAACACACGCATGCTAGTGCATAAATGCGTCAAGTCCTTCTTCATAATTGTCCTGCGCACAGATCCCAAAAAATGTAATTTCTTTTGACTCTTATATCCACCATTTTCTGCGATTTTGATTGGCTGGCGACACAAAGTTTATGTAAAGAGACTAATGATCTGTCATATCAAACAAGATTATTAATGTTGTTTGAAATGTGCGCGCAGGACTATTATATAGAGCGACTTGAAATATTCGTTTACCACAGACGTGAGATACAGTACCACAAAAGTTTAGATACAAAGGTAAAACATCAAGATAGAGAGATGTGACATCACGGATGGTAAAACAAAAACACGATTTAACAAGTCTGATAACAGTAACATTATGGGTGGGTCACATCGAGCCAGACGAATGTAAAACTCCCGAGTCATCGTAATACTATTAAAAGTGTATAGAGCAGTGTTTCCCAACGTGGAACGCACGTCCCCACAAGGGGACAATTTGATTGCTCAGGAGGGCAATTCAAACAAGTTGCAACAATGTTTTATTTAGAAAATAATTCATTTTTTAATATAAAAATACGTATATGTTACATAGGGGGGGGGGGGGGGGGGGAGATCAGAATTTTAGAAAGATTTAGGTGGAGAATGGTTAAAAATAAGGTTAGGAAATACTGGCATAGAGGGAAGGTTAACATAATGTCTGATTGCGTCCTTCTACAGCTTTCTTCAGTGTCTTTTAGCCTTAAAACTGATCATACCAGTTGGCTGACCATTGATTGATCTATGCTTTTCACTGGTAGGAGTCACAAAGTACGCGAGGGATCAATGACAGAATCGGATCAGTTGGATCATCCGAGATGAATGACATAGACAGTTATTTATTGCTTTCATATCGTATATCCGTTTCTGACAGATCTCCAATAAATAATTGAAGCATATCATGTATAAAATTATCTTTAAAAAAAAACTTATTGAATAATTAGGTATAACTTAATTCTTATGATTAATTATACGTTTGCCCACCCGAACTGTCCAGGCATGCCGAAATCGGATGTGCTAGGCCTACAAGACGCATCACAGTGGCAAAACGTAATCACGCTCCCGGTGGAAATCGCACGGATATCTGTACTAGTTACAATGGAGCGAACGAAAAACAAACAAAGATTATACGTTTCAAAGTGAATACGATTCATATACATGTGAAACTATATAATCTACGCTGAGCTTTGAACCAAATATTAACGAGAGCTGAGACGAGTTTATCATCTCTAACTCTTCTGCTAAAGCAGATTTCTTCTTCGTTCTTACATTCCTGCATATTTTTAAGAAGTAGTCCGGAGAGCGAAATGCGCTCTCATAGATTACAGCTTGGTTGAAATATCTGTGCCTTTCTTCTTGACACATCCGACTTCAGCATGGAGTCTTGGTCCATGTATGGGAACTGTATGGGAAAGAACTATAAGGTCACCCATACTTAACTATATTGAATCCGTACGGTGTGTGTGTTCGTCCATCAGTCCATCATAAGTGATGATGATTTTTTTTTTACATTCACTCTTGACAATTCAGTTATAATTATGACCATGCCTAATAGTTCACAGATGACCAATGATCCATATTCAATCTGTAAATGTCCTTGGACAGTTCGGACATGGAATGACCACTGTAGACGGAGTTTGGTCTATCCGTGGCTTTCTCGTTACACTCCGTTGTTAAGCTGATGCATTTCTACTCTTTTCACAAGATGCTGCGCTCTTTTTGATTGTAGAACGCCGAATAGATTTTTTTGTGCAAGTTTTTTTACATGTATCTTGGTCTATTTCAGAGGCTTTCAGTGAGGTCTTTAACGAGTCCTTGTAACACATCTTTTGGCTACCGTGAGATCGCGTATTCTTCCCCAGATCACCATAGAGAAATATAAATAACCAAAATACTGGAGGATGTCCGACAAAATGGAAAGTGCCGCAGAAACCAGACAAATAAAAGTTTTTTTAAAATAAATCTCTTTTTTTTTTGCCTTGAAAATGACTGTGCCACGTTACAATTTTGACTGACATAATCATGTGTTCTAAACCGGTGAGCTCCGTGATACTAGCGTGGTGCTATCTGTATACCCAATTTCTCGGTTATTGTGTCCTCTGATATTGAGGGGTTAAAACTGTTCACAACGTGAGTCTTCTCGTACATTTTGCATGATGTTTTCTGCGTATATGTTGAACAGATATGAGAGGATACATTCCTGTATATGCGCAGCTCCGATGTGAAACCAGCAGCACAACGTACTTCACTCTCCCCAGACATAACACAAGCGAACTCTCGTGTTTATTATCAGAGTGAATACAGAAAATTATCTTTACAGTGAAGGAATACCTCTTTGTTTAATCATCCTTAGTAGTCTCTTACGGTATACATGGTACATTAGACCTGGCAACACAAGGCCAGTTTTAGCTTTTACCAGTGACATTTTGATATGATTCTGAACACTTAATGATTATTGTGCTGGTATATTTCAGTTTGTGGAAATTGTAGTTTTTATTATATCAATTGTGCAAATCCCTCAAACAATATCGCTGAAGTTGGATCATTGACGCTAATTACAGCAACCGATCCGCATCTCCGTTCTCTTAACTACATCCTGCTGGAAATATTTAGTATTATTACCGTGCAACACGAGAGATCAAGCGGGAGTTTGAGAACTAACGCTAAAAAAACCCACATTAAATCATTGTGTATTTTGTCCCACATAAATTAAAAAGTATTTAGAGACCTTTTACTGCACACATTTAAGAAACACTGATCTCGACTGCCAGAGTATATAAAAGATATGATTTGCACTGACATCATGTTCTGTTAGGCCACAGTTCGTTACATATTTTATTGTAAGATTTTAATCTTCAATACTTACACTATTTGTGACTATAGTTTCAGTCTATTTTCTGTCTCTTAGAATAACGAGTTATGGATCTGTCAGGAAAAGTTGTCTTCATCACTGGTGCTGCTCAAGGTTTGGGAAAGGCATTCGCCGAGGCTGTACTTCAGCAGGGAGCTAAGGTGATTTACGAGTATGTTTTACATATGGACTATTGAAATCTGTTGTATTTGAGATGAGGGCCGAGTTATTATTTTCTTATTGGGAACATTTAAATTAGAAGTATTTGAGTTGGAAGCTAATATGAGTTATGTCTTATTTATTAGACAGTTGAAAATCTGATGTATTTGATCATGGAGTACGGTATCCCTGTCTTGAGTTATGCAAGTATCCGGTTTGACTTGCTAAGAACTCAGCAGTCATTAACATAATATAGGTGGCGTAGAGAGGGAAAGGACAGAGAGGAAATCAGCATCTGGTGACATCCATATGGACCTTATTAGTGGGAGTCAAAATTGTAGAAATTTCACTGCTTGTGGGGCTATGGATGGGGGCAAGTTATTAGTTTCACCCGACCGTTATCTACATTAGCTACGCCACTACATAATTACAGAAATTGAGTTTTGTTTATCGAATTGTAAATTGTTCATATCTGTTCACATGTAATACAGCGATGAAACTAAGCAGACTCGACCTGGGTATATTTCCCGGTTGAGAGCCCCCAGTTTAATACACAGCAGTGTCATAATAGAAATTAGCTTATACAAGGAACGGCAGAGCGTGTTCAGGGTATACAATGCCTAGTTTCGTGGTTGAAATATACAACTTAGAAATGTTTCTGTGAGTCACATAACAACTGATATGTCTGTGTCAAATACAGATAGTGCCATACGCATTTCACTAAGCTACTTGTGTTGTATACACACATTTCATTCAGTTACTTGTGTTGTATACACACATTTCATTCAGTTACTTGTGTTGTATACACACAGTTTATTAAGCTACTTGTGCTGTAGACACACAATTTATTGAGCTTCCTGTGATGTAGACACGCATATTATTCAGCTATTGTGCTGTAGACACACATTTCATTTAAATACTTGTGCTGTAGACACATTTAATTCAACTACTTGTCTTACAGACACTCATTTTATTCAACTACTTGTGCTGTAGACACACATGTCTTTGTCAATTAATGAATTTGCCAGACACTTTTCACTAAGCTACTTGTGCTGTAGACACTCATTTAATTCAACTACTTGTGCTGTAGACACACATGTCTATGTCAATAATTTGCCAGACACTTTTCACTAGCTACTTGTGCTGTAGACACTCATTTTATTCAACTACTTGTGCTATAGACACACATTTCATTTAGGTACTAGCGCTGTAGATACACGTTTCGTAATATTTTTTAAACACGTTTTTCCTATCCCAAGTTTCGCGACGGTGTTCTGTATGGTCGCAAACTGAAAAAAAGCATCAGAAAATACATTGATTAAAATCAATTTTAGTTAATTTTTTACTCCCCTTTGCCGCTATATTTCTCTGTGAGAGGAATTTCAACGTTTTTTCATGTGGAAATCAAAACAAGAAACTGATTAATTAAATGTTGAGAATACATTAGGTTGAGATTAACAAAAAGTCAGCAGTGAATATTGATGCTTGTTAACGACGTACAATTTTAATAATCTCATAAAATATGTCTAAATATGATATCAGATTTAATAATATACAGCATATAGAATTTCTCTTTCTGTGTTCATTCTCAAATTCCCGCTGGGTCTATCAAGATACATGATTCATTTTCAGGAGCAGTCAGTAGGGCAACTAGATCGGTCGGAAAGCAAAGACAGCATCATCATCATCAGATAACATATCCTGAACAGAATGTAGCAGTCATCACAGGATTTCGAAACTCCTGTCGATCTTGAGCCAATCTTCCTGCTTCTGCTAGTGTCATATTCAGGTGGTCTTTGATATCTTGTGCCCATCTTTTTCTTGGCTGCCTCTTGTTCGTCTCCTGGCATCATCCCTCCATTATAATCTTCTCTAGGCTGCCATGACGTTTTATATGACAAAATATTGTGGTTTTCTAGAAAGTTCCATACTGTTTAGTCAGTTTTCTTTTACATTCATGTCTTTCATGGCAACTATATTGGTGATCTATTTCGTCCATGGTATTATGACGGATTTTTCTGCAGCATTTCGTTGCAAATTCTGTTATTTTATTTTTCACTTTGTTGGTGATTGTCCAGGATTCGCACCCATATGTTGCCTGAGAATATGCAAGCTCTTATGAATGTTAGTTTTGCAGCAGCTCAGCCATATGTTTTTCAGTTGTATCAGCATCTTTGACGCGATAATCAAGCTCGTTCTGACTTCTTCATAGCAATCACAGTTAGTGTTGATAAGAGAATCAAGGTATTCAAAACTTGTGACTCTCTATAACTCTCTGTTGTTGATACTGATTGAGAATTTGCTAGTGGTTTTGCCGCTTGACATAATATTGGTCTTGCTTCCGTTCAGCAATTGGTTTTGTTTTTCACTATGTTCTTTAATGGTGTTTAGAGAGTTTCGAGACTTGCTTGAGATGGTAAACTACTAAATATTAATAGTGATGAAATGAAGGTCCTTTGCAATGGGTTTTGGTAGTAGGACACGAGTTACAAAAATAGTGGCTGGAGATGGGTTACAAAGATGATAGTAGAACATTAGTAACACTTATGTCGATAGAACATGGGTTACAGTGACGGTATTAGGATATGGGTTACAGTGATAATAGTAAGATGTGGGTTGCTGTGGCGGTAGTAGGACATGAGTTGCAGAGATGGTAGCAAAACACGGGTAACACTGATGGTAGTAGGGCGTCCCAAAACAAGTACTATTCGGTACGGTAAAGCTTGAAATCCACATTTTCCTGGGCCATGTGAGCGTCGTCTGTCTCTCATGCTCGTTGTTTTTTATGTATATATATGTGTGTAATCGTGATAAAGGTCTTTTGATCAAACCACTCGTTTATGTCTGTGTGTGCATATGTGTGTTTCCAGTGAATAGCAAAACTACATTACACTGTTTAAGTTTTACCTGTTGGATTTAAGTTGTAAATACTATTGAATTTCAGTAGCGAGTACATACTATTCGGAGAATTTGCTGAAGACAGGCCAGCTCACTGTAGACCAATGTTGAGGTATAAGAACATCTGTAAATTCTCAATGAAAGGCTTTTTCATAGACCCCAAAATCTGGGAAAACAGTCAAAATTCAGGCTGTCTGGAGGCATATTTTCAGTGCGGGGAAAACTTTGTTCAGAAATAATATGTTAAAAGATATGTCAGAAGAAAAAGAGAGAAAGGCGCAAACAAAAATATTCAGTTGATGTGACATGATCGCTTGAAAGGTCCCAATTCCTGAGGAAACTTTCAAAGGATTGCTTCTTCTTTTCACTTAATGACCGCCCGCAAGACAGAACAGGCCATAGAGTAGGACATAGATTGCAATGGCGGTGTAAGGATATGGTTTACAGTGACGGTAGTAGGTTATATGATACAGTAACGATAATTTAAGACATGGCATACAATGTCGGTAGTAGGACATGGGTTACAGAGATGGTAGTAGTACATGGGTTACAGTGACGGTAGTAGGACATGGGTTACAGTGATGGTAGTAGGACATGGGTTACAGTGACGGTAGTAGGACACGGGTTACAGTGATGGTAGTAGGACACGGGATACAGTGACGGTAGGAGAACATGGGTTATACTGTATTAATATTGATGGCTGTTATTTCACGGCTCTATACTATCGCACTGTTAATACATCTTTAATAAAGAATTTGAAAATTTTTTATCTTATGTTACAAGGTTTTCTTCGTGGATTGGAATTCTACACTTGGCACTGCCACATACGACGAATTCAAGCAGCGTTTCTCTGATAGCAATGTTGAATTTGCTTCTTTCGATGTCACAGATCACCAGAAGTTCAAAGGTAAACTAGACCTTCTTAATCTTCTTATAGTCCTTGACGTGTGGAGTTGGTTATCAATAGTATCTCGTATATAAATAGAATACAAAAATAAGGTTAAGAAAATATACCGACATATATATATATATATATATATATATATATATATATATGTATATTTCTACAATAGTAAAAGGTAAAATATATCCATAATGCATATATTATATACATTATTATGCATATAACATGTTAACTGCGGAGCAGAAAGAAGCAAATTATTGTTTTTGAGCCCGTGTGTTGCAGGGGCTGGAAAAAGGATCAAATCTTAAAAGCACTATGAATTGTACTGCATGTTGTCAAAAGCAACTTTGGAGCTTCGGATGGATTTGCAGTCTCACTCTTCTGCGGGTCATAGCAAGTAAATATTTCATATCGAAATATTTCTGTATGAAAATATTGTTTCGAAAGACGCATATATCGCAGCCATGCTCGCTGGTGTAAAGTCGGGGCCTAAAGAGGAGCAAAGAATATCGATACTGTTACCTGATATCCACACAATAAAAGACGTTCACGGAAATTTTAGGTGGTGGAGTTGGCAGTCTCATCCATTAATAGTCAGAGTAACCCAGATGTCATGCTGAAATAAGATATATCAAGCCGAAAGGCGCGGATATCGCAGCCATGTTATAAATCTTTAACACAACTTATTCCATCCTCTGGACTACATCCTGTTAATCTGCAGGAGTTTGTGAACGAATGCAGAAGAAGAAGAGGCCTAGCGTTAAACTCAAGACACAACGTATTCCGTTCTGTGGAGTACACACTGCTAACCACCAGGAGTTTGAGAACATACACAGAATAACATTTTTTTACCCAACAAGGATAACTTAAGTACATATTTACAAACGACATAATATAAAATTAATACATATATCTGCATACAATTTTGTGTATATGGTAACTGTGGCAAGTTATTCCTGTGCATATGGTAACTGTGGCAAGTGTTTATTGTGTATATAGTAGGCTTAAATCTGGCAAGTTAATCTAGTGTATATAGTAACTGTGGCAAGTTATTCCTGTATATATATGGTAACTGGTAATTTATTATTGTGTATACGATAACTGTGCCAAGTTAGTAACTGTGGCACGTTATTCTTGCGTATTGATAACTGTGTCAAGTTATTCTTGTGTGTTAATTTTGAAACTCATGTTGCTGGTTAGACATATGTAATCCGGACAATGGAATGTGATGTATTGTTTATATATTATGAAGGAATATATATGACTTTCAGTCGGGTACATCCGACTTCAAAATCTATTTGGAAAATGTGTCTATGGAATTGGACAACTAACTCCACCCCAAGCATCCTTATTTGTATCTTAACACATTTGCATGGCTGATCACTATTGGTATTCAATGCTTTCATTTCGGGTCCCGGCAACACCTAGGCATGGACATATTTTCACATTCTCTAAGGAAACGTGCATTGTAAAACGTCCCTTACAACATTGTAAAGCTACTTTCACAAAGCGTTAGAGAACTTGCTAGCTTACAAGAAACAACACCCATAAACTAGCTCCAAGTTTCACTGTAAATGATCTATAATGAAGCAGCTGAATTATGATTGTCTTGACTGTCATCATCATCAAGTGCCGTCTCCGCAACGAAGGTTGGCTGCAACGTATCTCCAACATCTCCTGTCTCTTGTCTTGGTGGTGCACTCTGCTAGACTGTAACCTGTCCATCGTGTAATGTTACTCTCCCACTTGTATCTCTGCCTACCTCTTGCTCGCTTCCCTTTGACTTTACCCTCAATTAAGGTCTTTAATAGGGTGTCATGTCTTTTAATGTGCCCAAAGTATTTTATTTGCCTGATCTTTATTTCTCTTAGTAGTTCTTTCTTCATATTAAGTGTCTTTAGCACCTCTTTATTTGTTTTATTCTCTTTTCATGATGTTCTCCCTATTCTTCTATATACCCACATCTCAAAGGCATCAATTTTGTCTTCTAATTGTTTATTTAGTGTCCATGTTTCTGAGCCATACATTAATATGGAATAGATGTAGCATTTTATAATTTTCATTTTTAACTTATTTGTAATTTGTTTTGATATTAATAATTTCCTCATGCCATTGAAGGTACTTTTAGCCATTCCTATTCTCCTTTAAACTTCTGTTTCACATCTGCCATCATTTGTGACTATGTGTCCAAGATATTGATACTGTTTTACTTGTTTTAGTTTCTCTCCCGTATGTTTATGTTTACCTCCAGTTCTTCTGTGTCTTTGCTGATTATCATGGTTTGTGTTTTTTGAATGTTTATATCCAGTCCATATTCATTACTTGATTTATTGACTTGATCTATTAGTCTTTGTAGTTCATGTTCACTTTCTGCTAAAAGAACAGTGTCATCTGCGTATCTAATGTTGTTTATTATTTTCCCATTGATCTTGAGTCCTGGTATTTCTTCTATATTTTTAAAGATATTCTCTGTGTAGATATTAAATAGGCTTGGTGATAAAATGCATCCTTGTCTTACCCATCTTCTTATTTCTATGTATGGAGAGTAGCTCTTTTCACACCTTATTGATGCAGTTTGTTCCCAATATATATTTCTAATCAGCCTGATGTCTTTTCCATCTATGCCTATTTCTTGAAGACATTTGATTAATTTTTCATGTTGGACTCTGTCAAAGGCCTTGCTGTAGTCTATGAAGCAAATATAGATACTTTAAGAGTGTAAGAGTATAGAGTCTTGACTGTAATAACATTAAACAACAGCTTTAGCATACTATATTTACTGTATTCTTTTCCTTCATCTTCAGTGTTCATTCTCAAACTCCCGCTGGACCATCTTGTCGTAGGACAATTGTCCTACAGGATTTCCAACAGGATGTAGTCCTGAAAATAGAAATGCGTTGTGTCGCCGTTTTTATTTGAGCCAATTTCCCGACACATCCGTCTTTGACAGGACTATTTATAAAATCAGTAATGATTAAAAATAAGTATGTTGGAACTCAGAACCCTCATTTATTATATAAATAATGGCGTGAACGTCTGGATTCACTAAACATGTATCAATTTTTTTTCAACTATTTATAAAGTTTAAACCGTACATAATTAAATATATTGCGGAACATCATAGTCAATGACGTAAACATTTAGTCCCGCTACTGATTATAATCAATAAACCAGTCGTTAAATTAATAGTATTGTATGTATGTTTTATATACATATTTAACCAATTTTAGATTTTTAACTATTATAAATTTTTTAATGTAAAAATTGCTAATTGAGTATATTAGATCGCTAACGCTAATTAAAATGTAAATTAAATTAGAAACTGTCTGTGTGCTCTATTGCCTAGTAATACATTTAGCCAAGCATATCGGCCCAATTTAAGATGGCGGTAGTCTAGTTTGGTTCTCTCCCAGATAGTGCACCCACCAACGCTCACCGTTTTTCCAGAATGTGGACGAAGTCTGATATCATGTACACGTTCATTTCAAGCTTGATATGGTGCACACAGTTTTCAGGTCATTAATGAAATTACGTTACTAGAAGACGGTGTTGTTAGAAAAAAAATAACTAGTCTCAGTGGTGATTAAATTACGCCACGATTTTATACCAGGAATACGCAGCGGAGGAGAAGATATGCTCGTGGACGTTTGGGGTAGTATTAGGATTAGATATAATGTGTGTTAGATATAATTCTAACCTTAACCCCATCCCCCTCCTAAACTCTATACAACACCCAACCCCCCCCCCCTTAAATTCTATACATCTCTGTCTCAAGGGAGTCAGAAGTTGTGTTCTTCCTATTTTCATTGTTTATTTTTCTTTAATGTAGTAGGTCAATATCATGACCCTGCGCATAAATCTTTTCTTTGAAAAGATCTCTTTACAGCTGCAACAAGCATATTGAATCTTTATTGGTCCGGCATAATGGTCCGGCTCTGTGGCGGAATGATACAGGGCCCATCTGTGACGGTTAAATTATGGAGTTCGATCCCTGTTACAGGCAATTGTGCATCCGGACCATTCAGAAAGCACTGGCAAACTACTGAACGAATGTATATTGCCTAGAAAAATCACTACAGACAAAAAATTCTGGGCTAATAGCCACGTAATGAATAGGATATGTTACCAAATCAGTCATAGGCAAGCAGCCATTTCTTTAATAGGAAATGTACCGACAGAGTGACGTCACATACTAATAAACAATTGAATTCGGCAATGACATCACAAACTACTAAAAATGATGATGGGACAATTATTTTAAAACTGTCAGAGCTAGTAGGCACGCGATCTGGGAGAGAACCGTCTATTTATATACACAGGACGCTAGTTATCATGTCTGTCCACATTTTCTTTAGCATTCTATCAATAATTTCCAAGGGGCCGTAGATACGTTTTCACTAAGGTAGGGATTTTATTTTTTTTAAAATTGATATCGTTCATTTTCATAAATAATTCCCGCTATTTGTTACGCATTTTGAATACTTTTATTTATTTAAAATCATTAAAGGAGGAGTTTTATCGCCCTTTATCTGAATTTCTAGTTCTAAAAATTATTGATTTGCTAAGGGAGGATTTTGATCCCCGAAAACCCAACCGTTTTATCTATGGGCTTGATTTCTAATACCAATGTTCACCACTGTGGCAATGTCAATCTGTCAAACATCTTCTCTATTGGTCTTCCCTTACACCTCTTGCTCTCCAACTTGTTTTATACGTATTCCATCTTTCCTCTACTCATGATATTTCTAAGAATGTCGGGATGTCTACATCTGGTGCGAGTGAGAGGTCTTTCTTTTGTAATTAACGTCTTTCCGGATATATTCACTACACATTGTATCAGTTCATGGCGTTCCCAACATTTTTCTATAACACTACATCTCTTCTGCAAACTAGGCAAGAGTTTCAAATTTTAGAATTAAAAATATCATAAAACAAATTGCAAGTCTTAATGGTTTCATAAATATCAAATATGATGAATAAATGAGGAAATTTGCATCAATGATTTATTGTTATATCACGTTTAACTAGCTTTGACCACACACAAATGTAATTATGTGATCAACCGTTTAACGTATTATTGCCATTTTTTGCATATGATGTTATATTTGGTTAAACCCAATAAATAAATACTTTATATGTGTGCATCATGTTCAGTTTTTAGAAATGAATGAAATTCTTTGATCTTTGTCAGCATACTAATTATTGTGTATTGAAAAATAAAATTTTATCACTTCTGGCATTCCACCAGATACAACAATAAACACCGTCTGCCATTTGTTCAAGAGCACAAAATAATACAGTTTTACAATTAAGTCATGACAATTGTATGATAAACCAATTATGTGTAGTTGAGGTTTTATATTTTACTGTAAACATCTTAAATATGAGTGTTGACAAGTACAGGAGTGATATATATCGCAAATGAACGAAAATTAAAACCAAAGGCTGTATTTTAATTTTTTTTCAAATTAATAGGGTTTTTTTCCGTTTCAAATTCAAATACAAAATGTCAATTAAATGCGTTATTTATTTCTTGAAATACGTAATTCGAAACTTGGCAAGGCTAGCAGAATCTGCTATAGTGTGTATAGAGTCAGGACATCTAATATATTGTGTACTTCTTCTCCAGCGTTCATTCTTAAACTCCTGAGGATTAGCAGGATGCAGTTCAGAGAACAGATTGCGCTGTGTCACAATTTACAGCTTAGCTGCGATATTTACAACTCTCGGCCTGACACACCCGACTTTAGAATGGTTTCTGGTTTGCGTTGACTCTTTATGGGATGGGACAACCAACTCCATCTCCAAAATATCCCTAGTAAACTCTTACGTGATGCTTGTCAGGGAGCTCTATCGTTATTATTTGGTACCTTTCGAGCACTGGCAACACACGGACAATATTGTGGTATTACTATACATGTTTCTGTTTCTGGTCATACTACGTGATATATAAGAAGAGGCGTGGTCATACTCATAACTATCATACACATAACTACCATACACATAACTATCATACACATAACTATCATACACATAACTACCATACACAGAACTATCATACACAGAACTACCATACACAGAACTATCATACACATAACTACCATACACAGAACTATCATACACAGAACTACCATACACAGAACTATCATACACAGAACTACCATACACAGAACTATCATACACGGAACTACCATACACATAACTATCATACACAGAACTACCATACACGGAACTACCATACACAGAACTATCATACACAGAACTACCATACACAGAACTACCATACACATAACTACCATACACAGAACTACCATACACAGAACTACCATACACAGAACTATCGCTCTGCTAAATCAAGCTAGTAAAATACTATTACATATCATAATGAAGAGAATGTAAAATAAGATGGAAACAGAAGTTCATGAGGCACAGGCAGGTTTTAGATTCGGCAGAGGAACCACATACCACATCTTAAACATGAGAAACATTATAGAAAAATGTAGGGAGTTCAATATAGACATACACGCATGTTTCATCGACTACACCAAGGCGTTCGATTGTGTACGACATCACCAATTATAGAAAATTATGGTCGACATTGGATTTCCAAAACATCTTACAAATGTAATCGCAATCCTGTACCACGAACAAAAGAGGTAGCAGTACAAGTGGACGGAACAATATCAGAATGGTTTAATGTACAGAAAGGAGTTAGAAAAGAATGCACAATATCACCGTACTTGTTCAACATCTTCGGAGAAAACATAATGCGAAACATAAACGAGGACATGACATATACTGGCTTCCAGACTCTTACCATCGGCGGTCAGCAGATCCCAGAAATCAAATATGCTGACGACACAGTTCTCTTAACAACAAACGGAGATGATCTAAAGCAAATATTACTTCCAACAAAAGAACAAATGAAGCCCAAAACCTGTACTTAAATATAAATAAAACACAAATTATGAAAATAATTTTATAAAATAACTTAAAGTACAACCAATGACAATAATTGATCATGTCGAACTAGATGACGTAACTTTCCAGTATTTGGGCACAAATATAAATAGTTAAGGAGACTGCGCTGTCGAAATCAAGAGAAGAATTGCAATGGCGAGACTGAAACTTGCGGAAATGAAAAATCTTTGGCAAGGTACCAGTTGTAAAGTCAAACTATGTAGCATCAGAACATTTGTATTTCCTGTGGCAATATATGGTTACGAGGCATGGTCATTAAACAAAACAATTGTAAAGAGAATCGCTACTTTCAAAATGAGATGCTACAGAAGAATTTTACGTATACCATGGCCAGCTAAAACGACAAATCAAGAAGTGTTAAGATCAATAATCGTAGAATAGGACTGGCTTCTTAACAACATACTAGCATGGAAACCGTTATTTTTGTCATATAAAGAGACATAACAGCATGGAAAGATTAACACCATGGAGGTCGTTTTAAAATATTCGTGACATTTCAACACATGTACTAGATGTTATGATTTAACGTTCTTTTTCTACCGAATATACTGTCACGGCGTTTACATATTTTCAGGGTTATAGATGTTGGTAATGGTGCAGCAAGTGCAATTTCCAGTGTTACCTGTAGTCAACACAAAGCCCAGTTGGGTGTTGGCTGATTGATGCAGTTTCGATTCCTACAGTCATTAGCTCTCTATCCCACGACAAACACAAGTAAAATCCATTCTCTCACTTTCTTATCAACTACTTGTTGTTGTAAATACAGTATATATATATATATATATATGGAAACCGTTATTAAGGAGACTGCGCTGATTCTCGTTCATATATATATATATATATATATATATATATATATATATATATAATAGAGGTAAGTTGTATCGTGTTTCAGTATATATGAAATAAATATTATTAGTATAGTATCTCTGTTTTTCAGATGTCTTTAACTTAGCGGTGTCTACCTTTGGACATGTGGATGCGTTTGTCAACAATGCAGGAGTACTCAACGAGTCTAACTGGGAACCGATTATTAACGTTAACTTGGTAAATAAGTCTTTCTATATGGTTTCATGTACATTTTGTTATTCGTGTGATTATTTATCGTTCAACTTGTGAATATCGTAGTAGTTATTGGTATCATTATCTTACTGCATGTGATTTCATGCATGAACTGGCATCCTCCAACTAGACCATATCTCTACTTCTATACCCCCTTCCCTTTCTAGTCACATTCTGTAGAGAAAGGAATTTTCGTGATCTTCTGGTTCACTCAAGTTTGCACACCTCTGCTGGTCACCTTGGTACTGTTCCTTCTCCCCGGCAATGCTTGCATTTCTCTTTTCTTATTTTTACTCCTAAACTTCAGTTTCCCAAGTCCCATTTTGACATTCAAGATTCTCGTTCATGTGTGTCCCGTAATTTAATATACAAATATATTCTGCGGAAATAAGGACAACAGTTTCAGACAGTGTTGTTGTATCTGTCTGACATGTAAGAGATTATGACAATAGTTGCAGACAGTGTTGTTACATCTGTCTGGTGTGTGAAGATGACTGAAAAGTCCATTCATGACACGGAATTCCCAGTCACATTTGAGATATTTGGGCGTTTGTGTGTTTGTTGTGATGTCTTTTCTGGTAGCATAATTTATCTGTGTCTCAGAGATTTCATGCCTTTCGGAGATCAATCACCTTTGCTGGTGGGGCTTCCCAACTCTGGGTTATTCGGAACGACAGATTTCCAGGATGTAATGTCGACGATGAAGTTCTGTAGAGATATTTTGAGATTCGTTGAAGCATTTCTCTTGTACTCCGCCAGTCAAATTGAAACATTACCTCCGTTTTCCTGGTCTTAATGGTGAGGAAAAACTATTCACAAACTGTAGAATACCTGCCCATGCTGGCTTGCATATAATTTTCAGAGTTGGAAATTCGTGCACAGTCATCAACAAATAGCAGATTTGTGATGACTGTCTCTTTCTCAGTGGTGGAGGCTTGTAGTCGTCTGAGATTAAATGGTTAGTATGTCCTATATTTTAATTTTTGGTCATCATTTTCAAAAACGTGTAGACCTGTGTTTCCCAAAGTGGAATCCACGCTCCACAGGGGGTGGCGGAGCAATTTTATTGTTCAAAAAAAGGGGGGATTCAGTATATGTTACTACGCATGCGGATGCGTCTGTGGGTCTCATCAATGAACCACTAGACAAACCACCCATGTAGCAGAAGACCTTAGTAGATGACATGTCGCTATATTGAGGCTCTCTTATGGAAGCTTTGTAACATATTATTTATATAATTATATTCCGCCTCTGAGTAGAAGGCTCCTTCAATAAGTATTGCATTAAGCCGAAAGCTGAAGTCTCCTGTGTATGAAAGAAAGCTCAGAAAAACCACCCCACTGCACTTTGAAACTAAGAACTAATCGCTCGCAATTCTTGGGGTTCTCAAACAAACAAAAAAAACACTTACATGTTACATAGGGGGGGGGGGCATCAGATTTAAAAAAAGACTAAGGTGGAAAACAGTAAACAAGATAGTTGAGAAACACTGGTGTAGACTGCCTATAAGCAATGCAGTGAACATCATCCAAAAAGTTAAAAGGGCCAGTACTCAAACCTAATGATCTTTGATAATAAAACAGAGGTACGGGCCACCCAAGATAAGAAATATTTCAGAATATTTAAGTATGCCTTTGTCTGCCACAGTTCAACTCTTCGAGAATCTAAGTTTAGAACCTCCATAAAAAAGTCTACTTTCTGGGAAGAATATATCAACTGATAGATCCTTGATGTTTTGTTTTTGTGTGTGTGTAAGCTCTTGTTTCTGATCAGGAACATCGTAATTAGTATAGTTGTCATTTATTAAACAGTTGTGCTGTATTTGAATTGTGAATGTCAGACAGTTTTCAATTGTCTCAAGACCTTCTTCATAACTGTTCACACTACAACAAGGTTTTCTGAGCTCAAACATCTGTGAAGTCGCACAGAAACGCATTATGAACTTTTTTATGCGATGCTTATCTTTGCTTGTGAAAAGAATCGCCATTGTCACCATTAGATAATGGTGTATTTAGCAGTGTTTTTATTGACAAAAGCATACTTATGGATACCACTACTACTACTAATATTTTGTAAGGCTCTCTCACGCCACACAATGTAGTAGATATCGGGTGTCTATAAATTCGCCTTATACGGTCGTCACACAGATCCGCAATAAATACTTATAATTCATATAACATAGTGCTAATATGAAAGTAAATGGGTGTACAGCGACTATCTAGACACCTGGTATATATACAAATAGTAACGCTGCATAAATGTTTTAAATTGCAGACAGCTCTGGTTTTCGGGACGAAATTAGCAGCAGAACACATGAGGAAGGACAAAGGTGGACGTGGTGGACGGATCATTAACATTAGCTCCGTTGCAGGTAACGTAGTGATGATGAGGATAATGGTGATATTCCTCCTTTGCAAGTGAAGATGAGCATGGTATGAGAAACAATAAATGCGATGAACATACAACATTAGTGATTGTCTAATTTGGTTTATGAGTTCGTAGATGCCCGATGAGTACGATTTGGGCTAGAAAATTTTTATTTCAGTGCATGCAAGAGTGCAGAGGATTCGGAGTAGTAGTTTTCGGATTTGTCCTTCCGCTTCCGTTGCTTGTAAATTGCCGGCAGTGTTCTTTATTTTTCACATTTATTGATGCCAGCAGTGATCTGGTTGTGCCAAGCTCAGCGATCAAGGACTGCAGTCTCCCATGAGCTAGTATTGATGCTGCAGTGCTGGAAAGTGTTTTTTTTAGGTGATCATTAAAGCCCCTTTGCTGCCCTCCGCCTGAAAGTATACTATCGCCCGGCTCCCCATAGAATAATCTATTTGGAATGCGCTTTTCTGGCATACGGACGATGTGGCCAGTCAAGCGAGTTGGGACCTAGTCAGCAGGGCATTGATGCGGTTGAAGGATTTTCGTGTCTGGTACTCGATCCTGCCAAAGTACTCCCACGAGAATTCTTAGGCACCGGAGGTGGAAAAAATTAAGCTGGAGAATGTGTCTCACATAGACAGTTCAGGATGACGCAGCATAAAGCAGTGTTGGTAGAACCACTGCTCGGTACAAAACCAACGTAGTTGTCAATCTGAGATCACAACTGATCCAGACGTTGTAACGAAGGCTCCCGAATACTGAAATTACGTGAGCAATACGCAGGGCAACATCCTCATCAATTGTCGTAGTTTGCGATAGTGTGCTGCCGAGATATACAAACTTATTGGCAGAATTGAGTTTTTATCCCTTTACTGTGTTTACATGTTCTGTGTAGGGGGTACCTGGTGCTAGTTGATACATTAATAATGTCTTTGCGGTGCTGATGGTGAGACCGAACGCCAAAGAAAAGATGTCCATGCTATCCTACGTGTCTTTCAGACTGGTAGCATTTAGTGCACATTCGAAGGCGAATGAGAGGTCGCAAACAAGGTCCGTCTTAATTTTGGTCTTGGCCTTAAGTCTACTAAGATTGAATAGTCCTTTAATGAGCTCGATAGCGAAAGCAAATTCGTGCACTGTTATTCCGGAAGGCATCATTTAACATGGCAGAGAACACCATGCTGAAGAGCGTCGAAACCAGGACGCAACCTGTTTGACACCGTTTGTTACTGGAAACAAGTTTCATCTTCTTAAGCGTTCATTCTCAAACTCCCACTGGATTTCTCTTATAGCAGGACAATTTTCCTACTAGATTTCCAGCAAGATGTAGTCCAATAATGGAAATACTTTGTGTCACCGTTTTTTTCGACTATGGCCAGACACACCCGTCTTCGGTGGGAAAACGGGCTTCAGTGTGCGCTGCCATCTTACACACAGGATGCCATATCATAAGGAACTGGCGAACCATGTTGGTGAATTTTTTAGGACATCTAACTTTGGCCATGATCTTCCATAGTCCTTCGCGATTTGCAGTGCCGAATGCTTTAGTTAGGTCGACAAATGTGGTGTAGAGACCAATGTTCTGTTCGCGACACTTTTGCTGTAGTTGTCTGGCAATGAACCATACCTCTGACCTGTAGGAATCCAAACTGGCTCTCTGGGAGAAGTCCTGTCTCAAGATGGGCTTTCAGTCTATTTAATAGGACCCTAGCCAGGATCTTGCCTGCTATAGAGAGCAAGGATATGCCTCGGTGGTTGTCACAAGCTGGCGATTTCCTTTTCTCTTTTATAGATGTGTGACGGAAGAATCCTTAAAGTCTTGTGGTATCACTTCCAGGTTCAACATTGCCTGGAAGAGCTCTGTGAGTTTAGCAGCCACAACAGGACCACTGACGACGTAAACTTCGACAGGAATAAAAATTTGGATCTGGCGCTTTTCCTACGGACAAATTTAAGATTTCTTTCTCCACCTCCTCAAGAGAAGGGGGGTTCCGATAATGAATGATTGATTGGTTTTCGCGTGATGCGCGCAATCGCTTCGTCGTTGATGTTGGAGGGGCAGTACAGTGCATTTTCAAAATGTTCTGCTAAACATTTAAGAATTTCTGAAATCATATGAGATCATAAATCATAGATCAAGAATCCATGAAATCATATTACGATGAGGTGTTGAAAGACAGTGTTGGAGATGAGTAGGTTAAATGCATCGCATGTTTCCAGCAGTTGCTGTCCATTTCTATTGCATTTGCCATTGCCATGACTCCTCAGCACACCATCCCAGGACGCCCAGTCCGAACCCACTCGTGGGTTAAAGTCACAAAGAATGATGACTTTATTGGATTTGGAATCCTCTTGAAGATTTCTTTCAAGTCATCATATAACTTTTATTTCTGTTCATCGGGGTTCATCATAGTCGGGGTATACACGTTAACGAATGTTGCATGCAGCTTTTTAGAAAGTGGAAGACAAACAGTCATCAGTCGGTCACTAATGTCCTTTGAAGGTCTAGCCACCTTTCTGGCTAGGCTTTATTTAATTACATAGCCAACTTCAGCTTCGCGTTTCGCTTTTTTTTCTGCCAATCCAGAAGCAGGAATATCCACAAGTTCACTTTCCTCAGACAGTCGTGTCTTGCTGAGTACAGGGATATCAATTGTGTACCTTGCTAATTAGCTCTTTCGCTACGAGTACGGTAATTTTTTCCTGACTGTACATCCTCCACGCGATCCAATAGGGTACGTACATTTCATGTGACAATTGTGAGTGGACTCACATTAATTTTCTTGTTTTCTTGTTGATTTTACCGCTGAGTAGGAATCCCTGCCATCCTCGGTATTCCATCGTGAGTCATGGTGAGGCAGGCAATGTTTAGGGCACCTTTTCTAGCCCTTTCCTCTGGCTGAAGAGGTGTGCAGTGCTTTCTTAAATAGGGCTGCTCAGCCGCCAAACCCGCATGTCTTGAACCGCCAACGTGCAGACTTGTGACTATGGCTGACAGTGTATCTACAACTGTCACTTTACCACTTTCTCATCGCCGCAGGATTTTTTGTGTGATGATTGATGAGATGATGATGAAAGCCATGAATTGCGCGATGAAAATTGGATTAAAGTGAGGGAGAGTTGCGCAATGTCGTCAGCCTCACTCTCTCGCCCCTACACATATGGTCTCAGTGGAAAGACGAGTCGAGACGACTGAGTGTGTGTCGGGGTGCAGTAGAGACCATGGTGCCTTACCGTATCACCATGCTCTTTGACGCTCTACGAAGCTAGCTGAATTATGCCTTTCTGCCGAGTGACCCATCTTGAGCAGTTCGCCGCATCTAGACTTTACATGCTGGACAAAACAGGAGCCTATGCATCAGAAGCTATGAACACAGATCCCATTTGCTGCCTTCACTGATTTAAATCGCCGAGGTGGTTTCGGAGATGTGGTTGAGGTTGTATGAGGACAGCTGCAATGATCCACTAGTGAAAGCTAGATAGAAGAATAGTTGAAGTGGAAGAGTTTGGGGTTAATAACATTTGAAGACGCCCCTGTTCTAATCAAGTGATCAGTATGGCGGTTAGACATGACTTGTTTCTCCGCCCCTACCAAAATTTTCTGACTGAAGACTTGTGGGACTGTGCTCATGTGATAAGGTATATTTAATACCAATAAACATAACGGGACTTTTTTGACTAAGTTTGCTCTCCATTTTTGCTAGTGCTAAACATAATGATAGCTATGGGGCTTAACTTGACCGGGTGACATCGAGAACATGAGTGAACATAGCGGTGTGTAGATAGATACCTGTTAACCGGTAACGTAATAAGAGAGAGAGAGAGAGAGAGAGAGAGAGAGTGATAGAGAGAGAAATACTTAAAACGGGAGTACGAATGAAAGGGATCAGGGAAAGCGTTATTTAATTGAACAAATGTAGAAATAGAGAAGTGTTTGTGAATAAAATACGGAACATCAAGCAACGAGACACACGGTTCTGTTCTGTTTAATGTCTGCTTTCAAGTTCCACACTGATAAATGCTATTGTTTTTACTATTTTCACTGTAAGATCACTGTTTGTTTTCCACATTCTTGAATTTGTCCTAACGGTTGAAAATGTCATGTACATTGTTATTTGTATGTTTTCGTCTATGTATCTCATAGTCCATTAGTCTGTTGGTAGTCTGTTGGTAGTCTGTTGGTAGTCTGTTGGTAGTCTGTTGGCGATCGTAAAAAAAACAAGAAAACGTTCTCTACGGTGAGTACTATTTATATACAGTTTTATAGCAGTTAAACATATTAACACATGTGTGATATATGCATGTGTTTGTGACTGTTGTTGCATATAGAGTGTTAAATTCAAATGACCAAAATGGGGTGCAAAGGGAACGCATTGCTCTAGGCGGGCCCAGGGTTAGCAGATAACCAAGATCCCAAATGTACCTCCACGCGGTGCACCCTGGAAACAGAAATACAGCAGCTCGAGCTGATTCTGGCCAAATCATTTGGGGATCGTGTCCGAGAATGTGGAGGTGGCAGATGGAAAGAGATTTGACTGCACAAGACAGACAATATCTCCGATACCACCAGCATCACCACATATAGCGACACTGTCGACATACAGTGAAGCAAGTCAGTCCAGTCCGAACATTGGAGGGGCGGCCAATGTAAAATGCACGTAAAGGTAGATGCATGGCGAGAGACAAATATATCTCATACCGAGTACAATGAAAGGGCAGAACAGCGCTAGAGGGCAGCGCGAACTGCAAATAGAAAGTGAAAAGTCCCTAGGGAATGGGAACTACAAGCTCCGTCAGCTCGAGACGAGCTTCTAGTTACCTGTGTTCCTTACAGGCAGAGACCCAAACCCATCCATTGGCGTTTGGTAAAGCAAGAAGACCTAACCCAACTCTTATGTCGAGCCTTCCTAAACCGGAAATATGCTCGCGAAGAGAAAGGGTTCTGTACCCGATGGGCTTAGGCAAGAAAGGGACAACGATGGTAGTCCTGGCCCAACTCTACTGTCAAGGTTTCCTATAACGGATGTACACTTGCAGAGAGAAAGGGTTCCGTACCCGATGGGCTCAGGCACAAAAGGGACAACGATTTAGCCCTGGCCCAACTCTACTGTCAAGTTTTCCTATACCGGAAATACACTTGGAGAGAGAAAGGGTTCAGTACCTGATGGGCTCAGGCGCTATTGGGACAAGGACGTTCAGCTCGAGAACGCCTTGCTCTCAAACGCGTGGTGTGAGACTCGAACTTGGACAAGGGGTACACGATGTCGGTGAATGACACCCCGGCTAAGAGGGCGAAAGAGCCAGGGTCCAACTACTCTGTTGAGTTCTTCCCCTTAAGGAACCAGGCTCACGGATGAGAAACGGTTCAGTACCCAATGGGCACAGGCACAGCACGTCCAATTACACGAGGCAAGTTCATAGACAGTGGAACACCTCGTTCGAGTCAGACGAGAGCAAAAAATCGTCTGGGCGAAGAGTCTCCACTACGCGTGACTGGAGACAGATATAGAGGCTGTCACAGGCTAAGTGTAGCCTACCCGAATTGTCAAGGCATGCCGAAATCGGATGTGCTAGGCCTACAAGGCGCATAACGGTGGCACAACGTAATCACGCTCCCGGCGGAAATCGCACGGATATCCGTGATGGTTACAATGGAGCGAACGAAAAACAAACAAATGACCAAAATAGCTTTATGAATTGAATATAATAATTGTATTCTGTATTTAATGTTTTCATATCTGTGTTCTCTAGGTCTGGAAATTATCCCTTCCTTCCCCGTCTATAATGGTGTGAAGCATGCCGTAAGAGCCTTCACGACTGCACTGGCTGTGAGTGATCTTATATTTGACTTGTTCACTGCATAAGTTTAATTTAATCCTGCATCATCTAGCAGTCTATGAATATTATAACTGAAGTAACATGTTCAAAAATTGCTAATACAAAACGAAATCGAAGTGAGAGCAATCGACTTAATTAACAAGTTTACACGGCAAATCTGATTCTTGCTGTTCAGTTGTGCATATCTACACAGCAAATCTGGTTAATCTCGTTCACAGTTTAACATGTCTACACAGCAGGTCTTGTTTATCTCGCTCAAATTTTAATATGTCTACACAGCAGGTCTTGTTATTCTCGCTTACAGTTTAAGATCGTCGCAATTAAAGTTTGCCTACCAAATTGAACTGGTACCTGATGAACTACGCGATTGATTCCACTAGTTGGCACAACGAGCATAATGACATTCTCTTCGGAGCCATGTATACCGTATAGACCACGATGAGGTACTCAGAAAGCCCATATCATCCAATGTATCAAAAGCTATTTTCTAGCTGTGTCCACATTGTCTCATCACTTGTGTCAAATAGTCCAGACGACAGAGTGAGGTTTATATTTTTCTCACTTCATTCCAAATACAGCACGAGTTACTGTTAATAGCCTCTACAATCACTACATGACACCACCAGTGCAGACAGACCAGAGAGAAGTACTGCATCTATCTCCAGAGAACTAACGCGTTATAATGTAAACATTGCTGCCGTAAGACGCGATTGCCTGACGAGGGTTAGATATTTGGGATAGGTGGATAATGCACCTTCTTTTGGAGATCTTCTATCTGAAGTGTTGTCTCTTCTATAAACGTGGAATGTGTTTATATATCTGAAGTTTTGTTTGTTCTATAAACTTTAATGTGATCTGTAATTCATACAGAGGTACGTAGAATTTTATCTTCTACTTTTGATTTAAGGGCCAATGTATTTGTCTCATTATTACATAATCCTGGCATTCCAGAAGAATATGCTCTGGTCTCTGAGGTACATGCCCCAATGTACACATTGCCAATCTTGAAATAGGTATGCATTTGACTGTAGTGTCGATTATGTCCTATTCTGAGTCGCAGAATAACAATATATTCTGGTGCGTTCATAATTTGGTTCTCATAATTTATTGATACTATATTTTAATTGCTTTTATCATCCATTTCTTCTGATGGTAAGTTATTTGTTTTGTAGGTATTCGTGATCCAGTAGACCGAGATCAACTGTCTTATGCTGTACACTGTTCTGTTCATTCTCTCATAAAATTTCTTTCACATTAGTTTAGATATGAATAGGTAATCCACTATCATCTCTTCGGGGATTCGCTCTAGTTCAGAATTTAGGGTGGTGTCAACTTCAGACAAATCTGATATTTTTTACGGAGTCGTTTCGCTTGATGGATGAAGAAAACTCTTTTCAGTCGCCCCATTAGTAATTTTTGAAATCTTTGATTTGATGACTTGGTGTAAAGTGGAACTTGTCAGCTTGTATCAGCACTATTATGTCTCTGCGTTCACTCAGTGTTTGTTAGATGACGGCACTAGGCTAATAGACTAACAAATGCACTAGGTATCTACAAAATTAAAAGATCACAGAAAGCCAATTATGGACCTAGAGGATAAGATCAAAAACATCCATCTTAGCTAGCAAATGTGAATGGTGACTTGGATGCCCTCGGTGACAATGTATAAATCTTCACTATTGACAATTTTCATTTACAACACTGGTAAGAAGAATGGCTGGTTTGATGGAAGTGACGAAGAAATGAAGACCATACAAAACAGTAAACACCAGGCTTATAGAGTTTATCAAAGCGACTCATCGCCAACATCCAAATAACAGCTTTTTCACTAATTCGCAAAACTGTTAAAGAAAAGCGACAGAATATGTAAAACACATGGCTCAGTAACAAAGATGGTGAGATCCAGATCTGTGCTGACAGAAATGATTCTAAACGCATTAACAATAACCTACGGACGGTCTATGGTCAACAATATTTCTACCCGAAGAAAATCTTGGAAGACAATGGCACCAAGCTGCCGAGAAGCCTCAGATATATTAGAAAGTTGGACAGAGCACTTCCATGCCGTCTTCAATCAATCGTCTACCGTACGAAATGAAGTTATAACACGCATGCCGCAAGTTCACGTAAACACCAAGACGCACATTCCACCCAACATGGATGAATTTACAAATAAACACGTGGTGATGATTCATTGCTGACAGAAATGTGCAACGTCGGAGGTTCAGTGCTGATGCAGAAACTGATCTATCTGTTCCACTAGGCTCAATCTAGATCAATGAACTTTTCCACACAAAAATTAATAATGCTATTGTCGCCTACAGTACAAGAGCAATGGTATTCAAGCATCAGTCCTGTGAGGAATCTCTCCCTTGCCGATAGCTTACAAGATACTTGCCCGAGTCCTCCTAATCATCTAACCGACCATCTAAGAACCAGAGAAGGCAGAGGGACGATTGATAAGGTATTTGTAGCACGACAACTCCTTGAGAAATGTTAGAGCAACAGTGCAATCTGCATGGCATTCATAGATATAAAAAAAGGTATTTGACATTGACAATAGAAATGGACTATTGAAGATCATTGAAACATCTGATCTCTCCCCCCCCCCCCGATAAATTTATCTAGATCGCCCAGTAGCTCCATGAAGGCATGATGGTCCGTCTACTTAGGGACTAAAACTCAATATTGAAAAATGATATCTGTGTTCCACAGCAATAACCCGATATGGAGACAATCAATTAAACATGTGTATGCAGGAGTACCTGAAACTAAATATTGAAATGTTATTTCTCCGTCTTCCGCAGCAACAACCCGACCTGGAAGAACAAGGTGTTGAGTATGGTGTTTTGTGTCCTGACACTGTAATGACCAGTTTGGTCGAATCTCTTAGCAAACAAAATTTTGTTAACTTTGACCAAGTACAGAATATGATTGCTGAGCGTAGCATGGAGTAAGTTGCATTATCGTTGTTGGAAATTGATGTTGATTTTGTGACATTTTAAACTTTCATAACCTTACTTTTTTTACAGACTTCAATAGATATATTTCTAAAATTCAATCTTTGTGCTTGCTTCTCAAACTCGACACTTTGTTGTAATGGACCTACTAGATTTCCAGAAAGATGCAGTCCAGAGAAAAGATGTGTTGTGTCACCGTTTTATTAGTGGCAATGAACAGACATACTCAGTTTTGACTGTATCATAGAATTGATACACATTATGGTAGCCAGATTTATTCCTTTGAATCCGGTCAGTAAGAGTTGTCAATACATGCTGCAGTCGAATGTGTCAGACCGCAAGGTACAGATGTTGCAGACGAGCTGTAAACCCTTTCACATCACATTGTTCTCCAGGTTACATCCTGCTGATATCTACAAGAGTTTACGTACGAACGGAGAAGAATAAGAAGTTGTCAATATCTTGAAATTATTAGATTTAGAATAAAGTAGGACAGTTGTTTCGGGAAATAGAAAATACAACATCAAGGCGCAGTGTATGTACGTGTGTGGTCTATGACCATTAAGAGGCAGAGGATGTTGGTATTTGGATGACCATTCTGTTTAAAGGGAATGGACACCAACACATTTGAGGTGAAACATGATCCAGTAGATGTTGGAAGCAGCGATAGACAGTATCCTGTTCTGTGAATGAAAACCCTTCATCTACTTATTAAATTTCTGTTCTGTGACTGAAAACCATTGGTCTGCTTGTTTTCACTGATTTAATTCATTTCCCACTCTGCAATTTGGCCTGTGTATTGTCACGACTCGAAAGGGTTCAAATAATAGCAACACTGTTACCTACCATGTATGTGGTAGGAGGCGACTAAGAAGGCTTATGGGTGAAGTTAGCAGTCCCATCCCATAAAGGGTAAAAGTTAACCAGAAGTTTCAACTCTGTTCAACTCGAAACATTCTCAAAATTTACGAACTTAAAGTATTTATTCCGCCATGAAAATATACTGTGTTTGTTCTACATGTACTCCCAAGTACTTTGCCTGGCCCGTTCTATAGACCAACTATGCAGTTGTGTTCATCTTCTAAAATGAGTCTAGGTCCATGAGTGAATCTTCTTAATGATGTGACAACAAAACCAACTACCACTATCCTATTTCCTATATATGGGCACTTACCTTCACCTACACAACGCACTACACGAGATTTAAATTTGAAAAAATATTTAAAACATAGACATTTTATTAATGACCAGTGATTATCAAACATTAGTTATTCTAATTACATTCTAGATATGTACATGCATCCACACAAGCATGTGTTCACATATGAATACGTAAATGCATCCACACAAGCATGTGTTCACATATGAATACGTAAATGCATCCACACAAGCATGTGTTCACATATGAATACGTAAATGTATCCACACAATCATGTGTTCACAAATGATTACGTTATATATTACTACGACACTCTCCACCTTGTCGGATTATGTATAGTTTTCTCAAATGTGTGCTTGTGTTAAATATATTGACAGTGACTATATTCCTTGCACCCTGAACTGAGTATCCACCGAAGACGGATGTGTCGTGTCATTGGCCCAAATAAAACGGCAATTCAACGCATTTCCATACTCTGGACTACATCGTTCTGGAAATATAATAGGATCATTCTCTTGCTATAAGAGAGATATGGTAGGACTTTGAAAACGAACGCGAAGAATAAGATTTTGAAGTATTGGCTCCTGTTCCCACACGAGCGAGTCAGATATATTCATATATTTCAGTAAATAATACGACAAAATAATTGATCATACCATTGTGGTTTCTTTGATTTCAGCATTAGTGTCGTAGTGGATGCGTTCTTGGAGCTCCTAAAACTCGAGAAGATGAACGGAGCCATCCTACAGATCTCAATAGCAGGAAAATCATATAGAAAGATAGAGAATGTGCCTGCGTAATGTACAAGTATGCATCTCAATGGCATATTTAAATGTTCGACTATGATTGACGTTGCTACAGTCTGTTATGGGAAAAAGCACCGAGGCAGAGATGGGCAGCAGAAGAGACAGTTATGAAGAAAGAGTATTTATTCAGAATGACAACTAATATATTATCCAAATAAATTTCCTAAAGCATTATATGTTGTATTTATTGATGATTGTTATAGGAATAATGAGTGATTTTTTTGATATGATGAGAATAATCGCTTGTTAAGAGTTAAAATATAATGCATAAGTAGAAATGGTAATAAATAACAAGAGTAGTGTGTGTTCAGCAAGATGGGACATTTTGCTCAGCATCTGCTCAGCATTTGCTCAGGCTATAGAGGTATATAAGACACCTGCTCTCTCATCATTGGTCATACTATATGGGTATGAAGCAAGCTAGAGGTAGACAGAGATACAAGTGGGAGAGTAACTTCACAAGATCGACAGGTTACATTCTAGCAGAGTGCACCATCTAAACAAGAGACATTAGATGTTGGAGATCTGTTGCAGCCAACCTCCGTTGCGGAGACGGCACTTGATGATGATGATGATGATGATGATAATGATGATGACGAATGGTCGTGGTAACTAGATTACTTCGCCATAAGAGGTACATTTTACTAAATAAAAAACAACGCTATAATCTAATTTCAGTCTAATTGGGGGCCCCAAATTTTTTTTAAAATTACACTATCTATATATTCTTAATCGTTATAGGGCCCCATATCTTAAACAGGGTAGGGCCCTATCAAGTCTAAATCCGGCCCTGCATGAATTGCACAAAGACAAAACCACACTATAATTCAACATAGTCTCGTCTTAGGTTGTAAAAAATGTACATCGGCAAGTAGAGGCTTTAATCCTTTAATTAACAAACATATTGAAAAGATCATTCATACTTCAGAAGTTATGGTGACAGGATTAGCTGAACTGATACCTCCATTAAATTTCATGGTCTGTTATAACTAAACCTGACCTTTATTCGTGTTTTAAAAAAAGTGTACTTCACTACAAATGGTACAAAGTAAATGACAAATATTCACATTGCAGTGTCTTGAATTTTAGAGGTTTTAACCCCCCCCCCCCCCCCCCCAAACAATCCCCAAGAAATGTAGAAATATTGAGTTCAGAATTATGAGCAATCATACCCTTTACCAGCCCATGGGGAAAGCTGGAACATATGGGCATGTCTGGAATGCAATGAGATAGCATGAACCTTCTTCAAGGGACATAATCACATCATTAGCATTGTTTCATGATGACCAGATGAGACAATACACTTCTGAATCTACAGTCACACATTCCAGCAACAGTAGTAGAACTAATGAAGCATTACCACAGGTATCAATAGTACAAAGAAAACTGCACCCAGAAAAGCAGCCACTAACTGCAGAAGATTTGTGGCTGCTTTTCTGTGGCTTTTCTCCGACATCTCATCTCTGTTGTAATCAGCTGTCTCTTATGTTTTATTGTTAAGGACCATGTTTGACTTTGGTAGCACAGGGTTGGAAGTTACTTTGGATAAAATGTTTTGTTGTTGTCATTGGTTGCAGTTTGTGTTGTAATAAAGGGGATAATTCACCCATTATTTGAATCGCTTTGCTGCAACGAATGTCTATTTCGGTGTCCATCTTTTCATCTGAAGAGAATGTTACGCCTAAGTATTTGAAGGTGTTGATTTGTTTAATGGTTTGATTTTCAACTGTTATAATTAGATTGTGTGTATCTCTTCCTATTGAAGGTAAATAAGATAATATAAATCAAGTTATAATATTGTGTGAAAAATAATATAATAAAATTACCAAGATGAAATTAGACCGAAAAAATAGCTTTAAATATGATTAGTGTATTCATCACCAATTCTCATGGAATCCAAATCTTCCTTCTGCAATATATAATTTCGCAGGACTCAGTTTGACAAACGCTGCTATAGACATTCATAATTTGTATAACCTTGAGTTATTACGAGGTAACATCAAGAACTGGACAGTTTCAGAAATTTCCCCACTATCTGCCTCGCCGAAGATAGAAATTGATAGAGGACTGTGTTGATGCATCCAATGTGGTACTCCTGCGACTATAACAGATTATAAGAATATGGATATTGATGAATGGAACTTTGAGACAATTCCCTATTTTACATTTTATTTGCAATCTGTGCATGTTGTAGTTGAATGACCAATAAGAGAATACATCAACAAAAGTGTGCAGCATGCAAGAAAAAACATGCAAAATAAGCAATGATATTTTGTATGGCCTTTTGCGTCTTGCAGACGGTCATTTAGCAATAAGAAGAAGCAATCCATTGAATGTTGTCAGGAATGTGACTTTTCAAGCGATCAGTCACAGCAATGGAAGATTTTTGTTTGCGTCTTTCTCTTTTCTCTTCCATATTTTAAACATATTATTTTTGAACAATGCTGCTCCCGCACACTGGTTCCATATAATGCTTACTGTTTCCAGCCATATCGACTTTCTGCCGTGTTTTCTCGGCTTTTTGGATTCTATATGGAATCTTTCATTGAGGATTTGCAGATGTTTTTATACCTCAGCATAGGTCTACCGGGGGCTGGAATGCCCCAGGTATATACTTGTTACGAGTTGCATGAATATACTTGTTTTGGGATGCAGCAGTTTGGCAGTCTGTGGATGTGACCCAGCCAACGCAATCTATTTATATTGAGTATTTCCATGGCAGATTGTAGCTGAGTGCGGCGCAACACTTCCATGTTGGTGATTTTGTCATGCCATTTGATGTTTAAGATCTTGCGGAGACATCTTAGATGAAAGATGTTAAGTCTTCTCTCATGTTTGGTTTAGGTAGTAAATGTTTCAGATCCGTAGTATAGTGTACTCAGCACGCATGTTTGATAGATCCGTATCTTTGTTTTCAATTTATCGTATGGTTCCCTTTGACAATCCGCCAAAAATGGGGTTGCCGTTTTTCCTATACATGCATTTATTTCAGTTTCCAGGGAAAGGTTGGTTGTAATTGGGGGGGGGGCCTAGGTAGCAAATGCTGTCGAATTTCTTAATATGGGTGTTGTTTTAGGTGATGTTTGTTGGTACTGTATATCACTGACAAATTACGACAGTTTTAGTCATGCTTGTTGTTATAGAGAACATCTCGCAGGCCGTTGCCATGTTGTCAATTTGGGATTGCAAGGTGGACTCACTGTGTGTCACCAGTGCAGCAACATATGCGAAGAGAAGTTCTCTGATTAGTATTTTTGATGCTTTCGGCTTCGCTCTGATACGCGCTAAGTTAAAGAGTGATCTATCGTAACGGATTCTAATGAAAACGTCACGTGTTACATCTGCAAGAGCATGTTTTAGAGACTCTGCGAAGAAGATTTCGAAGAGGGTATGGACTAGAACACACCCATGCTTTATTCCAGTCTTTACTGCAAAGCTATTAGACCAGGGGTCGGGAACCGTTTTATCTGAGAGAGTCATGGACACCACATATTTTGAAAAGTAATTCTGTGGGAGCCATACATTAGGTAAGGCAAGAGTTATTTCCCTTTAATTACAATAAATGCAGGGTTTCTATTTTTCTGTCTTTTAGGTGAGAGGAGTTTATCTCCTTTACTACTTCTGATGCTGAGCTGCAGTGGACGTTAGCTCTTTTGTAGAATGAAATATTGATATGCAATTAATATGTAAATCAAAGGAGTCTAAATAAACATTTTTTTTAATAATCGAACGTTTGTCTGAGAGCCAGATGCAGCCATTAATAGAGCCACATCTGGCTCGCGAGCCATAGGTTACCGACGCCTGTATTAGTCATATGTGAACTCGTATTTTAATGTGTTGTTGTTATTGAAATAAATTAGGTCATCACATAAACTTCAAAATTATTATATAGAATCACAAATTATTATCTAACAAATACATCCATTTGACAGTCTCAACTAGTCTGTTCTAGAAACCGCACTTGATGATATCCAACGATTATGATATTAACACAAACTTTAAAATCACCGTAGCCCACACGACACCCGAAAAAAAATAAGTGTCATATTAGCATGACGTAGCACGATCAAAATTCTGATATGTTGAGTTAGTGTTAAATAAAGCAATTAGTTTTGTTGATTAAAACATTCAAGATAATTTCAAAACTCAATGTTCTGTAAATACGTGTTGATTTAGTGATTAATTTGAAAATTGCATTTTAACATCAATTTGTTACTATTTTCCTCAAATAAACAGGTATCAGATTTATATATATATATATATATATATATATATATATATATATATATATATATATATATATATATATATATATATATATATATATATATATATATATATATATATATATATATATACAGTTAAATCCCGTTATAACATATTGATTGAGTTGATTGAGACCAACAGAATATGTATGTAATAACATTAATTCATTATACACTACATAAATTAAAAAAGAATAAATATAATTGGGGATTTTTAAAAGTCTTGTTAAATTGAGAAATATGTTATAAAAGGATACGATGGGATTCTGTATATACATTTGTCCTGTCACCGCAAGTCCAATATTTCCAGATAACTTCTGGTGTGTTACGCAGTCAAATGCAAAAGTCAATGAAACATGTGTATAATATGTCTGAATTGAACTCTCTCCATTTGTCTATTATATTTCTCATGTTAAGATTGGATCCCTATTATATCTGTTCTGTCTAAACGCTGCATGAACTTTATTGATTTCTCTGTTCATATGATGTTCCTTTCTTTTCATGATTATCTTGAGAAGTATCTTGCAGACATGACTGATCAGTGCAATTGTTCTATAATCTGTGCAGAATCTCAAATTGCCCTTCTATGGAAGTAGTATATATACAGATATTTTCCAATCGTTTAACCATTTTAACTTTCCCATATCTTAATACCGAAGAAATGGTAGACTTTGATACTGGGTTCTCCTCCTGCTTGTATCAGTTCAGCAATCAATTCATCGCACCCTGGTGATTTGCCAGTTTTTAAGTTTTTTAATTGTCCAACGTACTTATTCTATGATGGGTTCTAGTTCAAGTTGTGTTTCTAGTTTTGTTTGAATGCTGCTCTATGGGTCTTCATACATTTCCATGCATCATTCCTTCCACCTGTTTAATGTGTGTCCTAAGATGTCTTCAATTACTAGAGTGTCCTGTTGAAATGTTGCTATCAGTGATTTTGCTTCTTTAAACATTATTCTGGTATCCCTCTGTTTGTTCAGTTGTTATATGTCTTTAAACAATATTCTGGTATCCCTCTGTTTGTTCAGTTGTTATATTTCTTTACACTTGTTGTAGAAGTAGCTTTTCTGGTCCTGTCTAATTTTTCTTCTCATTTCTTTAGTTTGTTTCTTGTATTCTTCTCTTTGTATGTCATCTTTTAGTCATTTTAGTTGTTTTTTTCTGTTGTTGATTAGTTATAAAGTTGTGACTCTGATGTAATCTCTTTTTGTCATGTCTGTAAAACAGACATCACTTATTAATGGAGCTATATTAGAGATTTAGAAAGCTACAATAACATAGCCACTGTGTGCGGGTATATGGTTTTGTTATTGTAGATAATAAAAACGCGAATGATTAGATGAAAGGCATCGTTGTTTTATTGTCGGGCCCGAAAGGGGATTAAATAATAGCGAGAGTACTTGCCAGGATTGTCGTACGAGGCGACTACAGAAGGGGAATAATGAAGTTGACTATCGTATCCCATAGAACAGTGTTTAAAAATATTATTTTTTTTGCCATACCCCACCAAAGTCTATCTAAAATGTTGATGCTCTCCCTCGACCTCCAATGTAACATATACACATATTATTTATATTAAAGAGAAAAAAATATTACCTAAAAATTAGCTTCAAGAAGCATGTAGAAAATATCAAAAATAAAGCACTTTAACTATTACAACTACTGAAAATTACTGACTCACAGGCACATCATGGGGATCAGACAAGGATATCCTTAGAGGATTACATCTTGGGTACATACGTTCTGCTTTAGACTACAAAAGTGCACTCCTCACAACATGTTCCAAGACAAATGTAGAATCTATAGACAGAGTGCAGATTAATGCCCTACGCCTTATTAGGGAAGCAATGAGATCTACACCAACGGCTGTATGTGAAATACATACAAATGTAGAACCCCTTGAGATGCGGAGAGATATGGATGCAATGGAGGCTTATGACAGAAGCAAAAGAATGAACAAAGACCACCCACATAAACAACTTGTAGAAAACTGGCAACCAAACCACAGAATAAAACAAAAGTCAATTCTCAGCCATGTCAATGAAATAAAAGACAGCTATCACCTCCCACACAAGAGACAAGAACTGCAAAGAGTAGAAAAATATTACCACCACATGCAAGTTTTAAATTACCGTAAATCAAGACACAATTAAGAGATAATGCAACGAAAAGTTCCGACCTAGTACGTCTTATGAAAGTAACACGGAAAACAATAGACACCAACCCAGAACAATGGATCCATGTCTATATAGATGGATATGCTTTTAAAGCCACCATCAAAGCAGGTTATGGTGTCTATATAAAATATCCAGGCAAAACATCTGATGAGTAGTTTGGTGCCTGTGGGGAGATATGTTCTAACTATGAAGCTGAAATAATAACACTAGAAGTTGCCTTGTACCACCTGAAGACCATATTTGATGCCTTCCCATCAAAAATCCAAAACATTGTTATTTTTACAGACTCTATGTCTGCGCTCCAAGCATTGGAATGTGATGGACATTGTAAACCTGAGCTAGCTGAAATATACCACCATGCAAACCAGCTGCTCACATCTTATGATGTCAACATTGTTATGCAGTGGATTCCTGGCCACTCAAATACACCTGGTAATGATAAGGCAGACAGACTAGCAAAGAGGGGAGCACAACAAGAACAGCCTTATACAGAAACAGCAATGCACACAGTTAAAATGATTCTGAAATCTGTGAACAAAGAAAATTGGATGAACAGATGGGCCATGGAAAACACTGGGAGGGAAATCTATAAATATATGATCAGCCCAAATCATAAAAACAACATCACGACCTTGGGACGGAAAGACCACAGTATCATCTTCAGACTGCGCACACAATATGTACAGCTTAACAATGATCTGAACAGAATACAACCACAACATACTCAAGGTACCGGATGTGCACTCATCCCTAATAAACTGTTGACCATCACCTTTTTTACTGCACAGCTCTGGATTGCACCAGAAAAATGCTTCCTTCAGGGCCAGATAAATGAATACATTATATGGATCAAAACAACAGCTCACAAACACATGCATATATCACACAATGGCATTGGACATGAGCCCACGGACCTCTGGATCAGCAACCAACCAACTAACCAACCTAAAATTTAGGGAATGATTGCCAACTAAATTATCATATTACCCCCCCCCCCCCCGGCCCCATCTGACGTGGGCACCACGAGGGGAAACACTACCATAGAAGGTAAAATTAGCCCATAGGCTTGCTTAAATCGGATGAGACACGAAGAAGGCGCAAATATCGCAACTACGTTGTAAACCACGCCATTACACAATCCGTTCTACATTCTGATACTCTGAAGTAGTGCGAGAAAGAATGCAAAAGATAATCAAAGAATCGAATCTATGAGTACTAGTATACTAATCAATGAAAGAAAGACGTAGAAAGCAAAAATAGACATTTAGATCTTGAATTTCGCTGATATAAAATATCGGTTAACACAAAAGTGTGCCGTGGCTAACAACAAAAGAGCTCTTGAATAAGATATTAAGTAATCCATAGTTGCTTTTTCCAGGTTATCTATATCGTAATACATATATAATATAATACATGTTTCACTGATAATGTAAAAAGCAAGTTGTCTCACATTACAGCTTAATCAAGTCAACATAGTTCTGTATTCAGTGGTGTAGAGTGGGTCAATGGCGCCTGCGGCAGAATCATAATTTTCCGTCCTTGTAACATTAAAACAATAAGTCAGTAATTGTAAAAGACTGGACGAAAATATTTATTTGAAAATATATTAGGTACATAAATAAAAATACATTATCATTTAACTTTTCGAGCCTTAGGGGCGGCAAAATTGTTTATGACGTTGTCAAAATTAATTTCGTCCGTGATACTTTGTTCTATTGACAAAATGGCTACATTACTTAATCTTGTGTAGCTCATGGTAGACTTTAAGTAATTTTTTGATTAACTTTAACTTTGAGAAACTTCGTTCACATGATGCAATGCTGAGAGCTATCGTTAAAAATATGCGAAGCATTATCACGATATTCGGCACGCTAATACGATAGTTAATTGTTGAATAAACTCCAGAAGCTGGAAGGATCCCTTCATAACTTTATTTTGGTCTTTTGCATCAGCTACAGCGGTGAAATTGCGTAACCTCTCTCTCTTTCTCTCTTTCGATTTCAAACGCTTTCACGTCGATGTCACTAGACTCTTCTTCGAATTCACACTTGTATTCTTGGTTTAACAAGTTGCTTCATGTGAGGAAATAGTATTTAACATCCAGCTCATGCAGTTGCTGAAACCTGGTCTTGATTTCTTGTATTATTCTGTCCACTGACTCGAACATTTCTTGTCTTAATTTAATACCAAATTTAAACCATCATCTGCAATTTCTACTTGGCAATTTTTTTTTTGGTTTTTCTTATTCGACAAGGAGCTATATCAATGCCTAGATTTTCACAAACATTTTTAGCATAATAAATTGCGTCGTTAACCATAACATCACGGTTGTCGAATAGGAAAAATAGTAATAATTGTTGTTCATATTATACTGCACGAGTGTTCAACAGTCAGCGAACGTGTATCGTGTAATTAGACATCCTGTGCCTGTACCCATCTGGCGCTGAATGTTTTCTCATCCGCCAGCCTGGTTCCGATTAAGGACTCGACAGAAATGTTGGACCTGATCTACTTTGCCTTCTTAGCGGAAGTGTCGTTCTCCGACATCGTGAACCCCTCGTCCAAGTCAGAGTATCACCACGCGTTTGGGAGCAAAGCGTGTTCTCGAGCTAAATGACCTTGTAACATTTGTGTCTGAGCCCATCAGGCAGTGGCGTAGCGAGGGGGAGGGGGCGGAGGTGCGGACCGCCCCGGGCGGCATGATCGGAAGGGCGGCAAATTTATTTTCGTCCAGTCTTTCACAATCACTGACATATTTTTTTAAATGTCACAAGGGTGGAAAATTATGATTCCGCCCCGGGCGCCATTGACCCACGCTTCGCCACTGCCATCAGGTACTGAACTCTTTCTCTCTGCGAACATGTTTCCAGTATAGAAAAGCTTGACAGAAGAGTTGGGTCAGTGCTGCCTTTGTTGTCTCGTTTGTGCCTGAGCTCACCGGTACGGAACCCTTTCTCTTCGCGAGAATGTTTCCGGTATATTAGAGTTTTGCAAATGCTGCTTTCTTTTGCCAGTCGCCCACGACTCGTTCTGGGTCTCTGCCTGTAAGAGTGCCGGTAACTAGAAGCTTGTCTCGAGCTGACAGAGCTTGTAGTTCACTTTTCCTTTTAATGTTTTCCCTTTCTATTTGCACTTGGCACTGCCCTCTGTGCTGCCTTTTCAATGTACTCCACATGTTGTATTTTCGTTTCTCAAAATGCGTCTATCTTTTCGCGTCCTTTTCCTTGGCCGCCCCTCCAATCCTCGTACCGGACTGACTAGCGCCACTGTGTTTCGACAGTGCCACTGCATGTATTGACGCAGTGGTGTTGGAAATATTGACTGTCTCTTTTGTAGTCAGCTTTCTTTCCATCTGCTGCCTCTATTTTTACTGACATGATCCCAAATGGTTTAGCCAGAATCAGCACGAGCAGCTGTATTTCTGTTTCCAGGGTGCACCACGAGGATGTACTTTTGGGATATTAGTTATCGGCTAACCCTGGGTCCGTCGCGAACAGTGCGGTATTCTTTCCACCTTGGTTCAAAGCCGATTTATATATCGGTTCTCACGCGCGTGCCGAGTCCGATCATTTGAAAAGCACGACTTAATAGCAGTCACATGAATATCACGAGAATCCAGATGATCCGTGCCAATTAAGTGGTCAACAAGAGGAGTACCAATCTGGTTTTTTATACTGTACTAATGTTCACAGAATCGGTCTGCGAGTCTCATGCAGTCTCCCCTATGTATGCCTTGGTGCAACACTTGCAAATGATGGCATGGATGACTGTGCGGGACACATACGTGAAGCTCTCTTCAACGGTGAAGGTGGCTTTGGAGAATGTGACAGAACGGGTTCGGGTGACATAGACACAGGTGTAGCATTTACTACGTTTTCAGCCGATGGTGCCAAAATGAATAGGAACATCAAGCTTGAAATGACGCCGGACCAATGTATACATGATATATGAGATTCTTGCCACGTCTATAAGCAACCATAGGGAGATTGTAGAATATATTACGTGTCTTTGTAGCCTTTTGTATAAGAGATATATGTCGGAATAGGACATGGTGGACAGTAGAGATATACAGAGATATGGGGGTGGAAGGTGAGGAAATGTTTGACCCTGCTCTTGGTGGAGTCATCGATATTCTTGACGTTTCATGACAAACGCCCTTGTGTCCGCAATGCCTAGTATCTCTATGAGTTTACTTTCCCTTAGTTCTGCTGATTTTTGGCCTAATCCGCACACGTTTAGTATTGCTGGTCTAGTCTTCATTGTCGCTCCCAGTAATTTAATTATAGCAATGTATACACACTGTTGACTTGCCAAGTCTGCCACAGTGGGGATGTTGTTCATTGACTGTATGTCAGTAATATCAGGATATATCTTCTCCTTATTAAAAATGAATTACAGATATCACATCCTGACATAATCACACAAGAAAACATGATATATTTCATTATCTTGTAAATATGATAAAGTATCTAATCTGCTGACATAGCGATTAGATACTTTATCATATTTACAAGATAATGAAATATATCATGTTTTCTTGTGTGACATACTAGAGACATAATTTGCAGCGAACTCGAGATAAGATAATGTGAATTGTGAATGAATGCCATAGCACATTTATTGTTCTTCTTATAGTCTTCTTAGACTCTATACCATATAGTCTGGTTATCATGTGTGTTTACAGCAGGGGTCCCCAAATCTGGTCGCCCCCTCCACCTAAGGAAGTTTTACTTAACGGGATTTCATGCTTTTCGGTTAAAAATACAAGAATATATTTTTTAAATAACATATTTAATAAAAAGCAAAATAAAATAAATAACTATTGTTCCAACTACAAATTATTGTTATATCCAAAGTTCATGTTATTATGTACTTTTGAAAATTTCTTCTAGTAATTTTATTTTATGTAATCATGTCTTGCAATGAGCCATAAAATATAGAGCCTGTATATTACATATATCTGGACACGCATAAAAACACTGTCAGTTGTTAACAACAGTTTATACCTAAGACGTGGTTGAACAAGGGGAGAGTTACATTTGGGATCTTATTCTTCAGCGTTCATTCTAAAACTCCAACTGGATCTCTCTTGTAGCAAGAAAATGGTCCTACTAGATTTCCAGCAAGATTTAGTCCAGAAAATGGAAATGCGTTGTGTCGCCGTTTTATTTGCACATCCGTCTGCGGAGGAAAAATTTGGGATCTAAAAGTGGAGGCATAAAGCCTTTAAAAAATGTTCAGTGGACGTAATCGGGAAACTATTGGAAACCTTTCATCTCTTGTATTGCCAATAATTTCTGATACCCGCTGTTTTCCCATTTTACCATGCTAAGTAATCCATCATCTTCTCTCTCTGTATTCACTAGCTCTCATGCTCTACCACTTGCCTGTTGTCACGATGGTACCCCCCCCCCCAATCGAGGCCAACTCATTGACGTGGAGATGGGGCTTAGTCCATCCAATAGAGGCTGGAAACTAAGATTGGTCGGCAAACCCAATATTGAGCAGGATCACAATCATCCCCAAGCAAGCACAGGTGCTGAAGTCAGAGATGCCAGGCCGAGAGGCGCACCAGCAACCATGGTATCATGCAAACCAAATAGTTGACAGCCAGACCTGAAGAAAGCCATGCGAGAAATGAGCATCCAAAGAAGGGTAGTACTGCAGTGGATACCATCCCACTGTGCCATACCAGGAAATGAAGAGGCAGACAGACTGGCAAAGGATTGACAAACTGACTGACAAACACATGAACAAAAAAACCAAGAAATCACCTACCAAGAAAAGAAGACCCTCATCAAAGCCATCAGGAAAGTCGACCACCCAAAAGACAATTACCACTATCTTAACAGGGCAGAGCAGGTTATTATCTTCCGCCTCAGAACAGGACACAACAGATTAAACAGCCACTTAAATAGACTAAGATTGGTCCCATAACCACTGTGCCTTTGTGGGCATGCAGCACAGACAGCTGAACATATCCTGCAAGACTGCAATACACTAAACCAGTTAAGGGAAGAACACTGGCCCACAGAGATGGATATCCACAGAAAGATGTATGGGAGCACTGAGGAGCTTTTAAATACAGCAGCATTTATTAAGAAAACAGGACTTGCTGTGTAGACATGTCAAACTGTGAACGAGAAGAAGAAGATGGTACCAATGTTTCCTCTTTTTCTGGCTCTGTAAGACCATGTGAAATGCAGAATATAAGATAAAGTGGAATCAGATGCACCCAACTGCAGAACCAAATGACCCCTACCATCAAATGTCAAGCAAGGAACAATCCATCATCTTCAGACTACGAACAGTTCACAACAGAGAAGTCACATGTTCCGAAAGCTGAAGTTTGGCGAGACAAACCTGTGCAACTGTGGACTGAACACAGAGACTGCAGAACACATTCTTCATGCCTGTCAACTCTACCAAGTAGAGAGGGAGAAAATATGGCCTACTGAGACGGAACTCCTTCCAGTCTTGAGGGGTTCCATAGATGACCTGAAGCGAATCACACAATTCATTGAAGCTATTGGCGCTGTAACTTGATATCTGACTGAAGAACGATGAAGAAGAAGGAAGTTTTGGGGACCATTTAAGGAAATCCATTAGGTTGCCCTATAGACACCCCCCCTCCCAAAAATTAAAAAAACAAAAAAAAAAAAACCTTACCTAACTTATTTACTGGCTTGTTCAGCGTCATGTTCAGAAGACTTCGATGTCATGTGTCCATCGTGGTCTTGGTCTGCCTCTTGTTCTCATTCCTTTAATTTTCCCTCCAGTCTTATCTTTCTAAAACATTTTGTCTCTATATGTCCGAAATATGTTAGTTTACGTTTTTATTTTTGGATAGTTTTGAGGAGCCAGTCTAGTTCTATATTCAGATCTATGCGGACATCTGCGTTGGATCTTCTTTCTGTCCATGATATTGTTAGGAACTTTCTATAAGATTTCATTTCGAATGCCGATATTTTCTTTCCATTGCAAATGTCATTGCCCATGTCTCACAACTATATGTTTCCATTCGAAAGATATAGCGTCTTAACAGTTGTAAATTTGTATTTCTGTTGCCCCTTGCAATAGATTTTTCATCTGTGATGTTTTTTTTTTGTAGGGTTCTTGTTAATCTCTTACTGATCTCTGCAGAGTAATCGCCTGTAGTGTTGATGACCGACTCGAGATATTCTAAGTTGGTGAAATTTTCTAGTTGTTCTTTGTCAATGACAACTGTAGGTGTGAGTTCATTTCTGCTGATATGCATTATTTGTGTCTTTTTTTTTGGCATTGAAAAATGACTGTGCATCGTTACGGTGTTTGACTGACATAATCATGTGTTCTAAACCGGCGAGGCTCCGTGATACTAGCGTGGTGATATCTGCATACCCAATTTCTTGAATTTTGTGTCCTCTGATATTGAGGGGTAAAAACTGTTCACAACGTGAGTCTTCTCGTACATTTTGCATGATGTTTTCTGCGTATATGTTGAGCAGATGTGAGAGGATACATTCCTGTATATGCGCAGCTCCGATGTGAAACTAGCAGCACAACGTACTTCACTCTACCCGGCGGATAACAAACGAACTTACGTGTTTGTTATCAGAGAGCGAACACAGAAAATTATCTTTACAGTGAAGGAATACCTCTTTGTTTAATCATCCGTAGTAGTCTCTTACGGTATACATGGCACATTAGACTTGGCAACACAAGGCCGGTTTTAGCTTTTACCAGTGACATTTTGATATGATTCTGAACACTTAATGATTATTGTGCTGCTATATTTCAGTTTGTGGAAGTTGCAACGTTTAAATTATGCTAATCCCTCATTCTCATTCAATATCGCTGAAGTTGGATCATTGACGCTAATTACAGCAACCCAACCGCATCTCCGTTCTCTTAACTACATCCTGCTGGAAATCTAGTAATATTAGTGTCGTGCAACACGAGAGATCAAGCGGGAGTTTGAGAACTAACGCTAAAAAAACCCACATTAAATCATTGTGTAATTTGTCCCACATTAAATCATTGTGTAATTTGTCCCACATAAATTAAAAAGTATTTAGAGACCTTTTACTGCACACATTTAAGAAACACTGATATCGACTGCCAGAGTATATAAAAGATATGATTTGCACTGACAGCATGTTCTGTTAGGCCACAGTTCGTTACATATTTTGTTGTAAGTTTTTAATCTTCAATACTTACACTATTCGTGGCTATAGTTTGAGAGTCTATTTTCTGTCTCTTAGAATCACGAGCTATGGATCTGTCAGGAAAAGTTGTGTTCATCACTGGTGCTGCTCAAGGTTTGGGAAAGGCATACGCAGAGGCTGTACTTCAGCAGGGAGCTAAGGTGATTTATGTTTTACATATGGACTGTTGTAAATCTGCTGTATTTGTGAAGAGGGCTGAGTTATGTCTTGTTTATTGGGAAGATTTAAATCAGAAGTATTTGAGATGTGAGATAATATCTTATATCTTACTTAATGGACAGTTGAAAGTCTGATATGTGAGCTACAGTAAGTTAAGTGTTTCTTAATAAACAGTTGAAAATCTGATGTATTTGATCATGGAGTATGGTATCCTGGTCATGAGTTATGCAAGTATCAGGACAGAATTGTTAACCAATCAGCTGTCATTAATATAACATCAGTAGCGTAGCGAGTTCGTTCCTCACCACAGGCAATTGTGCATCCGGACCGTTCAGAAAGCAATGGCAACCTACTGAACGTATTTATATTGCCTAGAAAATCACCACAGCCAAAAAATGCTGGGTTGATAGCTACGTCCTGGATAGGATATGATACCAATAAAGCGTAGCGAGATAGAGATGATAAAGAGGGAATCAGCTTCTGGCGACGTCCATATGGAACTTATCAGTGGGCGTCAAAGTTATAGAAATTCCACTGTTTGTGGGTTATTAGTTTCACCCCGCCGTCATCTACACTAGGTACGTCACTACATAATTACATAAATTGAGTTTTGTTTGTCGAATTGTAAATTATTCAAATCTGTTCATATGTAATATAGTGGTAATACAAGGTAGACTCGACCTGGGCGTCCTTCCCGGTTGAGAGCCCCCGAAATTATCCCTAACGTTGCCATATTCGCTAAATTAGCTTATTTGAGGACGCCAGAGCGTGTCCAAAGCACCTAGTTTCGTGGTTGCAATACACAACTTAGAAATGTTTGTTATGAGTCATACAAAAACTGACATTTATGTGTCAATTACTTAATGTGTCATACACATTACACTAAGCTACTTGTGCTGTAGACGCACATTTCATTAAGCTATTTCCCCATCGAGGCCAGCACCGTGTAGTGGTGATGCGGCTTAGTTCAGCCATCAAGGGCTTGAAACTAAGACTGGTTGGGCAGTCCCACTCGAGTAGGACCACAGTCCTGCCCAAGTAAGCAATGCACTGAAGACGGAGGCAACCAGCCAAAAGGCCAAAAGGCGTACAAGTAATCAGGATGCCACGCATTAAACACAATGGGAACATGTTTATACCTATTAATAGCCATGGCGCCTGCCCTGTGGCGGACGTTCAGGCAGGGACTGTGCCGGGTCCTATACCTCGAAAAGGCCTCAATCTCAATTACTGGAAGTCCTTCTCAATTGCCCAAAGGGAGCCAAGGCATGGGAATAGAGCTACTGGCCAAACAAACCAACGACCAATTAAAATAATGCACTGGAATGTTGAGAGTGTCAACAGAAAAAGAGATGGATACAGTAAATAATTGGAGATTGAAAATAACCTGTGTGAAGAACAAGTTAATGTATGCTGTATTCAAGAAATATACCTCAGCAGCGATATAGCCTTTAAAATCAGAGGCTACCAGTGCTACAGATCAGACCGAAAGGACAGACGAAAGGGTAGAATTCTCACACTTGTTAAAAACAATATTAGTGCATGTCAATTCAAGTAGGAAGCATGAGGATAAATGAAAATAATTCGTACACCTGACGGGAATTGAACCAGGTCTGTTCTAGCAGCACCGAATCGCTTTGCAACACAAGTAAACAGGTTTTCCGTACTAGTACGGTCTAATACGGCTCTATACTATCGCAATGATAATACATCTTTAATAATGGATTTGAAAATTGTTATTTCTACGTTATCTTATGTTGCAAGGTTTTCTTTGTGGATTGGAATTCTACACTTGGCACTGCCACATACGAAGAATTCAAGCAACGTTTCTCTGATAACAATGTTGGATTTGCTACTGTCGATATCACAAATCACCAGAAGTTCGAAGGTAAACTAGACCTAGGTAAACTAGGTAATCTTCTTAGAGTCCTTGACATGTAGGGTTGGTTATCAATAGTATCCCGTATATAAATAGAATACGGAAATAAAGTTAAGCAAATAATTTTAAAAAATAACTTAAAGTACAACCAAAGATAATAATTGATAATGTCGAACTAGGTGTCGTAACTTTCCAGTATTTGGTCACAAATATAAATAGTTCAGGAGACTGCACTGTCGAAATCAAGAGAAAAATTGCAATGGCAAGACTGAAACTTGCGCAAATAATTTTTTTTTGTCAAGGTACCAGTAGTAAAGCAAAACTTTGTAACACCAGAACATGCGTATTTCCAGTGGCAATATGTGGTTGCGGGGCAAGGTCATGAAATAAAACAACAGGAAAGATAATCGCTACTTTCAATATGAGATGCTACTGAAGAATTTTATGTATATCGTGGACAGCTAAAACGACAAATCAAGAAGCGTTATGATCAATAAACTTCGAAGAGAGATGTCTCCGTAACAACATTCTAACATGAAAACCGGGGTTTTTTGTTTGTTTGTTTGTTTGTTTGTTTGGTTTTGTGTGTGTGTGTGTGTGTGTGTGTGTGTGTGTGTATGTGTGTGTGTGTGTCGCTTAAAGAGACATAACATCATGGAAAGATTAACACCATGGCGGTCTTTTTAAAATATTCGTGACATTTCAAGCACATGTACTAGATGTTATGTTTTAACGTCCTTTTTCTACTGACTATACTGTCACAGCGTTTACACATTTTCATGGCTATAGATGTTGGTAATGGTGCAGCAAGTTAAATTTCCAGTGTTACCTGTAGTCAACACAAAGCCTAGTTGGGTGTTGGGTGAACTATGCAGTTTCGATTCCTGCAGTCATTGGCTCTCTATCCTACGACAAACACAAGTAAAATCCATTCTCTCACTTTCTTATCATCTACTTGCTGTATATATATATAACAGTGGTAAGTTGTTTTGTGTTTCAGTATATATGAAATAAATATTATTAATATGGTATCTCTGTTTTTCAGATGTCTTTAACTTAGCGGTGTCCACTTTTGGAAATGTAGATGTGTTTGTCAACAATGCAGCAGTAGTGAACGAGAAGAACTGGGAACCTGTTATTAACGTTAACTTGGTAAATAAGTCTTTCTATATGGTTTCATGTATATTTTGCTATTCGTGTGTTTATTTATCGTTCAACTTGTGAATATCGTAGTAGTTATTGGTATCATTTTCTTACTGCATGTGATTTCATGCATGAAATTACGTCGGTCTGTTTATCTTCCACGAACTGAAATCCTCCAATTAGACCATATCTCTAGTCCTGTACCGTCCTTCCTCCTCTAGTTACATTCCGTAGAGATAGGAATCTTCGTGATCTTCTGCTTCACTCAAGTTTGCGCACCTCTGTTGGTCACCTTGGTACTATTCCTTATCCCCGACATTGTTTGCATTGCTCTTTTGTTAGTTTTACTCCTAAACTTCAGTTTCCCAAGTCCTATTTTGATATTTAAGATTCTCGTTCATGTGTGTCCCGTAATCTCATATACAAATATATTATGGGGAAATAATGACAATAGTTTCAGAAAGAATTGTTGCATCTGTCTGGTGTGTGCGAAGATAATGACAACAGTTTCAGATAGTGTTTCACACACCATCTGTCTGGTGTGGAAAGATGACTGAAAAGTCCATTCATGACACGGAATTCCCAGTCACATTTGAGATATTTGGGCGTTTGTGTGTTTGTTGTGCTGTCTTTTCTGGTAACATAATTTATCTGTGACTCGAAGATTTTATGCCTTTCGGAGATCAATCACCTTTGCTGGTGGCGCTGCCCAACTTTGGGCGATTTGGAACGACAGATTTCCAGGATATGGTGTCATAGATGAAGTTCTATAGAGACATTTTGAGTCTTTGAAGCATTTCTCTTGTACTCCGCCAGTCAAATTGAAACATTTCCTCCGTTTTCCCGGTCTTAATGGTGAGGAAAAACTATTCACATGCTGTAGAAAACCTGCCCATTCTGGCTTGCATATAATTTTAGTAGATGACATGTCGTTATATTGAGGCTCTCTTATGGAAACTTTGTAACATATCATCTATAGAATTATATACAGGAAATCTGAAGTCTCCTGGGTATGAACGAAAGTTCAGAAAAACCACCCCACTGCACTTTGGAACTGCATTTCGCAATTCTTGGGGTTCTCAAACAAACAAAAAAACATTTATATGTTACATAGGGGGGCATCAAATTTTTAAAAGACTAAGGTGGAAAACAGTAAAAAAGATAGTTGAGAAACACTGGTGTAGACTGCCTATAAGCAATGCAGTGAACATCATCCAAAAAGTTAAAAGGGCCAGTACTCAGCCCTAATGATCTTTGATTAATACAACAGAGATAATGGCCACCCAAGATAAGAAACATTTCAGAATGTTTAAATATGCCATTGTCTGCCACTGTTCAACTCTTCGAAAATCCAAGTTTAGAACCTTTTGTAAGGCTCACTCACGCCACACAATTTAAGTAGATATCGGGTGTCTATAAAGTCACCTTATACGGTCATCAAACAGATCCGCAATAAATACTTATATTCATATACATTTACATTCATATCAGTACTACGTCATATGAATTATATGACGTAGTACTGATATGAATGTAAATGGGTGTACAGCGACTATGTTGACACCTGGTATATATACAAACAGTAACGCTGCGTAAATGTTTTAATATTGCAGACAGCTCTGATTTTCGGGACGAAATTAGCAGCAGAACACATGCGGAAGGACAAAGGTGGACGTGGTGGACGGATCATTAACATTAGCTCCGTTGCAGGTAACTTAGTGATGCTGAGGATGATGGTGATGTTCCTCCTTCGCAAGCGAAGATGAGCATGGCATGAAAAACAATAAATGTGATGAACAAGTAGGAAAAAAAACCCATTTGTGATTGTCTAATTTGGTTTGTGAGTTTATAGATGCCCGATAAGTCCGAATCGTGCTAGAAACGTTCTATATCAGTGCATGCAAGAGTGCAGCGGATTCGGAGTAGTAGAGTTTTCGGATTTGTCCTTCCGCTTCCGTTGCTTGTAAATTGCCCGCAGTTTTCTTTATTTTTCACATTTAGTGATGCCAGCAGTGATTTGGGTGTGCTAAGCTGAGCGATCAAGGACTGTAGTCTCCCAGGAGATAGTATTGATGCGGCAGTACTTGAAAGAGTTTTTTAGGTGATCCTTGAAGCCCCTTTTCTAGCCTCCGTCTGAAAGTATACCATCGCACTACTCCCCAAAAATTAATCTCTTTGGAATACGCATGGTACTCGATCCTGTCAAAGTATTCCCATGAGGGTTCTTAGGCACTGGAAGTGGAAAGAATTAAGCTGTCGAATGTGTCTCACATAGAGAGTCCAGGATGAAGCAGCATAAAGCAGTGTTTATACTTTTACTGTGATTACTGGTTCTGTGTAGATGGCGCTGGTTGATACACTACTAATGTAGTGAAACCGACGCATCGAACGACAAAGAAAAGAGGTCCATGAAGTTCATGCAGGACAAATTTGAGATTTCTTTCTCCACTTCCTCAAGAGAAGGGGGCTCAGATAATGAATCATTGATTGGTAGTTGCGTGATGCGCGCAATCGCTTGGTATTTGATATTGGAGGGGCAGTACAGTACTTTTTCAAAACGTTTGAGAATTTCCGAACATTTGGTGAATTTCCTCTCTGTCAGTGATGATATGCTTTCCATCTGCGCTTAAAAGAAGAGACGTTACTGAATACTGAGGGCCATAAACTGCTTTTAGCGCTGAATAAAATGTCTACATATTATTGCTGTTAACGTAATGCTGTATATCTTTGGCTTTGCTACTATATCATGAGTCTTGCATTATCCTTAGTTCTTTTCGCGTATTTCTCTTTGAGGTTTCTTACAGCGTCTTTGTGATGGTTGATGTGGGGTCGTTTAGAAAAGCATTGTGCTGTTTGTGCTTGGTGTTCAGAAGAGATATGATCTGTACATCGATTCGTCAAACGTGATATGATTTCTGCGAACAACAACGCCCATTCTGGAGATTCATTCTGGAGACTAGCAGTTTGTGGTCCGTCCAGCAGTCGGCGCCACACATGAATTTAGTGACACATCGTGCTGATCACGTAGCCTCACGATGACATAATCAGTTTGATGCCACTGTTTTGATCGTGGCTGCATCCATGAAATCTTATTACAGTTAGGTGCTGAAAGACACTGTAGAAAATTAGTAGGTTAAATGCTGCGCATGTCATTGCTTTCGAGCAGTAGCTGTTCTTTGCTATTGCATTTATCAATGTCATGCCTCCCTAGCACACTAGCCCAAAGACGCCCAGTCCGAATTCACTCGTGCGTTAAAGTCACCAAGGATGATGAGTTTGTCGGATTTGGGGGTTTCCTGATTAATTTTTTTCAAGTCAACATAGAAATTTTCTTTCTGTTCATCGGGGCTTTTCATAATGGAAGCATAGACGTTAACGAACGTTGCATGCCGATTTTTAGAAAGTGAATGGCGAACAGTCATCAGCCGGTCATTAGTACCATTTGGAAGTCCAGCCATCTTTCTGGCTAGGCTAGGTTTTATTGCAAAGCCAGCTCCAGCTTCGCGTTTCATTTCTTCTTTTTTTTTGCCAGTCTAGAAAAAGGAATATCCAACGTCTTGCACCACAAGTTCAGATTCCTCAGACAGTCGTGTTTTGATGAGGGCAGCGATGTCAATTGTGTACCTTGATAGCTCTTTCGCTACAAGTGCGGTGCGTCTTTAAGGTCGTGCGACTTCAACGTGGTCCAGTGGAGTGCGTACATTTCACATGCCAATTGTGAATGAATTCACATTAATTTTTCTTGTTTTCTTGTACTTATTAACGCTGAGTAGGGATCCCCACCAGCCGCGGTATGCTGGCCTGAGTTATGGTGAGGTAGGCAATGTTTAGGGTACCTTTTCTAGCCTCTTCCTCTACCAGGTGACATCGCGAACAAGAGTGAACATAGTGAGAGAGAGAGAGAGAGAGAGAGAGAGAAAGAGAGGTACTTAAAACCGGTACGAATGAAAGGGATCACGGAAAGCGTTATTTAATTGAATAAATGTAGAAATATAGAAGCGTGTGTGAATAAAATACAGAACATCAAACAACGAGATACAGTTTTGTACTGTTAGTTTAATGTCTTCGTTCAAGTTTTACTGTGATAAGTACTGTTGTTTTTTTAAAACTGCTTTTCTTGTTTGTTCAGTTTGTTGTGCATATTCTTGAAGAAGACCTAACGATTGAAACGTTGAAAATGTCTTGTATATTGTTATTTATATGTTTTCGTCTATCTATCTCATAGTCCGTTAGTCTGTTGATGGTCGTAAAACTGCAAAAAAAAACTTGTTATAACATATAAACAAATGTGTGATATATGCACGTGTTTGTGACTGTTGTTGCATATAGAGTGCTACATTCAAATGACAAAAATAGCTTTATGAATTGAATATAATAATTGTATTCTGTATTTAATGTTTTCATATCTGTGTTCTCTAGGTCTGGATGTTTACTATTTCTTCCCCGTCTATAATGCAGTAAAGCATGCCGTAAGAGCCTTCACGACTGCACTGACTGTGAGTGATCTTATATTTGACTTGTTCACCGCATAAGTTTAATTTAATCCTGCATCATCTAGCAATCTATGAATATTATAACTGAAGTAACATGTTCATAAACTGCTAATACAAATCGAAATCGAAGTGAGAGAAATCGACTTAATTAACAAGTTTACACGGCAAATCTGATTCTTGCTGTTCAGTTGTGCATATCTACACAGCAAATCTGGTTAATCTCGTTCACAGTTTAACATGTCTACACAAAAAGTCTGGTTCTTTCGGTTCAGAGTTAAACATCTCTACACAGCAAGTCTGGTTCTTTCGGTTCAGAGTTAAACATCTTTACACAGCAAGTCTGGTTCTTTCGGTTCAGAGTTAAACATCTTTACACAGCAAGTCTGGTTCTTTCGGTTCAGAGTTAAACATCTCTACACAGCAAGTCTAGTTCTTTCGGTTCAGAATTTAACATCTCTACACAGCAAGTCTGGTTATTCTCGTTTACAGTTTAACTTGTTTACACATGAAGCCTAGTTCTTCTCATTCACAGTTTAAGATCGTCGCAATTCAAGTTTGCCCACCAAATTGAACTGGTACCTGATGAGCTACGCGATTGACTCCACTAGGTGGCACAACAAGCATAATGACATTTCTCTTCGGAGCCATGTATACCGTATAGACCACGATGAGGTACTCAGAAAGCCCATATTATCCAATGCATCAAAAGATATTTTCTAGCTGTGTCCACATTGTCTCATCACTTGTGTCAAATAGTCCAGACGACAGAGTGAGGTTTATATTTTTCTCACTTTATTCCAAATACAGCGCGAGTTACTGTTAATAGCCTCTACAATCACTACATGACACCACCAGTGCAGACAGACCAGCGAGAAGAACTGCATCTATCTCCAGAGAACTAACGCGTTATAATGTAAACATTTCTGCGTTCAGTGAGATGGGATTGCCTGACGAAGTTAGATATTTGGGGTAGGTGGATGATGCACCTTCTTTTGGAGATCTTCTATCTGAAGTGTTGTCTCTTCTATAAACGTGGAATGTGCTTATATATCTGTAGTTTTGTTTCTTCTATAAACTTGACTGTGTTCTGTAACTCATACAGAGGTACGTAGAGTTTTATCTTCTACTTTTGATTTAAGGGACAATGTATTTGTCCCAGTATTACATAATCATGGCATTCCCGAAGAATATGATCTGGTCTCTGAGTTACATGACCATATGTTACATTGCCACTATTGAAATACGTATGCATTTGGCTGTAGTGTCGATTATGTCTTGCTCTGAGGCGCAGAATGACAATTTATTTTGGTGCGTTCATAATTTGATTGTCATATTTTATTGGTAATAGTTTTTAATTGCTGTGATCATTCGTTTCTTCTAATGGTAAGTTATTTGTCTTGTAGGTATTTTTGATCCAGTAGACTGAGACCAACTGTCTTATGCTGTACACTGTTCATTTCATTATAACTGAAAATTACTTTCACATTAGTTTAGATATGAATAGGTAATCCATTATCATTTCTTCAGGGTTTTGCTCTGGTTCAGAATTTAGGGTGGTCAACTTCAGACAAATCTGATATTTTTTTACGGAGTCGTTTCGCTTGATGGATGAAGAAAACTCTTTTCAGTCGACCCATTACTAAGTTTTGAAATCTGTCTTTCGTTTGATGACTTGGTGTAAAGTGGAGCTTGCCAGCTTGTATCAGCACTATTATGTCTCTGCGTTCACTCAGTGTTTGTATACTTCCCATTTTCTCCATCTCTACTATGGATGTTAGTTTATTGCTCCCATAATGATCTAAAGTGCCTGGTTTTGCACCTTTTTTATCTCAGGTAATGTAGTATTTGAACTGATTATTTCAAAATTCAACCTCCATATCAGGCCTAGATGACAGCACTCGGCTAAGAGACTAACAAATGCACTAGGTATCTACAAACCTGAAAGCCAGAAATCACAGAATGTCTAATTATGGGCCTGGAGGACAAGATCAAAAATATCCATCTTGGCAAGCAAATGTGAATGGTGACTTAGATGCCCTCGGTGACAATGTATACATTTCCACTGTTGAAAATTTTCGTTTACAACACTGGTAAGAACAATGGCTGGTTTGATGGAATAGGCGAGGAAATGAAGACCATACAAAACAGTAAACACCAGGTTTATAGAGATCATCAAAGCGCCCCATCGCCAACATCCAAATAACAGCTTCTTCACTAATTCGCAAAACTGTTAAAGAAAAGCGACAGCATATGTAAAACACATGGCTCAGTAACAAAGATGGTGAGATCCAGATCTTGTCTGACAGAAATGATTATAAACGCATTAACAATAACCTACGGACGGTCTATGGTCAGCAATATTTCTACCTGACGAAAATCTTGGAAGACAATGGCACCAAGCTGCTGAGAAGCCTCAGATATATTAGAACGTTGGACAGAGCACTTCCATGCATTTTCAATTAATCGTCTACCGTACGAAATGAAGTAACACGAATGCCACAAGTTCACGTAAACAACACACACACATTCCACCAAACATGGATGAAGTTACAAAAAACACAACCAACTGTGCAATGGAAAAACACGTGGTGGTGATTCGTTGCCGACAGAAATCTACAAGGCAGGAGGTTCACTGCTGATGCAGAAACTGATCTATCTGTTCCACTAGACTCAATCTGGACCAATGAACTTTTCCACACAAAAATTAACAATGCTATTATCGCCTACAGTACAAGAGCAATGGTAATCAATCACCAGTCCTGTGGTAACGACAGAGGAATCTCTCCCTTGCCGATAGCTTACAAGATACTTGCCCGAGTCCTCCTAAATCATCTAACCGACCATCTAAGAACCAGAGAAGGCAGATGGATGATTGATAAGGTATTTGCAGCACGACAACTCCCTGAGAAATGTTAAGAGCAACAGTGCAATCTGCATGGCATTCATAGATTTTTTTTTAAAGTAAAAAAAAGTACAATAAATAAAAGTATTTGACATTGTCAATAGAAACTGAAGATCATTGGAAAATTTGACACCCCCTCCCCCGATAAATTTATCCAGATCGGCCAGAAGTTCCACGGGGCATGATGTCCCATGTACTTGGCGACTAAAACTCAATATCGAAAAATGATATTTGTCTTCGCAAGAAATAACCCGACCTGGAAACAATTATTTAAAAACGTGTATGCCTGAAACTAAATATTGAAATGTTGTTTCTCTGTCTTCCGCAGCAACAACCCGACCTGGAAGAACAAGGTGTTGAGTATGGTATTTTGTGCCCTGACACTGTAATAACCGGTTTGGTCAAATCTCTTAGCAACGAAACGGTTTTGAACTTTGACCAAGTAGAGTCTATGGTTGCTGCGAGTGCTATGGAGTAAGTTGTATTATCGTTGTTGGAAATTGATATTCATATGTGACATGCTAAACTTTAATAACCTTACTTTTTTTACAGACTTCAATAGATACATTTCTAACATGCATTCTTTGTGTTTACTTCTCATACTTGACACTTTGTTGTAACAGGACGATGGACCTACTAGATTTCCAGAAAGATGCAGTCGAGAGAAAAGATGTGTTCTGTCACCGTTTTATTAGTGGCAATGAACCGACACACTCAATTTTGACTGTAGCATAGAATTGATACATACTATGGTAGCGAGATTTATTGTTTTGTATCCGGTCACTAAGAGTTGTCAATACATGCTGCAGTCGTATGTGTCAGGCCAAAAGTTGCAGATGTTGCAGACGAGCTGTAAACCATTAAAACTTCACACTGTTCTCCAGGTTTCATCCTGCTGATATCTACAAGAGTTTACGTACGAACGGAGAAGAATAAGAAGTTGTCAATATCTTGAAATTATTACATTTAGAATAAAGTAGGACAGTTGTTTCGGGAAATAGAAAATACAACATCAAGGCGCAGTGTATGTACGTGTGTGGTCTATGACCATTAAGAGGCACGGACGGTGGTATTTGGATATCCACTCTGTTTAATGGGAATGGGCACCAAACCAACACTTTTGAGATGAAACATGTCCCAATAGATCGACAGTATCCTGTTCTATGAGTGAAAACCCGTGATCTGCTGATTAAATTCCTGTTCTGTGACTGAAAACCATTGGTCTGCTTGTGTTCACTGATTTAATTAATTTCCAACTCCGCAATATGACCTGTGCATTGTCGCGACTCGAAAGGGTGCAAATAATAGCAACACTGTTACCTACAATGCATGTGGTAGGAGGCGACTAATAAGGTTTAGGGGGGGGGTTAGCTGTCCCATCTCATAAAGGTTAAATGTTAACCAGAAGTCGTTCTGTAGTCGCATGTAGTAGACGGAAAGGAGCATATATCACAGTTAAATAATAAACCATGGCACAACATATTTCAATATCCATATTACTATGACAGAATATCCGTCTGTGAGTTACTCTCCTGCATCAGCTCTTGTCAAGCTTGAAAACGTGGTCAGTGGTGTAATCCTAATAGTGACCTAGTCAACCATGTATTCAACTCTCATGGCTGTTGACATCTAAAAGTCGTGCTCATGAATATCAAATTCATTTTAGAGCCGACCCCCCCCCCCCCCCACACTTGAAATTCAGCTTAATTGCATACTTGGGGGTTGTTCAACTCCCAACATTCATTCTCAAAATTGAAGAACTTAAAGTATTTATTCCGCTATGAAAATATACTGTGTTTGTTCTACATTTACCTCCAAGTACTTTGCCTGGCCCGTTCTATAGACCAACTATGCAGTTGTGTTCATCTTCTAAAATGAGTCTAGGTCCATGAGTGAATCTACTTAACCATGTGACAACAAAACCAACTACCACTATCCTATTTCCTATATATGGGCACTTACCTTTAATCACAAAACGCACAACACGAGATTTAAATTTGCAAAATATTTAAAACATAGACATTTTATTTATGACCAGTGATTATCAAACATTAGTTATTCTAATTACATTCTAGATACGTGCATGCATCCACACAAGCATGTGTTCACATATGAATACGTAAATGCATCCACACAAGCATGTGTTCACATATGAATACGTAAATGTATCCACACAAGCATGTGTTCACATATGAATACGTAAATGCATCCACACAAGCATGTGTTCACATATGAATACGTAAATGCATCCACAAAAGCATGTGTTCACATATGAATACGTAAATGCATCCACAAAAGCATGCGTTCATATATGAATACGTAAATGCATCCACACAAGCATGTGTTCACATATGAATACGTAAATGCATCCACACAAGCATGTGTTCACATATGGTTGCGTTATATATTACTACGACACTCTCCACCTTGTCGGATATCCTCTATTATTTATAGCTTTCTCAAATGTGTATGCTTGTGTTAAATATATTGACAGTGGCCATATTCCTTGCACCCTGTACTGAAGTATCCACCGAAGACGGATGTGTCGTGTCAGTGGCGCAATAAAACGTCGACACAACGCATTTCCTTACTTCTGGACTACATCGTTATTGAAATCTAGTAGGATCATTGTCTTTCTATTAGAGAGATATGGTAGAACTTTGAAAAAGAACCTGTTACCACACGAGCGCGTCAGATATATTCATATATTTCAGTAAATAATGCCACAAAATAATTGATCATTCCATTGTGGTTTCTTTGATTTCAGCATTAGTGTCGTAGTGGATGCTTTCTTGGAGCTCCTAAAACTCGAGAAGATGAACGGATCCATCCTACGGATCTCACTAGCAGGAAAATCATATAGAAAGATAGAGAATGTGCCTGCGTGATGTACAAGTATGCATCTCAATGGCATATTTAAATGTTCGACTATGATTGACGTTGCTACAATCTGTTATGGAAAAAAGCACCGAGGCAGAGATGGGCAACAGAAGAGAAAGTTATGAATAAACAGTATTTATTCAAAATTATAACTAATATATTATTCCAAATAAATATCATGAAGTATTGTATTTATTGCTGTTTGTTATGGGAATAATGAGTAATGTTTACTATAAGAGAATGATGACGTGATAAGAGTTAAAATATAATGCATAGTGTAAATGGTAATAAATGAGATTAATAAGAGTAGTATGTGCTCAGCAAGATGGGACATGCTCAGCATTCTCAGCATTGCGCAGCATCTACTCAGCACTTGCTCAGCCTATATGGGTATATAAGACTCCTGCCCTCTCATCATTGGTCATCCTATATGGTTATATGAAACTCCTGCTCAGTCCTGTTGCTCAGCATTTGCTCAGCGTTTGCTCAGCAAACGTGATATAAGAGAAAAATCGTTGCTCAGCTTGGTTGATCATCATTGCTCAGCCTATATGGATATACAAGAATCCTTTTCAGCGTATAAGGGGCACCTTCTCGTCTTTCATACCCTACTGTCTGAGGAGACCGGCGATGAACACCATCGAGTCGAAGGGTCGTCGGATAGACCAGCGATCGCTATACAGACTGGTGCAGATAAAGCTTGTGCAGATTGTAAGATGTGGCAGTATGTGCGGAATGGATAGGTCTACCCACAGATTGCGAAATTTGTTTGAGAGTAGTAATAACACTTGACAGGGAATGTAGAGAATGGTGTCCCATGGCTGTGGAGAAAGAGGTGCAGGCTTGGGTCAGTGAGAATGCCATAGAGGGGGATGCGATTATATACACTGATATATCTGTTATTAGACATGCTCAGTGCGCAGGTAAAGCAATCAGGAGGAAGTGGGACCTTCGCTGTGACTACGAGTATCATGACCGTAGAGATTATGGTGGTGACCAGGGCATTTGATTGGGTAGACACACAGAAGGTAACACAGGTCTGCATCTTGAGTGACTATGAGTGTGATTCATCATCATCATTTTCCTTTTGCGCTGCAGTTTTGCGCATAGGGTAGAGGTCAGATCTCTCCAATTCTCTCTATTAAATGCTATTCTGAGCAGTTCTTGAATAGTATGGATATTCATTGTTTTACTTTCTTTAAGAATTATTCTTCTGAGTGTTTCTTTTGGTCTACCCTGGCATGAGTATGATTAGGAAGGTACAAATGGGTCTCGTTCGCGAACAGTGGATTGAGACCATGAGAAAGGCGAGTTTGAAAGTAGCTACATTTATTTTCGTGCCGGAACATGTGGTTCGAGGCAATGAAAGAGCAGATTAACTTGAGTCATGCGCGTTTGTGGCATAGGGCGATAGAGCAATGGTTGGAAAAGACGTTTTAAACAACTTAAGAGATATAGCACGCGAGAGTGAGACTAGTGTGGGCGATGATTCCTTTTCAATGTCCAGGATTAAAGATCAGGGTTTGAAATGTGGTGTTGCTAAAAGTGAACATTTTGGTAGGCGCAGAAGAATGATGGTCGGCCAGCATATGACCGGTACTGTCTGCGTAAGTGTAATGGCGGATACACTTAAGGAGAGATCGGAGTAACTAGTGACGTGTCCATTTTGCAATTAAGATGACCCGACGACTAACTAACACATAATACATGTATGTTCTGTTATGACGTATGGTACATTCTCATGAAATCTGAAGATGGAATTGGTTTGATACAATAGTCTTACCACTTCTACTTAAATCCGCACACCGAACCTGCGTGTGGCTTTTTACATTGTCTTTTTTTATCTCCGTGATCTCCGTGTCTCTTGTTATATTATAATTCTAAATATACTGGGTTTTTTTTTCTTTTGGAAGTGGAGTATTGTCTAATGTGAGAGTATAATTTTCAGGTTTTTTGGGGAGAGTGGAGAGTGAAGGTCGTGCTTTTATTTATTTTAACACCCTATGTTTTTTATAACTCTTCAGTTGTGTTTTATGCCTCCTGCATTCTCACTTTTGCTACTCTATGCATTATGATTGTCTTGTCTTGTCCTAATCATAAATGCCGCGAAATGTCGTGGGGAGTCTAAGTCTTCTTTCTAATAACAAATGTATTGGATTTGTTGTTTTAATACCATGTTGTTGTAGTATATCTCTGATGTTATAAATCATCTGCCTCTAGGTCTTCCTTTCGCTCTGTACCCAGATATTCTTCTGGTATAGGCTACAGCTCGATTGCGATCTAGTTCCATTCCTATAAGGTGATCGAATCACTTAATTTGTTATCTTTCTATATATTTGATGCTTGGTACAGTTCCCATATAATTTATGATGTCATCATTTCTTATACTGTCCGTTCTTTTGACCCCAACGATCTTTCTTCGACTTCTCATCTCACAGTTTGCAATCTTTCTCTCTTGTGTCTTGGACAGTGACCATAATTAACATTGATAACACAAAGTTGGTATAAATATACTGTTTATCAATATTTGTTTAAGTAGCCAAATTGATGTAAGGGTGTTTCAGCAGTGGTTTTAAAATGTATAAGACTGTGTTGGCTTTTTGACATCGTGTTCCAATTTCTCTGTCCAGTTTGCCGTCTTCAGAGAAAATGCTTCCTATGTGTTTAAATGTGTATTACAATTGGGTTCAGATATCCTGATCAGCTGCATGGCGAGCCTTATTTATCTATAGTGTTAATCGTTTTGGCATTTCATCTATAAAAAAGTATAAAGAATGAAATGGGAAATTCCCACAGGGATAGAAGTCTCTGTGGGAGGACTTCTATTATTATGTTGACCATTGTGCTTTTATACCATGGAGTTTGATTCTATCATGTCTTTTTAAGTAGAGAGATTTTTGTAACATTTTGTCTCCAATCTCTTTCTGTGCGAGTTCTAGCAATATACCTTCTTTCTACCCTTTATCGAAAGACTTTTTGAGATAAAAGAGCGTAGCCATGAATTTTATTTTTTTTCTGGAAGGGATCCTCTATTTCCTGGGCAAGATATCTTGTTTGGTCCTCAGTAATTCTGTATTTTCTTACGCCTGAGTGGCAGTCATCTAGAAGTTTTTTTTTACAAACTAGTTTAAGAGTTTGTTATTAATTATTTATTTCATGACTTTTTCTAGGCAGCTTAGAAGACTAATAAGATGATAATAGGATGTAACTTGCATTGTTGGTTTTTGGTTTTCTTTCTTTGCAATTTGTATTATTTCTGCCTCTTTCCATTCCTCCGGAAAAATTCTTTGTGCCACCGATTCATGAATGAGGTCTGTTACTTTTAAAAAAATTGAATGTAGGTTTAATTTTTTTTTATATTCAATCAGGTCCAGGTTTGTTCTGTTTTTTGAGATTTTGAATAGCCATTTTAAGTTCTGATTCGTGAAAGGGTGAAACTGAGAATTGTTGCTGCTTTTAAATAGTGTTTTGTCTCTATTTTTGAAGTTCTTGTTTTTGTTATCTTAATTTTGTGGGTTTTTTTCAGCATAGGATTCGACAATAACTTTTCAGCTTGTGCTCCATTTAAGATATTATCTTGCCTTTTGTTTGTTTGTTTGTTTTTCGTTCGCTCCATTGTAACCATCACGGATATCCGTGCGATTTCCGCCGGGAGCGTGATTACGTTGTGCCACCGTTATGCGCCTTGTAGGCCTAGCACATCCGATTTCGGCATGCCTTGACAATTCGGGTGGGCTACCCTTAGCCTGTGACAGCCTCTATATCTGTCTCCAGGCACGCGTAGTGAAGACTCTTCGCCCAGACGATTTTCTAGCTCTCGTCTCACTCGAACGAGGTGTTCCACTGTCTATGAACTTGCCTCGTGTAATTGGACGTGCTGTGCCTGTGCCCATTGGGTACTGAACCGTTTCTCATCCATGAGCCTGGTTCCTTAAGGGGAAGAACTCAACAGAGGAGTTGGACCCTGGCTCTTTCGCCCTCTTAGCCGAGGTGTCATTCACCGACATCGTGTACCCCTTGTCCAAGTTCGAGTCTCACACCACGCGTTTGAGAGCAAGGCGTTCTCGAGCTGAGCGTCCTTGTCCCAATAGCGCCTGAGCCCATCAGGTACTGAACCCTTTCTCTCTTCAAGTGTATTTCCGGTGTAGGAAAACCTGACAGTAGAGTTGGGCCAGGACTGCCATCGTTGTCCCTTTCTTGCCTACACCCATCGGGTACAGAACCCTTTCTCTTTGCAAGCATATTTCCGGTTTAGGAAGGCTCGACATTAGAGTTGGGTTAGGTCTTTTGCTTTACCAAACGCCGATGGATGGGTCTGGGTCTCTGCCTGTTAGGAACTCTGGTAACTAGAAGCCCGTCTCGAGCTGACGGAGCTTGTAGTTCCCTTTCCTAGGGACTTTTCACTTTCTATTTGCAGTTCGCGCTGCCCTCTAGCGCTGTTCTGCCCTTTCATTGTTTCATTGTACTCTGTGTGAAACATATTTGTCTCTCGCCATGCATTTACCTTTACGTGCATTTTACATTGGCCGCCCCTCCAATGTTCGGACTGGACTGACTAGCTTCACTGTATGTCGACAGTGTTGCTATATGTGGTGATGCTGGTGGTGTCGGAGATATTGTCTGTCTCTTGTGCAGTCAAATCTCTTTCCATCTGCTACCTCCACATTCTCGGACACGATCCCCAAATGATTTGGCCAGAATCAGCTCGAGCTGCTGTATTTCTGTTTCCAGGGTGCACCACGTGGAGGTACATTTGGGATCTTGGTTATCTGCTAACCCTGGGTCCGCCTAGAGCAATGCGTTCCCTTTGCACCCCATCTTGCCTTTGATTATCTCTTCTTTGATGCACTTTATAAGGAGCCCCATTTTTTTGAGTCTTTTTTATATTGAGTTATGCTGTTTTTTCCTTCCAGCAGGATCTAATGCTAAGAAGTTTTTCTCTACAGAAAATTGCTTGCAGTCCTCTATTTTATTTCGTACTGTTGATTTCTGTTGCTTTTGATTCCATATTGAATTGTGCCCCCGAGGCCTCATCGTGCATTTCCTGGAGGTCTCTGTTCCAGAAGGGTTTGTAATACTGCCCAAGTTAGAAAAATGCATGCTGAGAAAGGAATGGTTTGATTTATTGAATAATTCAATTGTCAGAGCATTACATGGATATACTGCCCTGATCATGCCCGGGTCAGAGGAAACGAGAGAGCCAACTTATTGGCAAGCAATGTGGCGATAGATGGTACAATATTGAGAAGAGACACCGCAGACTTGATTAAGGCAGTCATATTGTCTATTGTCTTTCCCCAGGTGAATGATTGTTGATCCCATTCACACTTGCGTTAAGCGTAGGGGTGGTAGCTTAAGCTGTAGTTTCAAGGCCAGATATGTCGCCGAGGTTGCATTTAGTCCATGTTTGTTCAAGGTTATCTTGATGTTTTCTATCCACCGTTTTCTTGGTCTACCTTTGGCTTTACGCCCGGATATTCTTGTATTATATATTCTTATTGGTATTTGGTTTGGCTTCATTCTCATAAGGTGACCGAACCATTTTACTCTTTGTCTCTCAATATATTCGATACAAGATATTATACCAGCTTTTCCCCTAATTTCTTCATTTCTTATTTTATCTAGTGTGGTAACCATTGCAGTTTTTCTCAGACACTTCATTTCACATGTGACGATTTTTCTTTGCTGCAAAGCTGTTAAAGACTATGTCTGACATTGGTAGCACAGTGTTGGTATAAAAAATGTAGATATTATTTCTTTTTTAATTTCCAGATTGATCTTTGGATGAAGAAGTAATGGTGAAAGTTGGTAAGTCACTGTGTTTGCTTTCTGGCACCTTGTTTCTATTTCTCTGGTCTTCCATCTTCGGAAAATATGCTGCCTAGATATTTAAATTCTTTGGCTTGTTTCACTTTGGTGTTATCTATTGTTATATTCATTAATAACAAGACTTGCTAATTTTCATAAGTCCTGTTTTTTGTACATGGATTTTCATGTTGTACTTCTGACATGCTAACAGCATTGCATTGATGTGTTTTTGCATAGTTTCCTCATCTTTGTATATTAAACTTTTATCATCAGCAAATAATAAGTTCATTGATTTCATTAAGTTCCTCATCAGGTTTATTTGCAATGTTTTCATCTTTGTTCATATGAGCTTCTTTTATTATTCTGTCCATGTATATGTTGAAAAGTAGGGGTGAAAGTATGCACCCTTGTCTTACTTCAGATCTTGTTTCAAAAAGTTCAGTCATTCCATCTGTTGTTCTTACTGAGCTTTGGCATTTTTGATATATCGCTTTTATATTATCTAACAGTTGTCCTCTGATGTTATACATTTCTAAGGTTTCCCATAGAATGTTTCTATCTACTCTGTCGAATGCCTTTTTTTGGTCTACAAATACTGTGTTTAAATCTTGATTGTATTCGATTGCTTTTTCACTCAGTTGTCTCAGTGTGAAAAGTGCGTCTGTACAGCTTGCTCCCCTTCTGAAGCCAAGGCAGTCATAAATAAGCGATAAATACTATATTAAGTAATATAGTATTTGATAGCATATGTTATAATAAGAGCAAGAGTATTTCTTTACATAGTATTTATCGTATGAAACACTTTTGTTATTGCTTTATGAATCGTGTCTGTGCAGCACAGACCGAGATGCAATGAGAATTGTGTGTATAGGACAAACCATATCTCAATATAACCTCTCGGTCCCCGTAGCCAAAACACTGTTGTAGCACAGTTAACGACAACTGCAGGTCTGAAATGATGAATATCCCAAGGCTTACTATGGCAAAAACAGTGAAATAGTCTCGAGAAGACCCAATCGTCGGTTGAGTACATGCGAAGGTAGAACGTCGCTAGAGGGCAGCGCCATGTCCAAGAATAAATGGAAATATCGTAACCATAATGGAAGTAATGTTCATGGTCGAGAACAATCTTTCAGCTGTTCCAGTAGCAGGTTGTGTGGAAAGGTATATAGAATACCCTACTGGCTCGGTACGAAGAAATTGTGGGTACAAGCTCAAACTTTAACGATGACTTCACGATATCGGTGAACGAAACATCGGCTAAGAGGGCTAACTAATCCTAGTTCAACTTTGTTATTCTAGCAATTACATATACTGAAAGAGATTCACAGTCGACGTAAGGGTCAGTATTCGAGGACACAGAGGACAATGGCGCCTAATTACATGAGACAAATTCATTGGAAACACAAGTCTAAATTCATGATCACTATCTTCTCGGAAACTGCCACCCAGCCACACGATTTGGCCTGTAAAGTCCGAGGGCACAGTGAGTGATAACCGGCTCGTAGAATAGTTAATCTCGTTTGCCTCGCGGAAGATAGGGAAGGCTGTCACAGAATAGGGAAGCTCACCTGAAATAAAAGCATGCCGAAATTGGATTACTGATCCGAAAGTCGCAAATAACGCTGTAAAAAAAAATTGAACGATTACTTCTAGCTCCTTAGCGGAACCACACGGAATTTCGTTATATAATAAACTTATACTTTCATTGTTAACACGATATTGAAATTAAGCCCTCATACATCCATGGCGAATGTCACAAAATATATGTACTTGCAGAATTGTTAGAGACACCAGGGCAAAAATATAAATAACACTTCGGATAAGGTAAATACTTAAATCGCGTATAAATCATTCCTTAGTGGCAAATATTAAGGATTGGCTAATTGTTTTCAGTGTTTCATTACGAACAGTAGATGCGAAAGATACAGTTAAGATCAAGATATACAAAAATAGGTAGGTGTGTTACCAAAATAAAACACGTTTCACCAAAGGAAAGCAATTCTAGTCATCACTGTCATGACAATCAATACTTTTTAGCAATGTAGGAATGAATTACTTAAATCTTTGAGCAAATATTCCAGGCTTATACTTCAGTTCATAATTTTTAATTGCTCGCGAATGATGTTATAAACTTACAAATGTCTCTTAGTACAAAAACATGTTTCTCGCCCACTGATGTATGGAATGGGAAGTCAACTCAACTCCCAAAATATTCATTGCCGTCTCTTGCGAAGTGCATGGCAGGTAGCAGTATAACTATTCTTTACTCCTCTTCAAACCCCAACAAACCACTAGTGCACGCATATTTTAAAATGGAACATTAAATTTCAGACAATGTCTGGTAAGATTGATTCTAGTGTTTATAATTATTGACATCACCTCTACTTAACTGTATTGAAACCATGGTGATATAACAGTTGACATTACCTGTACTTAACTCTATTGAAACCATACAGTATATAATAATTGTCATCATTTCTGCTTAACTGTATTGGAACAATGGATACCGCTGAAGACAGATGTGTCGGACCATTGTCGCAAATAAAACGGCGACATAACGCATTTCCATTTTCTGGACTACATCCTGCTGGAAATCTAGTTGGACCATTGTCGTTCTTCGAGAGAGAGGCGGTGGAAATTTGAGAATTAACTATGAAGAAGAAGAAGAAACCATGGTGATATAATAATTGACATCACCTTTATTTAAATATGTTGAGGTTTCGCAAGGCGTATAGGTTGTGTGAGACTTAAATAGACAAAACATAAATACTTCTAAATGATTGCAGACTTTGATGTGAGTGAATGTCTGCGTAAGAAATAGTAGAAAGTGTCATTAAATATACACACACAGACCCTCAACATAAACACACAGACAACTCAACATGCACACATATATCCCTTTCTGAGTAGGAGCTTTTTTCTCCAACACTGCATACATCTGATAATTTAAGTCTTCTGGGTATGCAAGCTGTGGAAAAAACGTCATATGGGAAACACATTCTCATAATTGTTGTGGATGGAGACAATCAATGCCCCTAACATATTGTCACACAAAAGGGTTGAAAATTCGTAGTGCATTGACTTAATTTTACTCGCATTACCCGATACGTGCTCAGTCCTGTAAGGCGTGACAGACAGTATCGCCAGTAGAGAATTCGACTCATATCATTGATTGAACTCGGTAGCGTCAAGTAATAATCCTCAGGCATTTCTAAAAAAAATCCACTTTGCAAAGTTCTTCACCTTCAGCGTTCATTCTCAAACTTCCAAGGGATTGCCTTGTACAAGGATATTTAGCCATTTCAGTTGGATTTCATATTTTTCATAAAAATATTTCGACAGAGTAGTCAGACAACTATGAAAAATACCTTCAAAATATTTTGAAGTTGTCTCACATTCAACTAATGAAATTGTGCAGGAGTAATTACACAGGTAGTTAATATGCAGTTTGAACGAGTGTAAGGCTTTATGATAAATTATACGTACACTCTGGCGTGCGGTAAGGATGTGTTATATCTTCTTTGCTATTCATTACATATATCGATTGTATATGTACAATTTCAAGCTCTAATGAAGAAGACAACATAAACAACTTCCTGAGTAAACTTCTTTTTGCAGGCGATCAGGCAATAATATCAACAACAGAAAAACAACTACAACATATACATATGCTTCACACAACATGTAGGGACTTTAACATAAGATAAATACAGAAAAAAACAAGGTAATGTCAATCGTACAAACAGAAGGAGATACTATTTTATATTTTACTGTGTTTAAAATTTCAAATTTAATCATCATCTGGTAACATATTTTGAACAGGATGTAGCAGCCATCACAGTCTTTCGGGGTGAAAATAGTACCGCATTGTTCTCGGCGGACCAATGGTTAGCAGATAACGAAGATCCCAAAAGTACCTCCTCGTGATGCACCTTAGAAACAGAAGTATGCAGATCGTGCAGCTTCTGGCAAACACTTTTGGGATCCGGGTATGTGGAGCCTTCAGATGGCATTAAAATTGACTGCTTAATACGAGCAATGTCTCCGACACCTCTGGTCCAACACATACAAAGTCACGGTTGACACAGTGACATGCTCAGTCCAGTTCGAGAATTGGAGGGGCGGCCAATGCAATTGTCTCGAAATGAACAGATATAATGACGAATAGTAAGTCCAAAAGACACCACTTTTGAGTGCAATGAGAGTGCAGCTCAGCGCCAGAGGGCAGCTCTACGTGCAAACGTAAAGGAGAAACGTTAAAAGGAAATCGGAACTAAAGTGCTGTTCAACTCGAGAATGCACTTCTAGTCTCCGGTGTTTCTAACAGACCAGGTATAACTCTACCATCGATGCTTATTTATACCGGAGTCATGCTCACGAGAGAGTTTTGTTCAGCTCAAGAACAAACTTCCAGGCTGCGGTGGTCCTCAAAATGTGTAGACTATGACTTGGACGAGGGGTTCACGATGTCAGTGAATGAAACATCACCTAAGAAGACGAACGAATCAGGGCCCAACTCTACCGTCGATGCTTTCCTATACCGAAATCATGCTCACGGAGAGAAAACGTTCAGTATCCGATGGGCACAGGCACAATGCTTCTAATTAATGGAGACGAATTCACTGGCGGGGAAACACCTTGAGCAAGATAGGCGTAGTCGAACCAAGTCTAAATTCATGAATACCGTCCCCACGGAGACTGCCACTTAGGTACATGTTTTAGCCTGAAAAGTCCCAAAGGCACAGTGGGTGATAAACTGTCACGGCGTAGAGTCGATACACATTCGCTGTCTGGTGACAGATTGGAAGACTGTCACATGATAGGGAAGCTCACTACCCGAACTAAAGACACGATCAAAACATGTATGCTGGGTCTCGGATGTCAAGGCCTCAGATACGCTGTGCTAGTCAAGGTGCAAATACCACAGATATGTTGTGGAGCTTGCAGCACAACGTACTTCACGATCCCCGGCGGAAATCACATGAACTTTTGTGGTGGTTACCAAAGCGCGAACGCAGAAAGAGAAGAAGATCGCAGCCTTTCGCAACTCCGGTCGATCATGAGCCAGTCTTCCTGCTTCTTGTTAGTGTCATGTTCAGATGCTTGTTGATATCTTGCGTCCATCTTCTTCTTCTTGGTCTGCCTTTTGCTCGTCTCCCTGACCTCTTCCCCTCCATAATGGTCTTCTCTAGGCTGGGTATCATGGTGTTTGATATGGCAAATATGTAGTAGGAAAGAAATATGCTGTTTAGCCAGTTTTCTTTTAAATTCTTTTCTCTCTTTTGAAAATATTTGTGATCTTTTAGGTCCATGAGGATCTGTAACATTTAGTTTCAAATGTTATTTCATTTTCACATTGTTTGTGATTTTCCAGGATTCACATCCATATATTGCCACTGGGAATATGCAAGTTCTTAAAAATGTTAGTTTTACTGCTGTGCAGCAGCTCAGACATATATTTGTCATTTGTACAAGGTTCTCTGATACAATAGCCAACCTCATTCTTCATCTTCTTCTTCTTTTACGTTCGTTCTCAAACTCCTGCAGATTAGCAGGATGTAGTCCGGAGAACGGAATGCGTTGTGTCATGGTTTACAGCATTGTTGCGATATCTGCGCCTTTCGGCCGGACACATCCGACTTCAGCATGGCTTTTGGTCACTGACCCTATATGGGATGGGACAGCCAACTCCATCCCATAACCTCCTTAGTCGCCTTTTACGACATGCATGGAAGGTAAACAGTGTTGCTATTCTTTGCTCCCCTTACGAGCCCGGCAACACACGGGCGCAACCACATTCTGACTTCTGCATATCAATCACAGCTACTGTTGATAACAGAACCAAGGTATTCCAAACTGTTGACTAATCAGATGAAATAGTTTATCAGGTAAATTAATCAGCTTAATCTCCGCCGAAGACGGATGTGTCGGGCCATTGGCTCAAATAAAACTGCGACACAACGCATTTCCATTCTCTGGACTACATTCTGCTGGAAATCTAGTATGACAATTGCCCTGCTAGAGATCCAGCGAGAATTTGAGAATGAACGCTGAAGAAGACGAAGAAGAAAAAGAAGAAGAAGAATCAACTTAATCAGGTAAAAATAATTTTTCTATCTTGGAAGCATCATATCATCAAATAGGAAAAAAACACCAAGAAAATCCAACATAGATGCAACAGAGCATACCAAATCCTAGGACAGTTGTCTCCTATTTTCAAAACAAACATGTGAACATGAACACCTAAACTGCACTACATAAAAAGATCATCATACTATCACTATGCTACCAATGTCAAATGTGGACACTAACAATAAATGGTAAAATAAAACTTGTTACAACATAAATCACTTGTCTGCGTAGAATTCTCGGAGTAACAATAAGAGACAGAATCAGAAATGAAAACATCAGAGAACTAACAAACACTATGTCAATTCTGAATTACAACGGAAAACATCATATTAAATGGTTTTCACATGCTTCCAGGCAACCATCAGATAGGGTCCCTCAAAAAGCATTGCTATACAAACACGATGGATGCAACGCCTGGGGCAGACCATACAAAAGATAAATTACAAAAATAAAAGAGTCAATGAAAACAATCATATATGAAGCACACAAAACGGCCGTCTCTAGACACTGAAAGGCATAAAGAAATATAAAGCGAAAAGAGAGAATATGACAGCCTAACTCTAAATCTTCCATAGTCATTACAGCATCTCATGGCATATAACAGTATTACCATTATGTAATCCCCTTGTATGCCGGGAGGGGGGGGGCTGGGCGTATATAGTCTTCAGATGAGCGGGAAGCTCCTTTCTAAAAAATACGATGAGTTGAGATTCCCAAGTTTGATTGGTGACAAAAAATTCTTAAGGTTAACGGGATTTGAGCCAGGTCCATTCTATCGTCACCAGATACTCTTGCAACTCAAGTAAACAGGTTGTCAGTACTTGATCAACTACATCCCAAAAAAAGATGTGATCTTGTCAAGACTTTCAACCTGTGTACTCAAGTCTTTGGGAACGGATCAATCGAGACAATTACTATTACAGCAACAACGAACAAAGAAGTACACGCATTGAAGTATCATCAGGAACACAAATATAGAACATCAGTATTGAGTGACATGAGTACACAGGTTGAAAGTCTTGACAGGATCACATATTTTTTGTTGGGGGTGGGGGATCATGGTGGTCAAGTACTGAGAACCTGTTTACTTGAATTGCAAGTCTATTCTATTGTAAATATAAAATGAGATCTTAATATTTCGTAATATTTGAGAATAGAAACAAGCATACAATCAAGCTACAGATAGCTGGCTTCCACAGTAACAGTTTATGACATTATATTACTAATACATTACACACCAGTTTAAATGTAGAACTATCTGAAGGTTCAGTTTTTTGTTCTATTGAACATGTCAAGATGGCGTCAAATTTCAGCAACTATCAGTCATGATTGACAGATATGATAACTCAGGATAAGGTTAATTGAGTTATGAATCGGCGTAATAGAATATTTCATGCTACAAGTAATATTCTTTTAGAGCATGTCGTGTAGCGCCGGTAATCGTGCATGTCCACATCAGGGATTCCCAAACTGGGAGCGATCCTAGAGGGGCTATGCTTGATCTCGGGAGGAGAATGAGGATAGATTAAGGATTTAGTGCATTAAAAGCATTATTGCTTTTCTGATTAAAATATAAGTATATTTCAAAAATGTATATTCAATAATACGATATACCCACAATAAAACAATGTGTATTTTGTCCCAAAGATCAACATAGCATTTACAGACTTTTTTACTGCATGCATTTGAAAAACAACGATTTCGACTGCCATTGTATATGCAGTGTATAACCACAATATATATGCAAATATATATTGGTTCTGAATATATATAAAAAAATATATATCTGAATATATAGAATATATATAAAGATTCTGATTTCTGTTGAAGTTCTTCCATCTGCTGTAATCCTGAATACGCCCAAATATAGCTAATGAAAATATGCTTGCTCGCATCATCATCAGCATCATCATCAAGTACCGTCTCCGCAACGAAGGTTGGCTGCAGCAGACCTCCAACATCCCGTCTCTTGTTTTGGTGGTACACTCTGCTAGACTGTACCATGTCCATCGTGTAATGTTACTCTCCCACTTGTATCTCTGCCCACCTCTTGTTCGCCTCCCTTCGACTTTACCCTCAAGTAAGGTCTTAACAAGGTGTCATGTCTTTTAATGCGTCCAAAATATATTATTTGCATATTTTCATGTATATAATTTATGCAAATATATATAATGCAAATATATGCAATGTATATAATATTTCTGATTCAGTATATAACGACAATATATATGCAGATGACACAGTTCTCTTAATAACGAGAAAGATATGCAGAAATGTGGTATATTAACAAAAACACCATAGATTGTACTTATATGCAAAGAAAACACAAATTATGAAAATCATAGCTGAACTAAACTCATAATTAATAACAATGAACATAAAATATTAACTTTTAATTCCTGGGTGCAAATATGGTTCCGCGGAATTTGCAGCAGAAATCAAGGGAAGAATTGCAATGGCGACTTCAAACTAGCGCAAATAATAAATCGTTGGCAAGACAGCAGCTATAAAGCTAAATCACATCTGATTACAACAAGTCACAGAAATACAGGTGCTAAAAATGAAAATATATGTAGAGAAACTACAACAAGTAGAATATTATCAATATCGTGGACACATAATCACAAATGATGGCAAGTGTGAAACAGAAGTTAAAAGGAGCGTATGAATGGCTAAAAGTACCTTCAATGACATGAGGAAAATATTAACATCTCAACATATTATATTATATAAACAAGCTAAAAATGAAATTATAAAATGCTACATCTATTCTATATTAATGTATAGCTCAGAAACATGGACAATAAACAAAGAATTATAAGACAGAATTGATGCCGTTAAGATGTGGATATATAGAAGAATATGGAGAACATTGTGGAAAGAGAAGAAAACAAGCAAAGAGGTTCTAACAACACTTAATATGAAGAAAGAATTATTAAAGGAAATAAAGATCAAGCAAATAATATATTTTGGACGCATTAAACGACATGACACCTTGTTAAGACCTTAGTTGAGGGTAAAGTCGAAGGGAGGCGAACAAGAGGTGGGCAGAGATACAAGTGGGAGAGTAACATCACAAGACGGACACGGTACAGTCTAGAAGAGTGTACCACCAAAACAAGAGACGGGATGTTGGAGGTCTGCTGCAGCCAACCTTCGTTGCGGAGACGGTACTTGATGATGATGCTGATGATGATGCGAGCAAGCATATTTTCATTAGCTATATAGGGACGTATTAAGGATTACAGCAGATGGAAGAACTTCAACAGAAATCAGAATCAGAATAGGGCAGGCAAAAATATTGAAAAACTAAAAACATATTGTGTAATATGACCTTGTCATTAGAGGTGAGGATGATAATTCTGCAGTGCTATATAACTCCTATATTAACATATGGATGCGAGTCTTTGACAATAAGCAAATAGGAAAGTGGGAAATTAGAAGTAATAGAGATGTGGTTCTACAGAAGAATGCTGATAGTACCATGGACTACCAGAAAAACTAATGTGAAGGTGTTGAAAGAATCAAATCTGAAACGTAACTTAATCAATAATACAAGAAAAATACATTCTTCATTTTTTGACAACTTCATGAGACAGGCAGGTTTGGAGAACATAGTCACAACGGACAAGATTGAAGCAACAGAGACAGAGGGAGACAATGTAAGAAAATATTAGACGGTTTAACAACCTGGCACTGCAGGGAAACAAGAACGATCTTGATACATAATGCTGAAGATGACAGCTGTGGAGAGCCATGATTGCCTACGTCAGCCGGAATGGCACATGATGATGATGATTTAGGGGAGTGAAACATGAGCACTAAGTACATCAGCAGCACAGAGAATTGTTGCCTTCGAAATGAGATATTGCAGAAGGATTTTGAGAATATCCTGAGCGGTCTTCTTCTCGTTCGCAGTTTGACATGTCTACACAGCAAGTCCTGTTTTCTTAATAAATGCTGCTGTATTTGAAAGCTCCTCAGTGCTCCCATGCATCTTTCTGTGGATATCCATCTCAGTGGGCCTGTGTTCTTCCCTTAACTGGTTTAGTGTATTGCAGTCTGCAGTCTTGCAGGATATGTTCAGCTGTCTGTTCTGCCTGCCCACAAAGGCACAGCGGTGATGGACCAATCTTAGCCTATTTAAGTGGCTGTTTAATCTGTTGTGTCGTGTTCTGAGGCGGAAGATAATAACCTGCTCTGCTCTTTCGAGATAGTGATAATTGTCTTTTGGGTGGTCGACTGTCCTGATAGCTTTGATGAGGGTATTCTTTTCTTGGTAGGTGATTTCTTGGTTTTTTTTGTTCCTGTGTTGCTCTATCCTTTGCCACTATGTCTGCCTCTTCATTTCCTGGTATGCCACAGTGGGATGGTATCCACTGTAGTACTACTCTTCTTTGGATGTTCACTTCTTGTATGGCTTCCTTCAGGTCTGGCAGCTTATCGCTGTCAAGGGCATGTAGGACAGACATAGCATCAGTAAGAAATACCAACTGCTGGCATTAGCTTGTTGTGTTTTTAATTATTTCTGCAGCAATGTTTAAAGCCTGTACTTCTGCAGAGTAGTTGGAGCAGAATATTCCAGTTGGTGAACATGTGGATTCATTTTCTTTTACTTGATATTTTATGTACACGCCAGCACCTCCATTCTTTACTGCTCTGGTTGCTGGTCCGTCGGTATATACTTGTATCCATGCTTCTCTGGGGTACATATCTTCAATCATGTTACATACTATTGTTTTCTTTTGGAGATTATTCAGTTCTATCATAGTGTGATTGCTGTTTAGTGAGATGAGCAGTGAAATGAACGAATCAACAAGTATTAAGAATAAGTAAAAGTAAAGTAAAGTAACCCATATCATTTATTGATGCCGTAGGGGTGCGAGATGTTAGCGATCTCACATTTGAAAGGCTCTGCAAATGAGGGCGGTAGCCATCTCCTCTCCCTCGCAGATTAAGAATATCAAACGATAAAGAGGGTTGCTTCCTAAACATTATAACAAGAAAGCAGATCTATTTTAGTCATATTAAGTGACATAACAGCATGAAGAATAAAAAAAGTATAAATTATTGGTTATTTGTTGTGAACTGGGCATCACTGCACTCCGGGAAAACCTAGTGGTGATCAATCTCTAGTAGGGTCTGCACATGAAGGTCCCCGTAGACATGGTTGACCGCGGTTCTAATTCTGCCACGTATAGTTCCATTCTACTAGCTCCATATTTAATACTGAATTCCTCAAATATTAGCCTCAATATTTCATCAATCGCAGTGTCTGAATCCAGCAATCGCAGTGTCTGAATCCAGCAATCGCAGTGTCTGAATCCAGCAATCGCAGTGTCTGAATCCAGCAATCGCAGTGTCTGAATCCAGCAATCGCAGTGTCTGAATCCAGCAATCGCAGTGTCCGAATCCAACAATCGCACGTGAAACAGTTTCAGCACATCCCTTTTATTCATTGTCAACACGGCGTCTTTTCGTCGCTTGGAAGCGCGTCTATCTGCTATATTATTACCGCAAACACAGTTGTATCCTGGACAGTAGATGTATTCATGTGATACACTGGATGTTGAATATAGATATAGGTATTACCAAAGTCATAGTTTTTGATAACTTGAGTACAGATCGCCAAATACAACAACAATGGACAAAAAACATCACAGATTGCATAAACGTATCACAAGTTTAAGGTTATCATTACTTTACACAATGGTAATGTTGCTTGATTCTAGCAATCTTGTAATGTTCGAGGTTATCATCATTACTTTCACAATATTAATGTTGCTTGATTCCAGCAGCCTTGCAATGGTTGAGGTTATCAACATTACTTTAAACAATGGTAATGTTGCTTGATTCCAGCAATCTTGTAATGGTTGAGGTTATCACATTACTTTACACAATATTAATGTTGCTTGCTTCTTTGCAATCTTGCAATGTTCGAGGTTATCATCACTATTTTACACAATGGTATGTTGCTTGATTCCAATAATATTGCAATGTTTTAGACTATCATCACTACTTTACAAAATAATAATCGTGCTTGATTCATTGCAATCTTAACATAATAAACATAGCATATTGTGTATGACTTTCGTCTTCTTTTTCATTTGTATTTGTTCTCAAATTCCTACATATTATCAGGACATAGTCCGGAGAATGGCATGCGTTACATTATAGTTTTCATGGTGGCTGTGATATCTTAACACTTCCAGCCGAACAAATTATATTTCAGTTATCTACGCCACTGTTGTGTTATTTTGACTTTTAGCGGGAAGTGATAACTGTTGTGTCATTTTGACTTCTAGCGGGGGTGTGATAACTGTTGGGTCATTTTATTTTTAGCGGGGTGTGATAGCCAGCTGATCTAGACTGCCACAGTATATAAAAGACATGATTTGTATAGATAGTATGTTCTGTTAGATCACAGTTCGTTACATATTTTGTTGTCAGTTTTCAACACTTACAATACACCACAGTTCGTTACATATGTTGTTATAAGTTATAATTTCAACTTTTATATTATTCTTGACTATAGTTTGAGCCTCTATTTTCTATCTCTTAGAATCAAGAGTCATGGATATATCAGGAAAAGTTGTCTTCATCACTGGTGCTGCTGAAGGTTTGGGAAAGGGATACGCAGAGGCATTACTTGAGCAGGGAGCTAAGGTGAGTTATGTGCTACGTATGTTCTGTTGTAAATTTTATGGCGTATTAGAGTAGAAAACTCAGATGAGGCATTTCTTACTTACTGGACTGTTGTATATATCATGTATTTGAGCAGGAAGCTAAGAACAGCTTATGCCTTACTTAAGATGGGGGGGGGGGGGGAATATATCACAAAGAATGTCGAAAATAATCTTTTTTCACACCACAACTGGTTTCGTATTATAGATAAATCATTTCCTTGCATAAATTTGTTTACAATTTTTAATTTTTAAATTGCTGTATTAGTGACCGAGAAATCATGTCTCAAAGTTAGTTAGGTGTTACAATTTTTCAACGAAAAATCGGTTCATGTTTAGTAAATGGGCCTATTTATTTATGGAAAGCTTCTTTTTCTGTGTTCGTTCTCAAACTCCTGCAGATTAGCAGGATGTAGTTCGGAGAACATCATTGCTGCGATATCCGCTCCTTTCGGCCTGACAAACCGACTTTAGCATGATTTTTGGTCACTTTGACCCTATGTGGGATAAGACAGCCAGCTCTACTCGTAACTCCTTAGTTTTCACTTACGACATGCATGGATGGTAAACAGTGTTGCTATTGCTTGCTACCCTCTCGGGCTAGAAAACACAAGGAGGCAACATAATAAATTATAAGGGGTGACAAATTTGTGTTCTCAGTTTTTTAGCAATTATTTCCCTTGCCTATAAGTACCGATCTGTGGGTGAAGGTAAAAATATTTATTTAGAATAATGGTTGGTTGGTTGGTTGCTGATCCAGCGGTCCATGGGCTCATGCCCTTTGACCTAATGCCATTAGATGGCATTATATTGCTGGGAAGTCTGTGGATTTTCGGCCCACCCCGGGACTGAGCCAAAGAATAACTATCACACCTCCAGGAAGGTAGGTTTCAACCTATGCACTGCTCCTAGCCACTGTACCTAAGATAGGGTTCACTGTGTTCATTCCCCGCCACCAATTGGCTACTGGTTATGCCGAACTTCTCTATTTCTCCAGGCATGCAACCAAATGTTCAAGTCAAAAGGATTCTCACGTCCTGAGTCACTGTGCCTCTATGATGGGCCTCAGCCATAGGAAAAACAGTGATGTCAGTTTCCTCCTCCTCAGTGCTGCACAGTACATCTCTGGCTCCCTCCCAACCACAGAGGGTACATACATATATATTCAGGCAAACATGTAAAACATTTCAACAAAAAACAAAATCATAATTGTATAGATGACGTGCCATGAAGCTTCTATAAGAAGATAACCTCAATATAACGGCATGTCATCCACTAAGGTTTTCTGTTGCATGGATGGTATGTCTAGTGGGCCATTGGTGAGACCCATAGACGCAACCACATGCGTATTTAGAATAATAGAATGGGTTATTATGGGTTATATCGGTGGGTCACGATCCACATCTGTGTATCCGGTAGCAGACATCTCGACCGTAATAGAGGCACTATATGTGTATCTGTCGCTGGTAAACTCTACAAACTTACCATTACGTTATCCATTTTGTATCAGCCGGCATTCAGTGACATTACATGATTACACAAAGTCGGAGCAAAATTTATAAAAAGTTGGAAGGTAGGCCTGTTTACCAAACATGAATTACATCATGTTAACTTGTTTACCAAACATCCATTACATAAAATCGGAACAGAGTTTATAAAAGTTGGAATTACCTGTTGACCAAACATGAACAACAACAAAATCAAATCTGACAAAACAATGTTACATGCGTTCTGTAATAAGTGTTACCCCTCTGTATATTGTAAGATGTGTACAATACACGTCATCTCGATGGAAGTTGCTACTGTAGAATTCTTACTCTATGATAAGGGTTTTATTAATCTGATGTGAAAGTTTGTTTAAGTTCTAAAAGTGTAAACAATTTCAAGTGACAAAAATCATTCAAATAGATCCAGAAAGCGCATATTTCATGGAAATATAAGTAATGTTGGATGAAAGCACAGTGAGCTAGATATAATTTAAACATGGGTTGATGGACAGCCTCGTGTTAGCTAGATATAATTTAAACATGGGTTGATGGACAGCCTCGTGTTAGCTAGATATAATTAAAACATGGGTTGATGGACAGCCTCGTGTTAGCTAGATATAATTTAAACATGGGTTGATGGACAGCCTCGTGTTAGCTAGATATAATTTAAACATGGGTTGATGGACAGCCTCGTGTTAGCTAGATATAATTTAAACATGGGTTGATGGACAGCCTCGTGTTAGCTAGATATAATTAAAACATGGGTTGATGGACAGCCTCGTGTTAGCTAGATATAATTTAAACATGGGTTGATGGACAGCCTCGTGTGAGCTAGATATAATTTAAACATGGGTTGATGGACAGCCTCGTGTTAGCTAGATATAATTTAAACATGGGTTGATGGACAGCCTCGTGTTAGCTAGATATAATTAAAACATGGGTTGATGGACAGCCTCGTGTTAGCTAGATATAATTTAAACATGGGTTGATGGACAGCCTCGTGTTAGCTAGATATAATTTAAACATGGGTTGATGGACAGCCTCGTGTTAGCTAGATATAATTTAAACATGGGTTGATGGACAGCCTCGTGTGAGCTAGATATAATTTAAACATGGGTTGATGGACAGCCTCGTGTTAGCTAGATATAATTAAAACATGGGTTGATGGACAGCCTCGTGTTAGCTAGATATAATTTAAACATGGGTTGATGGACAGCCTCGTGTTAGCTAGATATAATTTAAACATGGGTTGATGGACAGCCTCGTGTTAGCTAGATATAATTTAAACATGGGTTGATGGACAGCCTCGTGTGAGCTAGATATAATTTAAACATGGGTTGATGGACAGCCTCGTGTTAGCTAGATATAATTAAAACATGGGTTGATGGACAGCCTCGTGTTAGCTAGATATAATTTAAACATGGGTTGATGGACAGCCTCGTGTTAGCTAGATATAATTTAAACATGGGTTGATGGACAGCCTCGTGTTAGCTAGATATAATTTAAACATGGGTTGATGGACAGCCTCGTGTTAGCTAGATATAATTAAAACATGGGTTGATGGACAGCCTCGTGTTAGCTAGATATAATTTAAACATGGGTTGATGGACAGCCTCGTGTGAGCTAGATATAATTTAAACATGGGTTGATGGACAGCCTCGTGTTAGCTAGATATAATTTAAACATGGGTTGATGGACAGCCTCGTGTTAGCTAGATATAATTTAAACATGGGTTGATGGACAGCCTCGTGTGAGCTAGATATAATTTAAACATGGGTTGATGGACAGCCTCGTGTTAGCTAGATATAATTTAAACATGGGTTGATGGACAGCCTCGTGTTAGCTAGATATAATTAAAACATGGGTTGATGGACAGCCTCGTGTTAGCTAGATATAATTTAAACATGGGTTGATGGACAGCCTCGTGTTAGCTAGATATAATTTAAACATGGGTTGATGGACAGCCTCGTGTTAGCTAGATATAATTTAAACATGGGTTGATGGACAGCCTCGTGTGAGCTAGATATAATTTAAACATGGGTTGATGGACAGCCTCGTGTTAGCTAGATATAATTAAAACATGGGTTGATGGACAGCCTCGTGTTAGCTAGATATAATTTAAACATGGGTTGATGGACAGCCTCGTGTTAGCTAGATATAATTTAAACATGGGTTGATGGACAGCCTCGTGTTAGCTAGATATAATTTAAACATGGGTTGATGGACAGCCTCGTGTGAGCTAGATATAATTTAAACATGGGTTGATGGACAGCCTCGTGTTAGCTAGATATAATTAAAACATGGGTTGATGGACAGCCTCGTGTTAGCTAGATATAATTTAAACATGGGTTGATGGACAGCCTCGTGTTAGCTAGATATAATTTAAACATGGGTTGATGGACAGCCTCGTGTTAGCTAGATATAATTTAAACATGGGTTGATGGACAGCCTCGTGTTAGCTAGATATAATTAAAACATGGGTTGATGGACAGCCTCGTGTTAGCTAGATATAATTTAAACATGGGTTGATGGACAGCCTCGTGTGAGCTAGATATAATTTAAACATGGGTTGATGGACAGCCTCGTGTTAGCTAGATATAATTTAAACATGGGTTGATGGACAGCCTCGTGTTAGCTAGATATAATTTAAACATGGGTTGATGGACAGCCTTGTGTAGCTAGATATAATTTAAACATGGGTTGATGGACAGCCTCGTGTGAGCTAGATATAATTTAAACATGGGTTGATGGACAGCCTTGTGTAGCTAGATATAATTTAAACATGGGTTGATGGACAGCCTTGTGTAGCTAGATATAATTTAAACATGGGTTGATGGACAGCCTCGTGTGAGCTAGATATAATTAAAACATGGGTTGATGGACAGCCTCGTGTGAGCTATATATAATTTAAACATGGGTTGATGGACAGCCTCGTGTGAGCTATATATAATTTAAACATGGGTTGATGGACAGCCTCGTGTGAGCTAGATATAATTAAAACATGGGTTGATGGACAGCCTCGTGTGAGCTATATATAATTAAAACATGGGTTGATGGACAGCCTCGTGTGAGCTATATATAATTAAAACATGGGTTGGTGGACAGCCTCGTGTGAGCTAGATATAATTAAAACATGGGTTGATGGACAGCCTCGTGTGAGCTATATATAATTACAACATGGGTTGATGGACAGCCTCGTGTGAGATATATATAATTTAAACATGGGTTGATGGACAGCCTCGTGTTAGCTAGATATAATTTAAACATGGGTTGATGGACAGCCTCGTGTTAGCTAGATATAATTTAAACATGGGTTGATGGGCAGCCTCGTGTGAGCTATATATAATTAAAACATGGCTTGATGGACAGCCTCGTGTTGTATGCCTAGATATACTATTACTGACAGTTGTGTGATTAATAAAAATACAAAGGGACCTATACAATTTACAGTGTCACACCCACTCATAGTACACTATGAAAATCAAAGATCTGTATGGCATTACTAATGCTATTGTTTATGTTATTATTAATTTGCTATTATATGCTATAATTTACTTTATCTGTAAAATTGTTTAACGAATTGTTTATGAAAACTACGACATCCCTACAGGGTCGTAGATATGCGTACCTTAGGGAGGGGGTTTTACCTAATTTTGAAGACATTTTTGTGAAAAATCATTAATGGAGGGATCTAAATCGATATTATGGTTTAGTTCCTAGTACTAAAAATCATATTTAAATTTGCTAAGGGAGGTTTTACCACACCAAACCCCTTCCTTATCTACGTGTCTGTATGCCTACAACAACTTTCCCTTTAATGGGCAGGTGTATATCTGATTCATTTGAGCAGGGAGTTAAGATGAGCTGTGTATAACTTAATCGAGATATTTATATCTATCATCAAATATGAGAAGAAAATCAATACTGTGGTATGCCATGTCGTAAGAAGCGACTACAGGTTTTAAGAGATGGGGTTTGTTGGCACATTACAGAGAATATAAAAGATATCCAAGTCATGCTGAAATCAGATGTCTTGGTCCAACAGGTATAGATACTGCAGCAAAGATGTAAATAATGGCAAATATCGTTCTCTCGATAAGATCATTTGGGGCTTTTGTTACCTGTAATATTTTGTGGTGGAGCATCCTAATATAATATAAATGAACTTTGATGTCCGCTGGTTGAATGTACCGCGCCTGTCCAAAAGAAAAGTTAACTCATTAAGTACCAATTCCTTTTTGTGGACTACATTCTCCTAATCAAAAACAATTTGGGAGCGAAGAGAAAATTGTATCATCAGTTGTAATAAGTATCGATAGTTGTAGAACATAACAAGTGTTGATAGTTGTAGAACATAACAAGTGTTGATAGTTGTAGAACATAACAAGTGTTGATGGTTGTAGAACATAACAAGTGTTGATGGTTGGAAGGAAGCGATCATCTATAAAGATTATACCAAAGGGAACTGGGGTAGGAAAGAGTTTGTGAACCACTACTTTAGACTATTACAAAGTTAATACATCTTTTGTCATTGTATGGCTCCAGACTATAGCACTGTTAATACATCTTTGTTATTGCATGGCTCTATACTATCACATTGTTTACATCTTTAAGATTGAAATTTAGCAATTATCTCTATGTTGTCTTTGTGGATGTGAATTCTACACTTGGCACTGCGACATATGACGAATTCAAGCAACGTTTCTCTGATAAACATGTTGGATTTGCGGCTGTCGATATCACAGATACCAGAAGTTCAAAGGTAAACCAGGTCGGAGTTTCAATGTTGGAATTAATAAATCAATGGTGTAAGTCTTAACCAATTCAAAGATATCAAATTTTATGATTGAAATATGAAATTATATTAATGATTTATTTGAGTGCTTGTGTTGAACATTAAGAATCGATTTTTAAAAATCAAGAGATATAATACTGCATATAGTCTACTATTATACATGTTTTGTTTCTCGTCGTACTGTTTACACTTTTGAATAGATATTATATGAAGGATGTGTGAATTACTGAAGTATATACAACAGAAACGTGTCCTTTGCAGAACGTTGCTCTCACTGGCACTATGTAAGCTCCCAGATTCTGTGTTAGCTGTTCAGCCTCTTTCATCGTGATGTTCAGAAGGTATCCGATAACATGTGCCCATAATATTCTTGATCTGCAGTGCATTCTCTTTCCCGGAACTTTTCCCTTCATGAGTAATTTTCCTAAACCATTGTATCTGTATATTTCTGAAATTTGTTAATTTGCGTTTTTTTTTAAAATAGTATTGAGGAGTCAGTATTCTATGTTTAGATCTTTGCGAACATCTTCGTTGGATTGACTTTCCACACCTCCGAATACCTTACATCGATTTTCAATTATGCTACCTATAGAGGCCCATAAGTGCTCTTCCCAGTTGCACTATCGGCTTTAGTCGTAATATTTTACATGGGCATATATCAGGTAGGTTTCTTGGGCCTAGGTGGGTTGACCACCACGATAGCTACTTCAAGCGTTTTTACGACCGACTGTGAATTATGCTATCGACACTACTGATAATGCAGTGATCCGCCTACAGGAGGTTTGTGACAAACGGATGACAGATTTGGCTCGATGGCAGTGGTCCCTCCCATGTCTTTCATAGGAACAGTACGAGCAATGTCTAACAAAGGGTTGCGAAATACGTTTGGTCTACCATTGACATGAACCTCGGTTCACTGGAGATGTTCCTCCCTATAGTACATGGTCCGTTTGCAAACAAACGTGAAAGCGACGCTGCATGGAACTTATATTTCTCTGCAAAAAATTACGGAAAATCGTCCCAATTCACGTGTAAAAGCAGGTTAAAGTTTTTGACGATTAGTTGAAGAACCTTGCATGTAGACAATGCTCCCAAGCCTCGTCCCGCGGATGTTATTTTGGAGCAATGTCCGGTAATAGGACAGATAACATGCCACAATGTTCTGCTGCTGCAGATAATGCTGCACAATGCGTTCGGGGGTGCGCACGTGTGTTATCCTGCTGCAAAATCTGAACATTTTAATGATATGTGAGCGCAGAAAAACCAGTTCACGCAGAACCTCATCTCGATATGCCACATCACTAACTTTCCACCAAAGCCGAAAAGAAGCAAGTGATTGTGAAAACTAAATCATCTTTCATTAAATGTGAAATCTGCTACCACCAAATCAATTTTATGCTGACGGACGCCAATCTGCAAAGCTCTCTCCACACCGTCGCAAAGTCCCCATAGATTTGCAAAGGATATGGTGAGTTTGCTCTCCCCTATAAATAAGATAGAATTCCGTGCACTACAGTCTTGTCCATCTGCCATCTTGTTGCGTACATTGCAGGTGCTGTTGATAATGTATGTGAATAAATGTTAGTCAAAAATAAAGTCGCCTTGCAGTAAAGCCTGTCTTTCTGAGTCGTTATATAACTGCCACTCGAGAGACTTCCATGCATCAACCCACGGCTGCTCTTGCTTGCACGTGAGGAATTAGTACTTATGCGACTCAGCACAATATGACAATCTTGCACAAATATAGTCACACGTGACTGTCAAATCCGAAGTGTCCCGGCACTGCCAATGATTGGGAAACGTACATTAAGGTGGAGTCATACAATAGGTAGTGGTAGCAATCTATCATTCCTCATTCCAGTTGGTCTATCAGCACCTTTCGGGATTAATGAGTGCCAGCGGTACGGATAATATCATGTTGTAAGTCATTTCTCTGTATATCTCGTTTTCATATGTAGTTTTGGCGCGTTATTGTTTACTTCCTGTTTGTGCAATTTGATCTCTAACCTAGTTTCAATCCTTCCGCTTATCTCAACATTTTTCTAGGCCATGAAAACGTCACTTGTGTCGTTCCTGCTTTTCGCTTTTGATGCATATGTGTATGTTATCTTGATAAAGACTTTTTGGTCAGAACGTCAAGTGGAGCGCATGGTCGTGTAGTACGAACGCCGTTCTCAGATCCGTTAGGTCCGGGGTTCTAAATTCCTGTACATCTCGCGGCGTCTGCTAAGGAATAGCGGTCTTTAATTCCATAGCTCATAGAAAGTTTCCCTGCACTCCTTCACAGGAAAACATGCAGTAACAAGTGTTTTTTTTAAAAATAATGTACATTTTCAGTGATTAGCAAAACTTCGTTACCTTGTTTGACGCTTTACCTATTGATTTCAGATTTTCGCAGTAAGTACATATTATCGATTTTCCTCCACTGTACCAATGTCTTGTTGGATGTGGATTTCATTATTGTGGCATCTCAAGCACATGTTCTAGGTATTTTGGCTCAACGACCTTTTTCTATCGAATATACTGCCACGGCGCTAATTATTTTCAGGGTCGTAGATTTTGGAAATGGTGCTGCAAGTGCAAATTTCATTGTTGTCATGCAGTCAACACAAAATTCCGTGCGCTGATCTATGCAGTTTCTATTACTCCAGCCATTATCTCACTACGACAAACACAAGGAAAATCCCTTCTTACACTTTTTTTCAACCACTTACAATATATATATATATATATATATATATATATATATATAAATTAGATATGCAGACGACACAGTGCTATTAACACAAACGAACACGACCTACTAATCATAATTAAGTCAACCCAAAAGTTCAGCGAACAGCAAAACCTGTTCTTAAATATGAAAAAGACAAAAATAATGGCAACTGACAAAATTAAATCAAGACCCAAAATTAATATTGAGAACTGCAATTTGGAAGAAGTGACACATTTTTATTATTTAGGAACTAATATAAACAATGCGGGGGACTGCGCAGTTGAGATCAAGAGAAGAACGGCAATGGCGCTGGCAAAATTAAAACTGATAAAGAAGCTATGGCAAGGTACTAACATAAGAACGAAACTGTGATTACTACAAACATGTGTATTTCCTGTGGTGACATATGGATGTGAAGCATGGACACTAAATAAAACAGTGGCCAAGAGAATAACATCATTTGAATTAAAGTATTATTGAAGAGTTTTGAGAATACTATGGACAGCGAAGAAAACAAACCAGGAGGTGTTACGAACAATTAACGCCCAGGAAGGCTGGCTTCTGAACACCATATTAAAGAAAAAGCTAATTTTTTTCGGTCATATTAAGAGATACGACGGCATGGAGAGAGTGTTACTGGAGGGGATGATAGAAGGCAACAGGGGCAAAGGCCTACCAAGACGCCGTTAGACAGAAGACATTTAAGAATGCCTGCGCATGTCACTAGAAGATGCAGGGAAACTAGCTCAAGACCGCGGAGACTTCAAGAGATCCATAGGAAAGACTACGTTCTGGAGTGAATATGTCACATGATGATATATATATATATAATAGTGGTACGTTGTAATATGCTTTAGTACATATGAAATACATATTATTAATAAGTATCTCTCTTCTCCAGATGTCTTTAACTCAGCTGTGTCCACCTTTGGACATGTATATGTGTTTGTCAACAATGCAGGAATACTGAACGAGACTAAGTGGGAGCCAGTGATTAACGTCAATTATGTAAGTAATTCGAGTTCGATCCCCACCACAGGCAGATGTGCATCCGAACCGTTCAGAAAGCAATGGTAAACTACTAAACGTATTTATCTTACCTAGAAAATCACTACAGCCATAAAAAGCTGGGTTCATGACTACGTCCTGAATAGACTAGGATAGCAATTTATATATATATAAATTATATATATATATATATATATTGTAATTCTTATTCACACCACACAATGTGAGTAGGTATATGATGTTTATAAAGTCGCTTTGCAGTGACTTCACATAGATCCGCACTAAATACTCACAATTCCTGTGACGAAGTGCCATGAAGTATGTAATTGAGTGATTGAGTGTACAGTGGCCTTTTTAGACACCCTGTGTATATGTACAAGTAGTAACATTGCATCACTGTTTAAATTTTGCAGACAGCATTGGTTTTTGGGCCAAAACTAGCCACAGAAAACATGAGAAAGGACAAAGGTGGACGTGGAAGCCGGGTCATTAACATGTGCTCCCTCGCAGGCGAAGTAAGAATTAGAGTGGCATAAACCGAGTGTACGAATACGGGTATTAATTAGAGAAAGAGAAACATGGAAATAGGTAGTTAATTGGATAAAGGTATAAAGATAAAGAAGCGGTTTTGAACAAAATACGAAACATTAATAAATAAGATCAAAAATTTAAACACAGATGGTAAGAAAAGAGCATACGGAGCCAGACATTGTTCGATTATAGATATACATATATAAGGCAGTCCTAATGCGAATAAATATATTTACAATTAAATGCATGTCTTTAGAACTAAAGTCATTAAGAACAGTGTAAATTTCTATGTCTATAAAACACGGACATTAATTACCGATCTTCAAATATGAATTAATGGTCTATGAATGAAGTGGTATAGCAAAATAGTATATATATTTAGTGCAGAATATATCACCAACAAAAAAGTATCCAAACGAATACAGATGAACACTGGTTCTTTAATAGTTATGTCAATGGTCAAGAAACGTAAACTACAATGGTATGAAAATGTAACCAGAAATAAAGGCTTTGCAGAAAACATTTTTACATTATACACTAGGCTAATGAAAACAGCATCAGAAGAGAAAGTGGAAAGATAACATTAATGAGAAGAAGGATTAAATTTTGCCAAATCATTGAGACTGGACCAAAATCGTGAACAAATGAAAAGGGAATGTGAATTCCTCTTAATTCCATCAAGATTGTCCACAAAGTCTTTTCCCCATGGTGTACACTGGTTATACATGTACCGTAGCGCCTGTAGTAAAGATGGCTTATTATTATTATTTTTTTGGTTGAAACGTATGCTAGGCTGTCGAGGCTTCAGACGGAATTAGAAGTGATTGCAACCAGACAACAAATATATTCAATGCATCAACTGTGCACGGTTAACACAGCCGTGCAACTGTCGCTGCACAGTGCTTATCAACTAATATGACTTCGTCTACGAGGAAGAAGCCATTAAAACGCAATTCGACTTAGTCCCCAAAGGCATAGTGAGCAATGAGTTTGTCTTCCTACACGAGAAGTAGTTCTTTTGCAGAGAAGCTCCTCGTCCCAAAAAAATGTATGATGGGTGATCTACCCAAAATATCAAACACGTTATCTGATATAAACTCATTATGACTAGAAGTCCTTTTCTTATGGCATTGCGCACTGCTGGAAGTTGAAGCCTCCTGCGTATGAAAGAACGCCCGGAAGAAACCGCTTAGTTGCATATAGGAAGTAAGAGCGAACAGCTTGTAATTACTGATGATTTAAAAAAACACAATAATATTGAAATTCACTGATGTACCGAATCACCAACTTTATTTATGTGAATATTCGGGGAGGGGGGGGTGCTGTATGATTATTATTTCGATTATGTGCATTAACCTGCTTAGATAAATACACTATAAAAGTGAATGCATTATTATGTAGAATATGCAAAACTCAATCTCATAAATTCTGTATTTGATTAGTTTGTCATACATCTTGAGCGCTGACAGTCATTGATTCGTACAGAGCTGTGACTAAAAAACAGTTTTCGTCATTGATAGCTATCTTCACACTATATCGACGAGTCATAAATTGTAAAACAAATACAAAACTCTCATTCCAAAACAGCTGATGTATGGTGAGTTCCTCAAGGGAAAACGACTTGGCAGGTGTACAGAAAAAAACGCTTCAAGGACTCTCTCGGTGCGTGACTGAAACCACAATATATGAGACCTGTATACTACCAAGTAAGCTTGAACTAGTTTCCGATTTGCCTGTGTGTGCAATCAATTTATTGACCTTGGCTATTTTGGTATGCAACTCCAAGTATGTCAATAACGACTAATCAAAATCCCAACAACAATAAAAAACGTAGCGAACGAGGTTCAAATTAATTCAGGTAGAAGGCCTGAAGTACTATCAATAGTTATGCTTATTGTACCTACAGAGCTTCAATATCGACACCACATGTTGTAACTCTATCTCTTGGAATCGCCGATGTGGCGCAACAACTCCAGCAAAGGTGATTGCATCGCTGAGAAGCATAAAATCTTAGAGGATCTGAGTAAATGTGCTACCCGAAAAGATACAACAATAAATACACAAGCGCTCAATTTGTAACATTCGTGTCTTAAATATCACAGCATATCTTTTGGAAGGGTTGGACTCGCCAATCATCTTCTCACAACAGAGAGATGCAACAACACAAGTATGAAATTGCTGTCATCATCGCAATAATTGACAGCTATTCAACAATAGCTATCAACTAAGAAACAACCAGGTGTGGTTGGGGTTTCGTGGCCTACAAAAATGACAAGAAATTAGCTGAGAAGTCAGCTGCGGACCCTATTACAACATCGAGTATGAGAATGGAAATAGAAGCGGTGACAGCAGCTCTCACTTGACTGGCGACGCAACCACCAACAGACTCAGTAATTCTATCAGACTCTCAAAGTATGCTGCGCAAGATAGAAAAGTGTATGATCAGAACTGAATGGGTCACTTTGCTCAACAACGCGCAAATCATTACATGTATCTACTGTCCAGGTCATGCTGGGGTCAAGGGAAATGAAAGAGCCGATGTGTTGGCTGGTAAAGCCTTGGTGAACGGCATAGAGATAAGAAGAGACAGGATTGAATTGTTTAGAGCAGTCATGGATACGCTACGAGAAGACGAGGAGCATGTCGAACTAGGCAATGTACTTATTCAGAGAATGGTAGAAATGGGAGGGACTAGAGGCTATGGAGAAAGTGCTCGCTCTCCGGCAAAATCAGAAGAACGCGCAATCAGCAACTGACTGGGACACTGAGCTTAGGCCCCTATACACTTTCAGATTGCTGACAGAACGTTAAGCAGAGCATATATGGGACTGCCCCCAGTGATGTGACGCTTGCTCCTAATCAAGAATCAAGACGACTGTTATTATTATAGAAAAAAATTACCTAGACACAATATTAAAACAACATAAACACATCAAATTTCCCCTTAGGAAGGAACCGGGCGAGTGAGTGGAGTTTCTAGACTCGTGGGCGCTCTCAATATGTTCCACCATAAAGAAGATGACAAAACTGGATAATTATATCATCCAAATCTGCTGACATTGCAGTGAACATTAATTAACCCCTGATTTGTAAAAACAGTAGATTTTATAGAGAAAATAACGGAACGAAACATCAAAATGTTAGTTCTGTCAGATACCAGAATTTACGCTACATTTAAGCTACAGACTACAGGTATTGAGTTGACACGAACTAAACACCGTGTCGGATTTATAAATTGACCCAGTTAATCCCCCCCCCCCCCCCCCAAAAAAAAAAAAACGTTATTGTGTGTTAAAGTGAAAGACGTGTTTTCAATCGGAACAAATTAATTATATTTATGTGATTTTATCTGGATGTGGTATTTGTAATTAATTTTAAATAAAATGAGGATATATCCTGACATGACATCCAGTGAACATCTCCACTTCGACAGACCTGGCAAGTCGGCAGTGTGTATTAATTGCTAAGTAATTAACGTACTGGGAAAAATATAAGTATTTTTAAAATCTAGCCCCAATAACAATTCACCAGGAGCAGACAGGTATGCCAAAGTATTGAAAATACGGCTATGATATATCACAGACCCACAGATAATCTCCTCCCAATTTGGATTCAGAGAGGAGTAAGTTATACATATGAGTTATACTCTAAGTAAAAAAGCGCTAGTATACGATCAAGACCCCAATATTTATAGTATAAAATACCTTTATCAGAACTGCCAAAGCTCAGCAAGAACTACCAACGCAATGACTTCATTTTTCGAAACAAAATCAGATTTAAGACAAGGATAAATGCTCTCTTCTATACTTTTTAACACATACATGGACAGAATAACAAAATAATTCCAATTCAATAAAGTATACAGTACAGAAATAAGATAAGAATCTGAAGAGGAATTAAATAATACAATCAACAAATTGTTATTTGCATGGTGATGGTCAACGTCTTATTTACTAAGATGAATAGCAGTTACAAAATCGTATCACGACAACATTCACAAAGTATAACCTGAAAATAAATACGCAGAAAACGGAAGTAATTAAAATCAGCAGGTCAAAAATCCAGAGAATATAATAATACACGAAACTAAAGTGAAATAAACTTTTCAAATTAAACACATATATGAAGTATATTCACAGACTACTGAATATTAGACAGCGAGATTGAGACAAGATGTCAGAAAGCAAACATAGTAGCCTACCAGAAATCACCATTACTGCTAAATCCAAAGAACAAAATGGAAGTCAAGAGACTGATGATAAACCGTTTTTGTTTTATGCCAACACTTTGTTATCAATACCAGACATGGGTGATGACAGTAGGCCTAGCCGATAGACATGTGAGCGCCAGTTGTGTCGTTCCTGCTTGTCATTATATATATATATATATATATATATATATATATATATATATATATATATATATATATATATATATATATATATATATATATATATATATATATATATATATATATCTGTGTGTGTGTGTGTGTGTGTGTGTGTGTGTGTGTGTGTGATTATGTGTGTTTCTAGTTATTAGCAACACTTCATTACCCTGTTTCCAGCTTTACCTTTTCTCTACCCAACAAAGAAAACTTACAACGTGTGCGATGAAATACCTGAGAAACGCCGCAAAAGTTACCAAACTAGACAGAATGAGAAAATGAGGAAATCCGGAGAAAAATCGGTATGACTATGCAAATAATAGATTAGTGAAGAACAAATAAAATGGTTTGAATACCTTATGAGAATTAACCATAATCAACTATCGACAGAAACCTATAACATGAGACAATCCGGATTCTATGCCAGAGGAAGACCTAGGAAAAAGACACATAGATAACATCAAGACAACCCTGAACAAATATGGATCCAACACGCCAAGGCGGCACATCTCGCCTTGGATAGACAATTAAAGCTCTCAGTCACTACCCCTACGATTAAGTTTACCCCAAGTGTGGATATTCTGACCATGATCCACCTGGCGATAGACAATAGTCATTCAAACACTTAGTCCAAACAAATAAAGTGTCAGAAAGAATTATAACAGTTGTTGTGACAGTGAAACGTGTAACTACAACCTATATCCAAGCGTACTTACCATGTGATGCCCGAAACGTTTAACTACAACCTATATCCAAGCGTACTTTCCATGTGATGCCCGAAACGTTTAACTACAACCTATATCCAAGCGTACTTTCCATGTGATGCATGAAACGTGTAACTACAACCTATATCCAAACGTACTTACCATGTGATGCCCGAAACGTGTAACTACAACCTATATCCAAACGTACTTACCATGTGATGCCCGAAACGTGTAACTACAACCTATATCCAAACGTACTTATACCATGTGATGCCCGAAACGTGTAACTACAACCTATATCCAAACGTACTTACCATGTGATGCCCGAAACAATGAAGATGAATGTGAAGAATTTTTGACAACTTAAACAATGACTCAGTGAACATTGTAAACAGAAAAGAAGATTTCTATGTCACGGAATACTACAGTTGACACTTAGGAAAGGACAGAGACGGAATAGAAGAATATCTATCACCATTTGATGATAGTACGAAGGAGAAAAACAACAATGGATTTAGACTGTTAGAAACATGGAACCAATACAACTTATTCGTAACAAATACCTTCAAACACAGAGAATCCCAGACTTACACGTTGCACAATGGAACGATTTTAATTGCAAAAGTCAAATAGACTTTATACTAACAGAAACAAAAAAATAGACGAATACCAAATATGTGTACAGACACCGACCACAAAGCTGCAGTAACGTCAGTCAAAATAAATATAAAGAAGAACATCAAGGAACGCAACAAAATAGCTAGAACAAACATGGAAACTAAATTTAAAAACCTCTTAGATACCATTATACGAGAACAATATAAACCAGTATTTTTGTACCACGCATCACCAAATCCTTTCTAAAGTCGGATGACCTCCCTCCCTCCCCCCCCCCCCCCCAGTGACATATACATATTTTTGTAATATATTAAAGAATGGAATTATTCAATAAATGAAGCCCAGTTACAAACTGTTCAGGTCACAAGACATAGGTTTTAGGAAGAAATAACTAGGAAATCATTAAGATAAAAAAAAGAAAGTAAATTTTTAAAACATATGACAGACAACTTAAACTCAAGTACAAATTATTTATATGAAAGATTGTTTAATATTCAATGTGAGATCACATCTAGATGAGTGTACTAAATGTAGTGCTTGATTCTTGCTGCCGAGAGATTTTACAGTGGGCTTCAATTTAGTCAGCTTCGGCGTAAAGTCTCTCAATTCTGTGGTATCCAGTCGATTTCTTGTCTTTAGTAACCAATCATTTATGGCACTAAATCCACATTCAGCTAAATATGAAGATGGTAACAATATCTCTCTTGCAAAATTGGTTGAATATGGATATATGATTTCTGTTTGAACTGCACTGTATAAAACGATCCTTATACCATCAGTATGCTACCAATGTTAAACATGGACACTGAATACAAAAGCCAAAAAATAAAAACTTGTTACAACAGAAATGATTTGTCTACGTAGAATTCTCGGAGTAACAGTAAGAGACATAGTCAGAAATGAAAATATCAGAGAAGACTAACAAACACATTGCCAATACTGGGCTACATCAGAAGACTAACAATCGCATTGCCAATACTGGGCTACATCAGAAGACTAACAATCACATTGCCAATACTGGGCTACATCAGAAGACTAACAATCGCATTGCCAATACTGGGCTACATCAGAAGACTAACAATCGCATTGCCAATACTGGGCTACATCAGAAGACTAACAATCACATTGCCAATACTGGGCTACATCAGAAAACAACAGATTTAGTAGTTTTCACATGCATCCAGACTACCATCAGATAGTGTTCCTCAAAAAAGCGTTGTTATACAGACGCGATGGATACAAAGCCAGGGACCGACCATGCAGAAGATGACTTATAGAAATAAAATCGTCACCGAAGACAAACATATATGAAAACCCATTGATGACGAAGAAATGCACCCCAGCATTGTCATATTTTCACAGGTGACAAGTTATCAGCCTATCCACCAACTATCCTAAGTCGCCTTGATAACATGCCTGGAATAAATGAACTTGGCCCTATTATTTATACCTATAATTAAAAGTCCAGGCATCTGTTGCCAAACCGGTGAATCAGATATGTTCATATATTTACGTAAATAAATACCAACACATAATTGGTCCAACTTGTTTTGGTTTCCATGATTTCAGGATTCCTGTCGTAGTGGATGCTTTCTTGGAGCTTCTAAAACTCGAGAAGTTGAACGGAGCCATCCTACAAATCTCACTAGCAGGAAAATCATATAGGAAGATTGAGTACGTGCCTGTTTAATGTACAACTATGCATCTCAATGGCATGCTTGAATATTCAAGTATGATTGACGTTGCTACAGTCAATCGGATTTTTAAAGAATCTGAGTTGAAGAACAGAAATCAGAAAAGAAAGTTATAAAGAAAGAGTATTTATTCAGAATGATAAACTAATATATTTGTTCAAATAAATATACTGAAGCGTCGTATGTTGTATTTATTACTGTTTGATATGAGAATAATGAATAAAGTTTACAGTGATAAGAATGTTCATGTGTTTCTCGTTGAAATATAACAATGATTGATGTTAACAATTATAAAAAAGATCACGTGCTACGAGTTAAAATATAATGGACAAAATACAGATCCGAGGGCTCTCCTGCCCTGGACCCTCTACACTTCTGCATACAATGCAGTGGAACTTTCCTTGCACTAATCGGACTCGTCGGGCCTAAAAATAAAAATACAAGAAATGGGCAACAAGCAATACACATGATGGTTACTTAATCATACCAGACAGCAGAGAATAACACCAAGGAAATCATCAAATCTGCAAAAATTAAGTCATGGCAAGAATGTTCCGACAGTTCTTTAATCCCTTCATTTCTCACAGTATCTCTGTGTGTTCTACTTGCATCTTTTCTTAGACACCTACTTTTTACGTAGTAAACTTTCTTTCTTGTTCTTGAGTTAGTGTCCATGTCTGACATTAGTAACACAATGATGGTATGAAGATTGAATGTATTATTTGCCTTTTGGTTTCCATCGGAATAGATCTGTTTCAATATTAGTGTAAATACACAATTCACGAAGTTGGCTTTCTGAATACTTGTCTTGGTCTATCTGCCCATCTGTAATTAAATATGGAGATATGGAGATATGAAGTAAGGAACCTAAACATTGAAGAGCCATAGTTATGAGTATAACAAACACAAATGAGAAAGTACTGAGGACAATAAACGACGGTTTATAAACCATACCAATATATGACAAGCATTACTGCTTTGCTCAACACTAAATATATTATAGACTTCATCATTTCAGAATTTACTCTTCTTGCATAACTAACATGAGATATACTTGTCCTCAAGCGATATATAACACAAAAATTGAGTAAACAATAAATAGATTTAACCACCTCTTCACGCTGTGAGGCTGTGGTTTATATATGCCATCCTAGAACAATATGAACTTGTGCATGCCATCAAATATAGATAGTATCAAACTGGGTTTAAGACCAGGTGTACGGCTTAAATGAATGTCTACTATATTCATGTAACTAACGTCATGTAAACCTCTTAAAATTAGAACCCTATCATAATTCATTTATCAAAGTCAAGAATCATCATTTCCAAACAATAGCCCACATTCCAGTTGGACAGTGTCCGTTCTATAATAGTAGGCATCGGCATGTAGATTACCAACACAATTTCAAGAGGATGTATTAATATTTCTTTTATTTTTTTTTGATCAGTTAGTGTGGATTATTTTGTCTGACGACGGTTTTCACCACAACGTTACTATATATAGTTCTTATTCTGTAATATCTATTACACTGGTTTACACACAAAAATAAAGTTGGAAGTTGTCCATAATTTTTTTACTGATTTAGGAGCATTTTGCGCCACTGAAGCCAAAAATAACATTCATTTTTCTCATTGAGGTCAGGGATTTTTTCTACATTTATTTAAAAAAATTATATTTTCTGACTATCTCCTTCTATTCATAACTACATTTTGGTGATATTAGTAGTTAATTTATATTTTACATTTCTCACATAAAAAGTATTTAACAGAATTTATTTGTTAAATGTTACAAACATGCAATTATATAAATGAAGAGAAGATATTGAAAAAGGTAAGGACATGTAAATTATATCATCACAGAGCAAAATTCAAAACATAAATTTCAATTTCTTCAACTTTCTCGAGTGCTCAGCAGCGGGGATGTCTCTCTTCAGAGTCCAGCAGTAATCAGCCATCATTACTGCATCCCAATGACCTTGATAACTGGTCTCTATCTCTTATGTCCTGATAAAACCTCTCTACCTGCTCGTCACTCATTGATCCAAGACTCTCGGGGAACCGATCCATATGTGAGGATAAATAATGCATTTTATGCTCATGTTGCATCCACGGTTTTTGAAAGCATTTCAGCATATTGTTGACAACTTCATAGTTACTGGCTTTGGTGTTGCCCAAAAAATTCTTCACAACCAGAACAAATACCTTCCGTGCTTCCAATTCCAATTTGTTCATTGATTTTTCAAACTCAAGATCTCTGATGAGCTGACGAGCTTGAGGACCATCAAAAATGCCACCTTTCAACCTCTCTATGGTTAATCCTGGCAAAGCGCGGCACAAGTAATTGAAGCAGGCACCATCCTTGTCCAGGGCTTTGGTGAAGTGTTTAATCAAGCAAAGCTTGATATGCAGCGTTTGGAATATTATCTTTTTTCTGTCTACTAGAGAATTGTTGATGATGTTTTTTGATCTACCCGGCACAATTCTCCTCGTGCAGGCCAGTCCTACTTGATATAATGCTGAGACCTGTTCCTACTATCCCACATGGACAGAAAGAATGGGTGCTTTGTAAAGGCAGACTGTTGTCCCAATAGGAAATTCACCATCTTCATGTCAACACAAATATATCACTCGTGATGATAATAAGAAACTGTTTCCAGTCTTCTGAAATTTCGCCGCTTCATACTTCTCCTTCAGTGTAGTCGAGTGAGCAAGGGGTACAGAAGCAGACTGATTGCCATTGTGAAGCAGAACACAATTTAGTGATCTTTTGCAGCTGTCAATGAATACTACTGGGTTCATAATGTTGCACTACAAGCTTCTGCAGAAGGTGAACAATATCTGTACTGTACACCAACCTTCTCTTCAAAGAAAAAATGGAGGAACTCTTGACGCCTTTTGCGATAAAAAGTTATATGTGTAGTGTCAGACAATAGGTTCTTTTCTTTTAATCTGGATGCCAAGAGCTCAGCTGAGGACTTCGACAAATTGAGATCACGAACATGAGCGTTAAGATCATTTTGGTAAAAAGAATGTGTAGCATTTTGTTAAAAGCCTCTTCTTCTTCATTATCCTCTTGACCTTCTAGAACACTGGAAGAATCTTCATGACTGATGTCAGGCAGTTCTGCATAGACAGATACTGGACATTCATCAGAGTGAGCTACAGGACGACATCCTGTTTCAAGATAAGGATACTTGAGGACATTTCGATTCTTTCTATTGATCCCAGTCACATCAATAGCGCAGAAATAGAAGTCAGAGATATGGTTTGTGAGCTCCCTCGAAACCATGGGTATTCCAAATTTCAGACTGTTATTCTTGCCTTTTATCCACTGACGTAGATATTCAGTGCATGATTTGCACACCATATGAGGAGCACATGCTTTATCCTGGTCACCAAGTTTTATACCAAAATACGCATGGTAAGCTTGCTTTATAAAAGTTGTGTTCACCGCAGATGTAGCAGAATACGTTAGGCTTATTTCTGCAAAACTTTCTAGTTGAAGCCATTTCAATCATTTGAAACCGTAAAAAAGAAACAGAAACAGTAATACTAGTAAGTTGAAACATGTGAAATCTTCAGAATTTGTATATTCCAAGATAGATTAAGGAATTTTGCAACATATGGCGTGAAAATATCCATACATGTGACAATAAAATACTTGCTTTCTATACCATTTGTCCTTTTATAAGAGGAAAAACACACACTTTTGATAAAATGTGTGAAATCAATTGTTGTTTTACTGATTGAGTTGACCTGGAATGACCCACCTATAAAAAAAACAGCATGTGGTGCTAGATAAAAAAAAGCTGACCTGATTAAGGAAAACCAATGTGATTTTTTGATCTAGCAAACAAAATTATCCTAAATTTTAAAAAAAAAACCATAGACAGCAAATTTTTTTTTGATCAATGTTATTATTCAAGTCTTATACGTATTGGTAGTATATTTTTTTAAACACATCAACAATTATTGATATAATATTTACAATTGAAAACACTAGATTCTCTTTCGTTAGGCTACCATACACTATTATTCATATTGGAAGCAACTTTACAACACACTTGAAGGTCTACCTTTGCAGTGTTTTTTTCACCGTTTTTAAGTGTGTCTGTCAAACATTGATTGTAGGAAGCAAACAAGTCGTGTAACTGAACAACTCACACATAGGTTGTCTTTCAACCGCTACTCAGAACCCGTACAATGATGATGTGTTACTATTAAGTTTTGAGGAATTATTATAACACTTATAATCATAAAATACAAGAAGGACGTCGATGACCGGCTAGATAGAAAGTTATTTGTCACCTGATTAAAATGATATTTTAACATTAGGAGTTGCAATAATGTTACTGTACATTATGTATTGCTTGAAAACACGGTGTGTCCAAGTCACTTCTTATTTTGTGTTCGTTCTCATATTCCAGCAGGTTAGTAGGATGAAGTCCGGAGAACGTATATCTTTGTGACATGGTTTACAGCATGATTGCGATATATGAGCCTTTTGTCATGAACATCCGACTTACGGACCTAAGCATGGTATCTGTGTCATTGTGACATTATTTGAGATGGGACAGCCAGCTCCAACCCCAAAACTTTATTTGCCGCCTCTTGCAACGTGCACGGGAAGTAACAGTATCGCTATTCTTTGCTTCCCTTTAGGGTCTCGGTAACACACAGGTGTTTAAGTCACCTGAACAAGAGCCCAGGTGAACCAGGTCTCGAGTTCACTCGCCATTTGTGGTTTGTTAAGAATGATAGATGTGATTCACACTGCTACCAGGATATTAATGCCAGGGTTCTTGCTTTGGGAAGGTCCAGGAGTATCACGAGTGCTAATGAAAAGTACTGAAGGTGACACTAATAAGATAGTGTCCGGTCGACTATCTGTTAATATGTTTGTTATATCCTGGGTTAGAAGATCTTTGACCAGAAGTACGCCGTATTTGGTTAGGCAACTGAGCACTTATGGAAAATAATTGTTCTATGACGTTAGTTCAAAACTCGATTTCTATTGTCTTGTATGTATATTTCTACATGTGAGATGATTATAATGATGATGCGTACGGGCAATTATTTCAGCATTGTTTTGTCAGATTAGATGATTAAATTGCAATGATAGAACAGCTAGTGCTTACCACCACCTATAATTTTGCACCACGAAGACATCAGTAATGTATCAACCAGCGTCATGTCTCCCCTTCACAGAACCAGTAATCACAGTAAAGGGAAAACTTACTCAATACTGACAATAAGTATGTATATCTCGGCAGCACCCTATCGCAAACTGCAACAATGGACAAGGTGTTGCCCTGCGTGTTTATCGCGCCAGTGCGGCATTCGTGAGCCTTCGTGCCAATGTCTGGATCAGGCGTGGTCTCAGTTTGACAGCTACGTTGAACGTGTACCGCATAGTGGTTCTACCAGCATTGCTTTATACAGCATCATCCTGGACTGTCTATGCGAAATACACTCGACAGCTTAACTCTTTCCACCTTCGGTGCTTAAGAAACCTTATAGCAGTACTTTGGCAGGATCGAGTACCAGACACGGAAATCCTTCAAATGTCTCGTATGTAAAGCACCAGGACTAGGTCCCAACTCCGCTGGACTGACCACATCGTCCGTATGCCAGTCAAAGCCTTCAAAAGAGATTATTCTATGTGGAGCTGTGCGTTAGTAAACGTTGAAGCGGAGCGCAGAAAAAAACGCTTCAAGGATCACTTAAAAAAAATTCCCTCAGGCACTGTAGCACTGATCCTAGCTCCTATGAGACTATAGTCCTTGACCGCTCAGCTTGGCACACCCAGATCACTGCGGGCATTACTAAATTAGAAAAAGAAAGAACACTTCACAGGCGACCGAAGAAGAAGGACAAATCTGAAAACTCTCCTACCCTGGACACTCTGCACTCCTGCATGAACTAAAATAGAATTTTCCTGACACGAATCGGATTCATCGGGCATCTACAAACTCACAAATTGACTTAGACACTCATAAATATTTTTTTCTCCTTGTTCATCACATTTATTGTTTTTCATGCAATGCTCATCTTCGCTTGCGAAGGAGGAACACCATCATCAAGTTTGCTACAAAACGATAAAGTACAATGTCCGCTATTTCCATCTTTTAATCATCCACGGGGATTTGACAAAAGTAAGAAATTAAGACAAGCTTTGCATTTAATCCATACATGGGGATAAAAATAATATAGACCATGAAACGTTTATAAGTGTAAAGATGAATGTTCAGTCAGTTTTCACTGGAAGAAATATCTCAATATATAATCATATTATTGGATAGAGGAAGACAACAAATCATACAGTCTACGGTTGGCAACCTTCTATCTTTGTTACTTTACCAACGGACATAAATGTACACATCATTGATTAACTTATATCTTTGCGTGCTGTTACAATGCTGAGGAATATTAAAATTTATATCGCAGCTAATACTTTCACTACTTGCCGCAAGACACACAGATTTATTGTGTCTACCTTCTAAATAAACTTTTAGAGACAGATTTACATGATTACTTGTATAGCGAATAGTGAACAATCGATACTAGACTGCTGTAAAACTGTATATATGTAAAACTGTAAAATAGTACTTGCGTAGAATGCAAGTTTTGTAATAGTATTAGGTATTGTGTATTGGTCTGTTGATTATCCTCTTCGCACACCGGACACGTCCATAGGTGCTCCGATCTCCGTTTCAGTAAATCTCTCAGGGTATAACGACTGATGGTTCAGGATCTATGTTGGTTCACTGCTCTTTTTTTGAAGTCTTTGGCACGGGATTCAATACGGGCCACTCCAAATTCTTGCATTTTCGATATTGACTCATGCTCATGCATCTTAAAATCCTCTGATCGTGAAGACTCACGAAGAGCAGTGAGTATCTTTGCTCGGTCCATAGAGGCTGACCGTCTGTTGTGGGGGCGAGACTAGCTAATTGGTCGGTCCGTTCGTTTCCCTCCACGCTCGCGTGTGCCGTGACAAAAATAAGTCTGAATTTTCGCAGTGATGCCAGCATTTGAGCTCTCTCTCTAATGACTCCGCTCATTCCCTGCGTACACTACCTGTTTTGACTTTATGAATCATATTCAGTGAATCACTTAGTAAACACGCATGGGAATAGGCTTGCGATTCAAGCCAATTAAGTTCCTGCGTTGCGGTGAGAACTTCCATTGTTAGACTGCTCGTTGTTGTGGTAAAGACTCCACTGGCTTCGTGTACTGTTCTTCCTTCTGATCTAGCAGTAAAGGCACATGCGCATCGGTGGTGACGGATGACCGACCCGCCGTAACATCTGTGTCGTAGGTATTCACGCATTTTAGTGCCTTGACCTCAGCATCCACGCTTACGGGGCTGTGTTTCCTGTACTCTCTGTTGAGTGCAATGATGGTCTTGACTGCCTCTTGAAAAACCGTAGGAGAAGGTATACATTCCTCGCAAGGAGTTATGTCTATTGGGGCGCAGATATGTTTAACGGTATCCTCGGCCCACCCATCCACGATTTGCCCCTCTTGAGCCTGCTTCCCTTCACACGAGGGTGCTCGCTGTATAGTGTGTGGTCTATGTCAGACCTCACTCTGTGGTATGCTATGGCACGCCATGTATCAATATTTTATGAGATATGCTCGGAAAATCACGGAGAAATCCCGTAGCCACACAGGGTATGTCCCTCGTGCAACCAAGAATGATCCGCAACGATTCGTTTTGAATTCTCTCCAGCCTCTCAATCTGTGTGTGACTGGCGGTGATAGTGGCGCCTGCATATTCAATGACAGGGAGAACAAGAGCCTCATATAAGATTACTGTTTAGTGTCAGCCGCTGCCATCACTCTCAAAGCTGAAAGTCCTTTGCGGGCCTTTGCGATTACATGATCAACGTGTTCCCGGAAATACAACTACGATCAAATCACACGCCCAAGTATTATAAGGATGAGGTCCTGATTACATAGTACCCTCTCATCTCCATCGTTGGTGTCGTAAACTGTAAGAGAGAACCATGTCACTGCAACCTTCTCTTGGTTGATCAGTACGCCTGAATCATCACACCAGGAGGCGATATGTTCTAGCTCATTCTGCAGTGTTCTGACAGTTTTTTAAAAATTATATCTCTTGCCTGTCGGTATATCAGAATATCATTCGCAAAAGACATAGTTCTACCTCTTCCGTCGAGCTGTTGCTGTGTGATTGCCACGGTGTAGGCATTGAATAATACGGGTGAGGGGGAGAGGAGATCCCTGTGGAAGGCCTAGTCTATTGTTATGGGTTTAGATTCCACCAACGCCCTTCCTCTCGAGCAACACTGCAGATATCCATCTGACGACGAAAGGGTCAACATTAAACAGTGAGAGCGTGTTGATGAGGTATTCGAACCGCACTCTGTTATACGCTTCCTTAAAGTCAATAGCGACAGCACATGTTTCCAGTACAGAATGGAAGCCCTCCAATACGTCGTAGGCGGAAACAGCGGCATTGCGTAATGTTTCTTTCCGGCGTCTGTAGTCTCCGAGCGTGCGTGGAAAAATGCGACTCTCTTCCAGGTCTCGAGCAAGGTGCTGTGCTACAATCTTCTCAATAAGTTTGCCTGTGGTGTTCTACATCGTTATGATATCGTTTGTAATAGTTTTACGCCACAGAACAGAATATAAGACAATGTCGTATATATACGAAAACATACAAATCACAATATACAGGCCATATACAGGCCACGCTTCAACCATGAGGTCATTATCAATAATGTATAAAACAAAAAGTGAAAAATAAACAGTAAAATCAACGATACTATCACGGATGCACTAGAATACAGACATTAAACTGTGAACGAATACCACAGGAATGTGAGACGCAAAAATGTACCAGGTGGCAAGCTATTATACAAAGAGTATTTTCTTGGCCAGACTAAGATCGTATCAGATAACGGAGATTCCTATCAGATAAAATGGATTCCTGAACCAATTGTCAAAATGTTTAATGGCAACAAGCGATACAAAAGACGGTGACATGCAGATTTGTATCTCGCGGTCACCTGAATGTTGACCAGTGAAATAAGGAAACGGTAGTCCCGGCAGAAACCGATCGGCATATTAGGGACTACAGACACTTTTAAAGATACGTATTGAAATAAATAGTTTGTGACTGTGTGATGTTGAATGAACGGATAGATTTAATGCAGATAATTTTGGGACTCACCTAAATGTGGAAAGAGTGAGAATTGTGGGATATAAATGAAAGGTTTTAGTGAGAAGGATTTAGTTTGGTTTCGAGATCAGTTAGAGCTGGGGATTCGAGCTGGACGGACGTGTCCAGAAAAGATAGTCTCGAACGAGTCCAGTGGTTGAGAGTTAGAGAATAGTTTCAGACTTGAGAGTCTGGAGCCACTGAGTTGTTTAAGAGTTTAACTATTCTATCATATGCTGGAACCACGGGGTTTTTCTTTAAGAGTTGGATATATTCTATTCTATCGTACGCCGGACGAACAGAGAGACGACTAGTATCTCTATTACCAGAAATTGGAAACAAATAGTTCAACATACCACGCCAGCTTTCCGAAGTTGAATTACGTAGTTCAATATCTTGGATCGTCTGATTATAGGCGATTAATATGTATGTGTTATAACGTGTATAATCATTCCAGAACATTGGATACTCTATTTATCACCTAGATGTTGTAATTTGATGTTGTACCTTCTGGACACTTTGAACCAATAGCTAATAAAGTGACCAGATATTTGTGAACACGTTGAAGTTGCAGTGAGTGATTCAGCCTTTATTTACCACCTTGATGTTGTAAAATAGTTAAGCTATAATAACGACACTGCCCACATAGCCACTGACCATATAGCCAGCCACACACACATAAGCAACAACCTTATACTGTGACAAAACAGTACGACTCCAAGGTGATAATGACATACGTATACACAAGTAGACATGGAAGTGTGATTTATTTAAAGAGAAAACGGGACATGATAACGAAATGAAAAGAAAACTATTACTGAAAATAAAATTTACTGCAGTAAAACGACATCGACACTAACCAAAATTTAAACACATGACTGGTCGGAATTAAGGTCCAAAAATTTAAGAGTACCAAACTTGAAAATAAACCTATTCTCAGGGGCATACCTAGATCTATCCTCAGCAATGCTATAACCACAGTTATCATCACAACTGAAATGTATGGCGACAGGAGTAGGTTTTGTGTTTAATGGCATGAAGATGCCTGCAAAAGCGGTCACTCAATCTCAAATCCGCTTCATCTATATACTCTGTGTCACATCGTGTACATATGATAACATAAAAGACATTACCGGATTTACATGTAAAGGCCTGATGTTGTTCATGGATAGTGAACGTGGTCTTAGGAAATGAAACCGAGTGGATCTGGACTACATAGGGACATATGTAGCAATGGCTGGGTTTGCAACGAGCAGTGCTAAAATGGTTAGGTACATAAGACATGAGGTGACTGAGAACCATGATGTCATTAAGATTTTTGTCACGCCTATAGGCAACCAGAGGAAAGTCCTGAAAAACGCCTAGAGTTTGAGGATCAGACTGGAGAAGAGACGAATGCTTCACAAGATTCGACGAACAGTAGAGTTATGGGAATGAAAAGTATGGACAAGTTAATTCTATAAGAGGAGGAGGAAGTACACAGCGGATTATTCAAGACATCAAGGCAAAATAACGTACGAACACGAAGCCAAGCCGATGAAAGGACAGTCAGGGATCGAGCGTCTATGAAAGAAATAATCAGCTCAGTGGAGTTATAAAGAAAGTCGTCATCATCACTACACAAGCGACGACGGCCAAGAAGCTGGGAAAATGGCAGAGAATTGCGACAAGCAAGAAGATGAAAAGAAATTCAAAGCAGAAAGCCATCTGCATCAGTAGGTTTGTACTGAACAGATGTGTTGAGATAAAGAGGGGGGTGAATAGTGACAATAATTTAAATAAAATTGACAGAAGTAGTAGAAATGTTAGATGTGAATAAATAGCAGGGTTGAAATTGTTGATGAAGTTGATGAAGCGAAACAATTATGTCTCAGACATGTCAGTAATACCTATACCATCACACATGTATATATGGAAAAGAAATGGAAAATAGCATTTATATGTCTCCCAAACTTGATGTGTTCAAGATGTACAAAGACACGCATTACTACGTCCCATCTTAGTATACATAGCAACGCCCCTATTCTGATCAAAATAGTGTCCATCCAATTCTAAAGAATTGGGCGTCAGCACCAGTTCAACAAGGCGGGTAAAAGTGGGAATTTATACGGGGATATGGGAATACTTATTAAGAAATAACTGCAAAGTCCTAAGACCATCAGAATGAGGTATAGAGGTATATAAAACAGACGATAAGTAAGATCAGAAGACAGCTGAACAGACGAACATATAGTAAATCTCGTATGTTTAGTGTCTTTTACTAATGAAGCCAAACGCTCTACTAAGGATTGGAAAATATTATCAAGCAAATCAAATAAACGATAAGTGGGATAATAGCAAGCATTGGCAATGGGTCTACGAGGAGTAGATTCTTTATGAATTTTAGGTAGAATATAGAAAACTGGTCTGCCTAAACAACTTTCATCGATGCAAAGAGACTCATCAGAGTTGGGGAAGTTGTTATTACGAAGAAGAGTATGTTTACAGTATCGTTGACCACTTTATGTTAGGTACAGTAGAGTCAGACAAACGTGCTGTGTATAATGTGTGATTTGATAGTTGTTTGTGGCCCACCTGTAGATAAAGGTCCTTACGCCACACAACTACGACCCCATCCTCATCAGCTGGTTTGATGAGAATGTCATCACGACGACGAAGCTGCGACAAAAGGCGTTATTCAGCAAGGGTAATATTCGAGCGTCTGATACGGTTGTGATGGAGCCATTGAATATCATTGAGGATATTCTTGATGTAAAGATCACGAGTATGTGATGCACCATGCAACTTGTTCTTAGTTTTCATTCACATAACTCTACCGTCCGTCGAATCTTGTTCAAACATTATTCATTTCTCCAGACTGATCCTCAAACTCCTGCCATTTTCCAGGACTTTCCTCTGGTTTGTCTATAGACGTAAAAAAATTGTAATGACATCTTGGTCCAGAGTCACCACATGTCTTATGTTCCTGACCATTTTGGCACTATTCTTTGACTGTTACATAAGTAGTTCAGATTCTTTCGGTTTCATTTCCTAAGACACTATTTATGAGACCTTTACATGTAAATCCCGTAATGTCATTTACGTTACCATATGTAAACGATGGGACAAGATGTATATAGACGGAACGGACTTAGATTGAGTGACCGCTTCTGCAGGAATCTTCATGTCATTAGACACAGAACACCTACTCCTGTAGCGTTACATTTCATTGGCGATAGTCACCGTGGTGCCCGTGATATCCAGGTCACCACGCTCAGATTCTGCACCACTGATGATAGTTCTAGGTACACCCCTGTAAAATCGATTTATTTTCGAGTTTGGTACCCTTAAGGTTTTGGACCATAATTCCGACCAGTCATTTGTTTAAATTTTGGTTAGTGTCGACGTCGTTTTACTGCAGTAAATTTTTTTTTCAGTAATTGTTTTCATTTCATTTCGTTATCATTTCCCGTTTTCTTTTTCAACAAAACCCACTCCCATGCCTACTTGTGTATACCTATGTCATTATCACCTTGGACATCGTACTGTTTAATGTGTTCTAGCGCCTCTGTGATAGTACCATTGTTTTTACTGTTTTTTCACTGTTTGTTTTATATATTCGTGATAAAGACCTTACGGTTGAAACGTTGAAAATGGCTGTATATTCGCCCGTGTGTTGCCGGGGCCCGAAAGGGGAGCACAGAATAGCAACACTGTTTACCTTCCATGCATGTCGTAACAGACAACTAAGGAGGTTATGGGATGGATTTGGCTGCCACATCCCATATAGGTCAGTGACCCAAAGCCATGCTGAAGTCGGATGTGTCAGGCCGAAAGGCGCAGATATCGCAGCAATGCTATAAACCATGACACAATGCATTCCGTTCTCCGGATTACATCATGATAATCTTCAGGAGTTTGAGAACGAACGCAGAAAAAGAAGAAGTCTTGTATAGTGTGATTTGTGTGATGTCGTATAAATACCACATATTCCTATATATAGTCTGTTCATCAGCCTGAAACTACTACAAAACTTGTGTTCTATGCACGTACTATTAATACTTAATATTTGCAACATAACGCCAAGACTTTATCCTACTTCTTCTTTTATGTTCATTCTTAAACTCCTGCAGATTAGCGGAATGTGTTCTGAAGAATGTACTGTGTTTAATTTGGTTTATAACTTGATGCGATATTTACGACTCTCACTTTATTATCCGACACATCCTACTTCAGCATGGGTTATGTGTCACTTTTGCATAAATGGGATAGGACAGTCAACTCTACACCATGACCACCCTAGCAGCCCCTTACGACATGCATAAAAGATAAATAGTGTTGATTCTTCTTCTTCTTCTTCTTTCGTTCACTTGAAACTCACTTCGTCTCCTTAATAAAACTCACAGTCTGTTGTAGTTCATACAGTGTCCCATAGAGTTTTGATTCCAGTGTTGTTTCCTCTAGCCAATATGTCTGCCTCAGCGTTTCATGCTCAGAACACTCTTGAAGTATATGTTTGGCACTCTGTGCTGCCTGTCCACATGTACACATGGCCGTGTTGCCAATAGTGTTGATATTCGCTGCTCCCTTTTCTGGACGACATCACAAGGGGTAGTCTTTTAAGTTTCAATTTAAGTACTGTCACCTGTGTTTATTCTGTGTAATAAACTCAAATCGGCGAATGTATAATACCGATGACTGCGTTTTAATATCACCGATCTGAATGGTGCTTGACGATAATGAAATTACATGTGATTACTATCTATCATGGTAATGGATCATGGTAATGAAATCAAAGAGTTTTTAGTTATCACATTTACGATTTTATACTGTTACCGATGTAAATATGAAGTTATCAAATGTTAGTTTATTTCTATGCCCAAGAATTACAAGCCATGAAGCTCGCATTTCATATGTGCAATATTGGGGAGGGCTTTCACATACCGAAAACTTCACATCTTACTGAATTGAAATGATGTGGCAATTCTACTACTCAGATGATGTGTAGAAGTTATGTTTCAATATTATGTATGCAGATATCCAAACACGACAGAATGCAATCATTTGGTGGTATCATTGTCGGTCACGTTTGACCCCACAGACCGTATTACAGCATGCCTTTAAATAGAGAGTCATACACATATCACACACACACACACACACACACACACACACACACACACACACGCACACACACACACACACATACACACACACACATATATATAGTGTTATTGTCAGAAAACTGCTCACGGCATATTTATAAATACTTTTACTAATACTATTATTTGTTTCATAGTTTATTTGACATTATTAACCCCGATGGTAAAATATTTACTTTAGTCCACTATGCATAAAATTATTAAACACGTTCTCGTTCCGGATGTTCGTAAATTATGTCTACGGTATTTTGCCAATTTTAACCCCTCCCTCCCCCATTCTCTAAAACAAACGTGTAGAAACAAGTACACACAAATATACGATTTTTTCAAATATTTCTAAAGAATATCACATTCAAAGAATTTAGTCATGTATCGTCTTGTCTTAGCCACACATGTCGCGAAGTGTCGCAGGGAGCCTAAGTCTTCTTTCTAATGCCAAATGTGATGTAAAAGTTGCATTTGTTGTTGTAATACATGTTGTTGTAATACATGTTGTTGTAATACATGTTGTTGTAGTATGTCTCCGATGTTATTAATCCATCTGCCTCTAGGTCTTGCTGTGTACCGAGATATTCTTCTGTTATAGGCGGTTATAGGCTGGAATGCGATCTGGTTCCATACTCATATGGTGATCGAATCACTTAATCTGTTGTCTTTCTATACTGTATATTTGATGCTTGGTACAGTTCCTATATACAATTTCTTATGTTATCATTTCTTATGTAGTCTGTTGTTTGACCCCAACGATCTTCCTTAGAAATCCATCTCACAGGTTGCAATTTCTCTCTCTTGCGTCTTGGATAGTGACCATGATTTAAATTGATAGCACAAAGTTGGTATAAATATACTGTTTATCAATATTTGTTTCGCAGCCAAATTGATGTAAGGGTGTTTGAGCAGTGGTCAATTGGTATGAGACTGCGTTGGTTTCTTGGTATAGTGTTTCACTTTCTCTGTCCAGTTTGCTGTCTTCGGTGAAAATGCTTCCCAAATATTTTTCTTGTACTTGTCTGAGGTTGTTTTCGTTAATATGTATGTTCAATGGACCAGGTAGTCTACTGATTTTCATAGTTTCTGTTTTTGATGTGTTCATTTTCATGTTGTATTTTTTTGCAAGCTGAGTTTAGTGCATTTACATGTCTCTGTAATTGTGTTTCGTCCTCATACATTAAATTATGATCGTCTGCAAAGAGCAATTTATTTACAGAGTTGTTTAAAATTTAGTTGATATATTAAAAATATTTAGTTAGTGTCAACTTTCCTCAACCCTCCCCCCCCCCATATTGTCAACAACTGTCAAACTTTTTCATACCCCTCCACTCCATCCCAAATGTTAATGTAATTTATGAACAGGTTCATACTGCCATATTTACCAGAAAGTCACTAGAGACACTCCAGTGTACCTAATTGTGTCTAAAGATATACATTTGAGAATCACTGTCGTTCAGTGTATAAAAAAGATAGTTTTAGAAGGCGACATGCTTAGTCAGATAACAATTCGTTACGAAAGTTCATGCTTACATCGTTTTTATTATACACAATATTCCTGACTAAGTTTGAGGAAGGGTTCATATTTTTTGGAGCCAGTCATGGATCTTTCAGGAAAAGTTGTCTTCATCACTGGAGCTGCTCAAGGCTTGGGGAAGGCATACGCAAGGGCTGTACTTGAGCAGGGAGGCAAGGTGAGTTATATTTTACATTATGCAACATTTACGAAAATCCATGTTCAGTGGTGTAAACATAAATCTATTTCTGAGTAGGGACGGATGAGACAGATTAACAGACAGGTAGACTACTTCTACATTCGTTTTCCTACTTTTGCTATTTATCAGGAAATAGTTTGGAAAATTAAATGCATTGATTTATGTTTTGCAGCACTGCTACAATATACCATTCGCCCTGACATGTCCGGCTTCAACTTTGACCTACATTGGATGGGTTATTCAAACCCACGTCAAGCCCCCTTAGTCGTTTCTCACAACATGTATGACAATCACGTGCATTATTCTTTGCTCCCTTTCGTGCCCCAGTAACGCAATTACAGAATGAAGAATAGTTTTGATTGTAGTTCAGAGAATGAATCTATATGCTAATGACACGGTTGCCAGATAAAGACTGTCATTTAAAGCATAAATAAAAACACAAATAAAACATCAGAAAAAGCCAATATGACATCCCTGGCTAATGGACGCATCTAAAATATGGCATATATTAGAAAATGTTTATATTTAGTTTTATACATAAGTTTGAGACGCTTTGTCAAATGTCTTGAATGAGTTTTTTTTTGTTTGATGTATTTGAGAGATTGTAAAACTAAATATGAATCACTGAAGATTGCAATTTTTGGGTATAAGCTCTCGATTATTGAATATCTGAATAGCGGTGAGTATGAATTTTGTCTTTGTCCTTAAATTTGTACATTTGATTCCCATGTCAAGACATTAGTTCATTTGTGGTGTCGCTTAAAAACATGATGAATATTCGACTGTCACCATATCGTCTGTGTACACGTGTGTCCAGATATTTTATTAATATTTGACTTTAAACATTTCAAGTCATAAATGTCTTTGATGCGTGCGTGGTCTTATTCAATGAGTACTCCTTGATCAGAGTTCAGAGAACTAATGGAAAATGTTTGTGTCCTTTGTTGATAATGCATCAAACATGCTGGTAGTTTCTAATGAGGCAGAATATTGTAAAATGATTCTCATGCCACGTAGTTTGGAATTTTCCTTTGGAAAATCAGAAATTGTTTCTTCAAAAACATTTTGTGATGTTGTGTCCTTTTAGCCTCTATGATTGTACATATTGTAAAAAAAATATTATTTTTTCTTCATAAATCTAGAGGTGTGGTGTAGGCAGTTCGGGTCAATGTCCTTCCTTCCATTGTTCCAATATTATTCCAAATCCTATATTTTTTATTATGCTTTCTCTGTTTTGGCTACAGAGGTCCAACAGCTAGAGTTGTATTCCATAGGTATTCATAATTCAGCTGCCCCTTTGTGTATATTTGTTTCATTTTTAGTTCACGCTAAAAAAATGAAATGTAATGTATTCTATATGTGGCTTTCCATAAAATGTGTCAACAATTAGAGGGTGCGGGGTAGTAGACAAAATGTAGATAGCTTTTGACAAGATTTGGGGGGTTGACAAGAGGTTACTTCAAGATAAGTGAGTTTTTAAATTATACATCAATAATTTAATTAATTTGAAAAAAAATTACTTCAAATGAAAAAATAACGTGTTTGTTAGTTATTTTCCGATTAAAACAATTTGAGGGAAGGAGGTAAAAAAATGTTTTGACATAAGCAGGGTGTCCCTAAATTCTTGACATTTGTTGATACAAGAGGAAGATAAAAATTTGTCAACATATTGTTGACGTAATTTCAGGACTGCCCCTACAATCATGACCCTTTTCTCATGATACATATTGTTGAATGTTGTAGCTATTTATTGGTTATTATGAGATATATATATATATATATATATATATATATATATATATATATATATATATATATATATATATATATATATATATATATATAAGAATATTCATTGAAAAATGTATTCATCAAGAACGTGATCTTCACTACAATTTCAGTGATTTTACAAAGGTCTTTGACCGTGTTTGGCATGATTGTCTATAGCTGATACTGAGACAATTTACAGTTGAGACCTCAAACATAGACATTATTGAATCACTTTACAAAAATGCAAGTAGTGCTGTCTTATCAAATAATATAACTGGAGAGTTCTTTTAAACAAATGTGGGAGTTTGGGAAGCATGTATAGTATCTCCAGCACTTTTCAACATCTCAATAGAAGATCATCTGAAAAGAGAAACAGGGGAAGTTCCAGATAAATATAGATAGACGGCATCAGAGAAATACGAGAACAGAAAGTTTACACTATAGCATCGGCATTACAGTTAGTAACAAACGAAGTCTTCGGCTTCATGTGACGCCTAGCGGTACACATGAATAGGACAAGACAAGACACGACTTATATATCACGACTCAACATATGCCTAGAGCATATCATACAGGAGACCTACAGGACTACAAAACGTCTATATCGATCGACGATCGCCCTATTTGTAATTTGTGCTTCGCTGATGATATTGATCTTATAGCTGGGTCAGAACAAAAATTACAAGAGTTAACAACAAAATTTGAAAACGTTACCAGCAAGTAAGGAATGTAAATCAAAAAAGAAAAGAACGTGGCCTTGGTTAACAGCAGAGATACAGAAGCACAGACCAACATCATGATTAATGGATATAAACTTGAGGAAGTGAATACTTTCAAATATCTCAGATCTAGCATATGCAGTGATTGAAAATACAAAGCAGCGTTAAATATACGTACTGGGAAGGTGTTAGCTCTTATGTCAAGGTTAAACCTAATTTGGAAATGCAATATCAGTGTTAGAGTGAAAATCAAACTTGAAACTCGCTATTGCTTTCTATTGTGTTGTATGATTGTGAGAGTTTGACACTCACTATGGACACGGAGAGACGATTACATGCCTTCGAATACAAATGCAACAGAAGAATTCTGTTAATCTCCTTTCGAGAGCTTAAGGTAAATGTGTACGCAGGAAATAGAGATGTATACTAGAGTGCGTTCATCAATAGTTGATCACCAATATTGTCTATTATCTCCGTAATTACTGGGCGTATGTGCTTCATATTTTGCATTGGTGTATGCTTTCATAATCACGTTAAAGATAGATTTATGATTTATTATTATCTAGACTGAACGGATGTATCGCAGCAGTCCTTACGAATGTCGTTTTCACGGTAGCAATGATTTTTTTTTTATGTGGAAAAGAAATGTTACAGTAATTGCTGGTATAGGCGTATCGTTCATTTTGTTGTCATGTTAGAATGTGGAGAAATTAAAAAATGGCCAGCCAGTGGACACACATCGCAGAGATAATAAAAAGATGATTCATCATCAACAGGTGCCGTGCCAGCTGGCGTAGTCGATCATAGCTCTCCATAACTCTCTGTCTACAGTATTATGTATCAAGATCAGTGTTGTTACCGTGCCATGCCAGGATGTCAAACTGCCTAATATTTTCTCACGTTGTCGCCCCCTGTCTCTGTTGCCCGCAGTCTTGCCTGTTGTGACTATGGTCGTCAAACCTGCCTGTCTCATGAAGTAATGGTTAACGATTATAAAAACGGGTTTAAAAGGCGCCAATGATTTGTTCATTGTACTCGAGTAATTGTTACTCTAGTCATTGTACTCGAGTAAATGGACATTATCAGTCCGGACCTTAAATTTTCCACCTCTTCTCCTTACACATTCTATTTGGCTCTGCATGATTGTGTTAGAGTTAACTTCATTTCTCATCAAATGACTCAAGTTTACTACGTTTAACGATTGTGAATATGGCTGTTCAGCAAGGGTATATATTAAATATCTCATATGTCTTTATAATGATAGATGTGTCACTTCCGCTGTGTTCTTTCCATATGGTCACTCTTACATTGATGTTATCTAAATACTTTTTCTTCTCAGTCTTCCATTGGCTTTGTTTCTAATTCATCTGATTTTTTATTCATTTTCCGATGAATGGTAAAGATCGATAATTGTAGTTCGTTGAATAAGATGCAACTTATCTTTTTGCCAATATTCTTCTTCGACTTTCAATATATGGTCTTCACATTTTATCCATAATTCTTTGTCAAAGGCGGAGAGTATATTATATGCAATTTTCAGAACATCGTTAAGAACATCATTAAGTTTGAAGGTCTTTGCCACATTTTTGAATGTGTGTTAGTGTTCGTTCTCAAATTCTCGTTGCAGTTCTTGTAGCAGAAGAAAGGTTCTACTAAATTTCCAGCAAGATGAAGCACAGAGAATGGAGATGTTTTGTGTCGCATTATTTGCGCCAATTACCGAAACATCCTACTTTGGCTGTGATATGCATGATTTCAGTGCTTTGCCAGTCCCAATTAACAGTTGTCGTTGGTATACTTACTTCTAGTATATCCGCTTGTGTGTCACAACTTGTTTAATATCGTTGCTTGTGGATCTACCTACCGTAGTTGTAAAACGTTAGTCTTGTGTTCGAGAGATCGCCGATTCGAACCCGAATTGTGACATCTTGTTTACAAGGGGCATTTCTTCTAGGAGTTAATTGCTATGGGTAGTGCTCAGCAGGTGATGTGTTGTTTCGTTAGGGGGAGGGGGTGTAATATTGTGAACTCGAGTACTATGAACAAATCATTGGCGCCTTTTAAACCCGTTTTTATAATCGTTAACCATTACTTCATGAGACAGGCAGGTTTGAAGACCATAGTCACAACAGGCAAGACTGCAGGCAACAGAGACAGGGGGCGACAACGTGAGAAAATATTAGGCAGTTTGACAGCCTGGCATGGCAAGGTAACAACAATGATATTGATACATAATACTGTAGACAGAGAGTTGTGGAGAGCTATGATCGACTACGCCAGCTGGCACGGCACCTGTTGATGATAAATCATTTTTTTATTATCTCTGCGATGTGTGTCCACCGTCGTCTTTGCTTGCTATTGTTTTTTTCTCGTAACTAGTCACTCCATCACATACATCCACTGCAACCTAAGTTGTATTTGTTGTACTTGAATTATCTATTACAAATTGACATTATATTTTGATTGGTAAGATCATCATCATTGCTCTTTAACCAAAGACATACGTGTCTCAATAATTTGCTGTACAGAAACACTATAGCAGGTTTAGTCGATGTATTTTAATGAGGCCAAATTTCGTCCTTTTCTACTGAGTACATGACCTCATGATGACATACATTAAAACAAAAATGAGAGAATTTTGATTCACATTAGCAATCTATTTCATTATGCGACTGTGTCATATATGTACACATTTTAAAAACTGTTCGTAATGGTAGGATAATAATGATGATAACGGTAAGTGTTGTTAGTAGTTGGGAACTTGTCCGCAAAGCACTCTTATTTAGATACCTCTGCTTTGTGTACATTTATTTTGGTTCAGAACAAGCAGACGAAAACACACTTCAATTTTATATCCGACGTTTTAGATACTCACTGCGCATGACAATTCACTGGTATTTGTTGCTACAATAACAAACATTGCTGCTGCTAACGCAAACGTGGCGGTTAATGTTATGAGTCTCCCAGCCCAAAAATTAGCAAGAATTGGTTGTGAATTGGTTATATTTATACAAATATAAAGCAGAAACATGCTACGCCCTGAAGATAATATCTCTTGTCTACATTTCTTCTGCGTGCTACACACTTGGAGGGTGGAGCTCCCAGTGCGCAGCGCACAGGACGAATGGTTGTTGTTTTACTATATACGCGTTACGGTAGTTAATGAGTTTGCCTCTCTTTTGAAGAGGCGTGTCCCTTTCAACCACTGGACAAAGTCCATAGATCAGGACACACTACCATAAAATATTAGAGGTGACAAAGACCCCAATTTTTTTTGTTTTTTTTTTGCTATATATTTGCGCTACGGAAGCAAAATGAAAATAATATCTCACTGAACTAGTTTGGGGTAGCGTAAATGGAGAAACAATAAACATCGTGTCAATATCTATACTATCTTGAAAGCTATCGTGCAGAATTTATGTGCAAATCAAGGACAAGAGCCACAGACAGCATATTTCATGCTATTCTCGTTCTTATGCAAGATTACTTGTCTCAATAAAACTTGTTGCATTATTTCTGATTTTGTCCATTGTATTATATTTTGTTATATTCCTTTGTACCCTAGTTACGGGTAAACTTCGTTCTGCTATTGTTCCGTTATATATGTGTTGACTTCCACTAGTACAGTACTGTTTTTTTTTTCTCTTTTGTTCTATTCACCTAACATAATTTTAAGCTTCGAATGCACATACCCACTTTTTTCAATATGGAAATATTATGCTCAATATAAAAGGGTTTGTTCATTGTCGAACTTTAAATCGGTAAGAGGAGTTGATTAAATAAAAGTGTCTGATTTAAGAATACGTACACAGAATTAGGGATCCGCGTTAGTGCAGTGGTTAGCGCACTATGTTTTCAGATCGCAACGGCTCCCAGGTCGACCCAGCCTTAAATGGGTACCGGATTAATCCGGGAAGTAAAGACTGCGAGGGAGAGGAGATGGCTACCGCCCTCATTTGCAGAGCCTGTGAAATGTGAGATCGCTAACATCTCACACCCCTACGGCATTAATAAATGATATGGGTTACTTTACTTTTTTTTTACACAGAATTTAGTGTTATTGGTAATATATTCGAGAAAAAATCAATGTTTATGTTATTGCATCACTCTATATTATTATGATAACGCATATTTAATAATGAAATTGTAATTTATATTTTAACTTTTGACAGGTTTTCCTTGCAGATGTGAATTCTAAAGTTGGCAATGCCACTTGTGAGGAGTTTAAGAAAAGTTTCTCTGACAAAAATGTCAAATTTTCTGCCTTCGATGTCACAAACCAGCAGAAATTTAGAGGTAAATCAGATCACAGATGCTAATATTGGAAATAATAAATGAATGATTCCAATATTCATTAATTCAAGAAATCACAATGCGACGATTCTAAATTCCGGCGTTGGTTTTCACTCTCTGCCTGTCAGCAATATGTAATCTGAAGACCAGAATGCGTATTATCATAGTTTATAGTCTCAATCTTCACTGCGATATGTGCGCCTTTGGATAACCCCACCCATGACCATTACATAATATCACTTATTTTGGCCATTTTTAAATGACACGGACCATGAAATTTATTTTTTATCATTTTTGTTCAATTTGAAAACTATTTTATAAATAAGAGTTCACAAATTTAACCACATCTCACATGAAATTTGACTTGAATTAAATTTAAAAATCTGGCAAATCCTGCTTTGACTTGAGTTAGCTTCAAAGTGATTATTTTGTCATTATGAGACTATGAGACGTAACAGCCAACTATAGTACAAACAGTACTATGTTCCCCTGCCTAAAGAATTATTTATAGAAAGACTATTATTGTCTTTATTATTATTATTATTATTATTATTATTATTATTATTATTAATATTATTATTATTAGTATTATTATTATTATTATACAAACAGTGAGATACCGGAAAGAATAGACACTATCAGAGTAGACTTATCACAGTAGACTTATCACAGCCCATGCTTATTCTACGAAGATTGCTATGGTTGGAAGGGTTAGGTTATGGTAAAATATCAAACGGCCTTTTTTACAGACTTACATACATAATTGATGTACATACTTCAGAAGCAACGTATACTTCCGTACAAGGATGTGTGAAAGCGGAATATTAATACATTATACATGCATACATAAAATTGAGTCATGGGGACAGGATGCTATAGTTTGTATTGTATGGAGAAGAAATATCAGAAATGGAATAATGACAAAATAGAGTCAAGGCGCCAGGATGCCATAATTTATATTGTATGGAGAAGAAATATCAGAAATGGAATAACGATTGAGAAAATGATGTTAGCAAATAGAACAAATACTATACGCTTGAGATGACTCACCACAGACATTATAAGGTGGTTATGAGATTCATTTCGCATAATGTGAAGAATATTTGCAGTTGGATTGGTTTCACTAGTCACATTGACTATCCTCATGAGTTGTGGTATATCTATCTATATTAATAATCACATAGCCCAAAGTAATATGGGTACAGCATTATGTGTGTGTTCCTCCATCACAAGTAATGATGACCATTTGTTACATCCACTTTTGAAAATTAATTTAGAATTATGTCCATGCCTAATAGTTCATAGATAGCTAATAAGCTCTATTCGAACTGTAAATATCCTTGGACAGTTCGGGCATGGAATGACCACTGTAGACGGATTGTGGTCTATCCGTGACTTTCTAGCTACTCTCCGCTGTTGAGATGCTGCATTTTTCCCCTTTTCACAACATGATGTGTTCGTTTTGACTGTAGAGCGCTATCTAGTTATACTTTCTGCAAGTTCTTCCCATGTATCTTGGTCTATTTCAAAGACTTTCAGTGAGGTCTTTAACGAGTCCTTGTAGCGCTTCATTTGGCCACATTGAGATCGTGTACTCTACTCCAGCTCACCATAGAGAAGTATCTTTGGCAGGTGATGGTCTGGCATACGTACCAAATGATCTGCCAACAAATTTACGTCTGCATCAGGATAGTATAAATGCTGGGGATACCAGATCTGTCAAGGACAATGGCATCCGGAATCCTGTCTTGACACCTGATGTTCATAACATTTCTAAGACAAGTTGTGTGATAGTTGCTGAGTTTCCTCACATGACGTCTATACGCAGTCCATGTTTCACTAGCGTATAATAACACTAGAAGTATCACTGCTCTGTAAACGTTCAGCTGAGTCTTAATGCCATATGTGTCTTAATCTGAGGTTAATGTCATTTCTACGCCACATATTTGTACACAATCTGCCGAAAGTGATGCTTGCCTTGGCGATATTTGTATACATTTTGTATAGAGATACTGCAATACATGCATCAACAAACACTATCAGGGTATAGATATAGTGCAGTGAATGCATCAACGAATATAATCAGGGTCTTAGGGGAACTGAATGGATGCACCAACAGACAGTCAGTGTGGTAGGGGTACTGCATCAAATTGCGGGTCTCTGAAACGTGAATGAAGTGACACAATCTTTTATATAATAATTTGTCTAACAGTTCATATACAATGTCTAATGCATTATGCACTGAAGATCTACATATACACAGGAAGCTATGATGTTATACAAATATCAAAATGTGATAGTATATGCTTTTATTTAAATAGTATTTATATATTAAACAGACTACAAGTCCATCTTGAGAAAAGTCTCCTCCCAGAGAGCCAATGTGGCTTCCGACAGGGCAGAGGTACGGTTGGCGTGATATTGTGCACTAAACGCTACCAATCTGAAAGGCATGCAGGACAGCATGGACCTCTTTTATTTTGCATGTGATGCGTTCGGTCTCACCATTAATACTACGAAGACATTAGTAATGTATCAACCAGCGCCTCGTGTACCATGCAAAAAACCAGTAATCACAGTAAAGGGACAAAAAGACAATACTACCAATATGTTTGTTTATCTCGGCAGCACCCTATCACAAACTGCGACAACTGATGAGGATGTTGCTCTGTGTATTGCTTGCGCCAATGCGGCTTTCGTGAGAATGCGTGCCAACGTCTGGATAAGGTGTGGTCTCAGTTGACAACTAAGTTGGACGTGTACCACGCAGTGGTTCTACCAACGCTGCTTTATGCTGCGTCATCCTGGACTATACGAGACACACTGACATCTTAACTCTATCCACCTTCGGTGTCTAAGAAACCTCATGGGAATGCGTTGGCAGGATCGAGTAACAGACACGGAAATCCATCAAAAGTCCTGTATGCAAAGCATCCATGCCCTTCTTACTAGGTCCCAACTCCGCTGGACTGGCCTCATCGTCTGTATGCCACACTTGCGACTTCCTAAGAGATTGTTCTATGGGATACTGTACGATGGTAAAAGTTCAAGTGGAGTGTCGAAAAAAACGCTTCAATGGTCACCTAAGAAATTCTCTCAAACACTACAGCATTAATCCTAGTTTCTGAGAGACTACAGCCCCATGTGGCTCAGCTTGACACACCCAGATCACTGCTGGTATCACTAAATTTGAAAAAGAAAAGACACTGCGGGCAATTTACAAGCGACGAAAACGGAAGGACAAATCCGAAAACTCTCCTACCCCAAACCCTCTACTCCTGCATGCACTGCAATAGAACTTTCCTGGCACGAATCGGACTCATCGGGCATCTACGAACTCACAAACCAAATTAGATCAACACAATTTTTGTTCTACTTGCACATCACATTTACTGTTTTTCATGCAATGCTCATCTTCGCTTGCGAAGGAGGAACCACATCATCATTTGTATATCCAAAAGTTAGAAAACGCATCCAACTATTGCGATATATCTAGCACAAAGCATATTTTGACACCACTACATCATCATCATCATCAAGTGCCGTCTCCGTAACGAAGGTTGGCTGCAACGTATCTCCAACATCTCCTGTCTCTTGTCTTGGTGGTGCACTCTGTTAGACTGTAACCTGTCCATCGTGTAATGTTACTCTCCCACTTGTATCTCTGCCTACCTGTTGCTCCCTTCCCTTTGACTTTACCCTCAAGTAAGGTCTTCAATAGGGTGTCATGTCTTTTAATGTGTCCAAAGTATTTTATTTGCCTGATCTTTATTTCTCTTAGTAGTTCTTTCTTCATATTAAGTGTCTTTAGCACCTCTTTATTTGTTTTATTCTCTTTCCATGATGTTCTCCCTATTCTTCTCTATACCCACATCTCAAAGGCATCAATTTTGTCTTCTAATTGTTTATTTAGTGTCCATGTTTCTGAGCCATACATTAATATTGAATAGATGTAGCATTTTATAATTCTCATTTTTAACTTGTTTGTAATTTGTTTAGATATTAATAATTTCCTCATGTCATTGAAGGTACTTTTAGCCATTCCTATTCTCCTTTTAACTTCTGTTTCACATCTGCCATCATTTGTGACTATGTGTCCAAGATATTGATACTGTTTTACTTGTTGTAGTTTCACTCGCTGTATGTTTATGTTTACCTCCTGTTCTTCTGTGTCTTTGCTGATTATCATGGTTTTTGTTTTTTGAATGTTTATATCCAGTCCATATTCATTACTTGATTTATTGGCTTGATCTATTAGTCTTTGTAGTTCATGTTCACTTTCTGCCAAAAGAACAGTGTTCTCTGCATATCTAATGTTGTTTATTATTTTCCTATTGATCTTGAGTCCTGGTATTTCTTCTATATTTTTTAAGATATTCTCTGTGTAGATATTAAATAGGCTTGGTGATAAAATGCATCCTTGTCTTACCCCTCTTCTTATTTCTATGTATGGAGAGTAGCTGTATTCACACCTTATTGATGCAGTTTGTTCCCAATATATATTTCTAATCAGCCTGATGTCTTTTCCATCTATGCCTATTTCTTGAAGACATTTGATTAATTTTTCATGTTGGACTCTGTCAAAGGCCTTGCTGTAGTCTATGAAGCAAATATAGATACTTTTTTGGACTTCTATATATTTATCTATCACTAGCCGAATACTCAGTATAGCTTCTCTGGTTCCTTTGTTTTTCCTAAAACCGAATTGTTCTTCACCGACCTCCATGCCTATCTTGTTCTTAATTCTTTCATGTATTATCTTGAGAAGTATTTTAGTTAGATGGCTCATTAAACTTATTGTTCTATATTCTGTACAGTCCACTGCCCTGGGCTTCTTAAGTAGTGGTATGAATGTTGATAATGTTAGGTCTTTAGGTATATGGCCTGTTTCGTATATGTCATTGCAAATTTCTGTGATAGTATCTACACCAAACTCATTTAGAGTTTTTATTATGTCTGCTGTTTTATAAAGATATAAAACAGCAGACATAATATATTCTGATATTCAGACTCAGAGACACCACTACACAATACCGTTATTTGAAATGACCTTCCCTTTCAGGTTCCTAGACGACCTGTAAAACATCTCGTTAGACATCATGTATGCTAGAGGACTTGGTGATGCAGCTACTGTCGCCACAAATGAAGTTTCTAATCAGTAGTTAAACAGTTGTACTGAACATATATTGGACTGAAATAAAGATGTGCATAGTGTTTGAACAAAAAGAGAAAACAGCTTGATATTCTATACTTCGATATTGCTAGGATAACCTGTGCACATATGCGTATTCAAAATGCTTCGAGGTCGCTTCTATTTATCACCAAAAATTGTAAAAAGAAGCAATTCTGTTCTTTCATTCCTGAAATAAGACAATAGCTTATATTGGTTAAGTTAATCGTCTTTAAGATATGCATGTAATAAACATTATTAATGAGTAGGACCTATCTCTTTTGTCCAGATGCTTTTAAATTGGCGGTGTCCACCTTTGGCCAAGTAGATGTACTTGTCAACAACGCAGGTGTACTGAACGAGACCAAGTGGGAATCAATCATCACTGTTAACCTTGTAAATATTTAAGATAATATTCGTCTTGCATCGCGTCAGCGTGTGCTTATGTTTATCTGTTGTAGAACGCACTACGTGGCATGAAACTTGATTAGTGTGTATATTCTCGTGTCTATTTCTACGTATGACTGCATGTAACAGCTCCACTATGTCTTGATATACATTTTTTAATTTTTTTACGAGTTTTATTTCGTGTATATCTCCGTTCTCATTCAGACTTCGATCTTGTTGACTCTGATAAAGGTAGCAGTCGATTCCAGGCTCCGAGCAGTGTCGTATTTTTTCAATGAAAGGATACAATATGGCTTAGTGCCTCTCCGGTTCTTTGTCGTACGTTGAGCAAGTTTGTAACTAATGTTAGGCTGTCATGAGGTGGTGACACAGGTGCATAAGTATGTTGTTCCACTTTTGTATTTGTCATATAGATGTTGACCCGGTCTTTAATGTTGTGTTCGTAGTCGGAAAATGATAATTTGGTCCTGTCTGGAGAGCCGACAGTAAACTTAATTTTCAATTGCTGCTTTCATTACTTCGTAAGAATATGCTATGCCACTCTGTTGCAATACGCCATCTTCTGTGGCAAATTTATCTGCGACTTCATTTCCAGTGATGTTGCAGCATGCTGGTATCCACAGGATTGTGCACCTCGTGTAATACTGGGCTAACTTTTCGCGTGAATTTACCAGCACACATATCACTGCTGTTCTGTCATTGTATGGCTTCTAATACTGAGGGCAACTGTGAGAATGACAATTTTATACTTCGCATGTGCTTTATATTCAATTAATGTTTCACTCTTAATTCTCAATTTTAATGATCTATGAGTGTAGATTATCAATAAAACACACCAGACAAGCTCGTAGGTATTTCGATTACAGCCTCAATAAATTCAAAATAGTAGATAGCTCACATGTTTAAAAAAAACATTAGCATGTTTATTTTAAAACCTCTGATTTACTGTGAAATAGCTAGGGAACGGAGTAGGAGTCCACTCCCGACGTCGTGCTTAGGGGGCGCAAAAATCTCTCTCCCGGACCCAAATGAATAAAAGGGGGCATTGAAAGTCTGAACATGATATTTAGTAGGGAGCAAGTAATAGGCTACTTTTACAAGCAATGCCATGAAAGTGGAAAAATATCATAATGCATCACACGGGACTTGAATCAAGTCCGCTCCGCTCATATGGCACACACTCGTCTCGCAATTTGAATCAACAAGTTTTTTTGTTTGTTTTCGGCTACGTCGTCTAAGAGATTGAAACAGATGAAAACAATCAGAAAAATGGAAGACAAACAGATTATGATGTATGACAATGCGTCGGTACATTGATCTCTGCTGGTAAAGCAGTACCTCGCAAAGCACAATGTGATTATCTTGGAACAGCCTCCATATTCTCTCAACCTTACACCGGCTCATTTTTTCTTGTTCCCTCGACTGAAATGAACAACTGAAAGAACAAATTACATTGTTTAAAAAACTTGCGATAAGACAGATGAGAAGTGTCAATGAATGGATTACACGAATGTTGCTAGCAGCTGTATGCGCGTTGGCAAAAGTGTATAGTTACCGAAGGGAACTACTTTCCTGGAATTGTGGTATAGATAATTTACCGCACGATGAATTGTTACTTATTTCTATATCATCCAATATTCCTAGACCTTTTTGAAACTACCTTGTGTATGTGTGTGTATATATATATAAATATGTGAGTGTGTGTGTGTGTGTGCGTGCGCGCGTGCGTGCGTGCGTGCGTGTGTGTGTGTGTGTGCTCTTATGCGTTTCTGTGCAGTTATTGTATATCACAGTAACATTTCAATATTACAGGCGGCTTTAATTTTTGGGACAAAACTGGCCACAGAGCACATGAGAAAAGATAAAGGAGGTCGCGGAGGACGCATTATTAACATAAGCTCTACCGCAGGTAATTAATGAAGAGAGGATGAGAATGAAAGAGGTTGTAACCAAGAAATACTAGAAACAATAACATAGGAAATGAAAATTGGACAGCTAAATTATGTTAATAGAGAACAGACTTGCAGAATAAACGTGCAAAAATGACAAAAAGTCGGAAATAGACGATACAGACAGACATAGATGTAAGATACCGTAGGACGGACACATAAGTTACGGAAAGATAGACATGGTGGATATAGACAAACATAGAAGGTACGAAAATAACAGAAACAGAGGATATAGACAGACAGATGGAAATATTCGGACACGTGACAACATGGCGGAAAACGCGACAGCTCTGAGCTCCTAAAATTTCTGCAAATATTAAATAGCTAGTGATGTGGTTTCATGGTATGTGTGAATTTTTACATATTTATTTAATATTTCGGCACAACTGCGGTATAAGTCTTCACTGTGACCTATGTTCTATTTTCGAGGTATTACCTAACCTTTACAGCGTAATTAGTAGAATTTGTATTTAAAATTAAGTTGTATTAATTGAAAAGGCATATTCATTTCGGGTAAAAATTACGTTTCATCCACCGTTGTGCTATAAATAACGCTTTAGACGAGAGTGCTTAGAGAATTAATTATTAATTCTAAACACTGATTGTACGCCTTCTCACCCTTCCCAAAAAACTCTATAAACTAATTATAATTCTTTAACCCCCCCCCCGCCCTTTTAACAAAAATCTCTAATTTTATGCAACTTATCTAACACTGCAAAGGATCAAAAGTTTCAACGGTGGACGAAACTTAAGATGCGCCTTAATTTCGTATAAGTATTTACATTAGGGGTGGTGGTACGGGTTATGATCAGTTATAAATGAAAAAATAAATTAGTTATAAAATTATAATTATAAGTGTGGTTGGTGTCGTTTGTGTCAGGAGATGTGACGTCACGGCCACCATTAATTTCAATAATTTAATTGGTGTTACACGGAAATCCGTGACGTCTGCTACTTGAAAATGTAAACAGTGTGTGCTATTTATAGCACAGTAAAGACTTAAACCGTAGTTTTACCGATATTTCTTGTGTCTTATCGTGAACATATTTACACGTTTTTGTTTATGTGTGCATGTGTGAATTATTATAAATGATGTTGTTTACAACAGTAGACCTATGTGTATCCATTACACTTAGTACCAAGTACATAAAGTGTTTTCCTACTGTCACGTTTTTTTTCGTGTACTGACTGTGTATGGCGTCTCTCTGAGTTTTATAACTTTGTGTGTGTTGCCTCTCTGGACGGGTCATAATTAAAATTTCTTTTACAACCGTGTACATTGAAATGTGCTCAATGTGTCCCCGAGCAGATGGGTCAGCAACTTTATAAACGTCCTTTAAATCCACCAGTCTCAGTGGGTCAGTACGGGAGTGCTTTAGAGACAGAAAACCCCCCAGTGCCTAACAATTTAGCACGGAAGTGCTTATGACTAAGGGAAGTAAATCCCCATTAAAAAATCTAGATGGGGGGAAGGGCCCTAATGCAGTTGATGGTCGCATCTGATCATCTTCTGGCATCTCCTACAGTTCTGCTTAATTTCAGGAGTATCGGTAAAGCCTTTCCCTCGGACTTCATCAACGAAACCGAGAGGGGTTAGTGCAAAATAAGCAAAGCACTTTCTCAATACAAGCCGCCCGGATTTAACAATAAATGTCAAGGGAGAAGTAGAAATAAACAAGTCTCTCAGTTTTGACACACGGAATGTTATCTTTTATTACTGCGATATGATCGCTTGAAAAGTCACCATTTCTGAGAAAATATTCAATGAATTGCTTCTTCTTATTGCTAAATGACCATCTGAAGGTCGCAAAATGCCATACATGTATATAAAATGTTATTTACGGATACAGACGGTTCGAAAAGACAGAACACGAGATAGAGGACTCAGAGACAGGTAGATATAGAAGAAACGGAGGGGCATGTACAGAAGGTACAGAAATACATACATAGAACTTTCAGAAAGAGAGACAGAAGATACATAAAGACAGACATCTATATCTAAGGTACTGACAGATCAACACATTCATGAATACTAATGCAGACATAGAGTTCAAAAAGACATACAAATAAATATACCACAAATATAGCAAAATGTAAGTAAAGTGAAGCGGAAACACACAAGTTTAATGATAGGCCTTATGAAGGTACGAACGGACGTAGATAAAAGTAGATATATATTGGTAGAAAATAGAAGAGATATTCAAGTAATGTATGTATTAACGCAAGTATTTAACATAACTCAGATATTATAAACACATTGAAGATTCCAAGTGTTGGTTACTAAACACAAAAACAAAAAGAAAACTACCCCTGTTTGCTCATATAAAGAGACATAACTGTTTAGACAAACAAATAATGGAGGGCAAAGTATCTGATGAGAGGAGAAAGTGCAGAACAAGAACACGATAGAGTGTCGACATTAAAGATAATATGAATACATCGTTGGAAAATGCAAGCCGCATCGCCCAAGACAGAGAGGGGTTCAGAGAGTTTATTGAGAAGACATCGTTCTGGAGAGAATACGTCACATGACACAGGTGGACAAATATATAAAGATATAGAAAGACAAAGATATGCAGATCCAGCAAAGCCTATTTGAACTATATTGCTATTTGAAATATATTGATATTTGAAATATATCTATATATATAAATATATATTTTATTTGAATATGTGTCAATATTTCTATGTAAAGTGAGAATTTGCACTTTTGGTTATTATAGAATTGAATGTGTTGTATCTCACAAAATATCACATTTATGTATAGTGTATTTATGTTTTATGTATATCACATAGCAAAAATTGAATGTGTTGAATTATTAAAAATCGGTGTACTAATGGTGTTCTCGTATATTAAATGTGCACGTATTTGTATCCTCTAGGTTTGGACATTTTCTACTTCATCCCTGTCTACACAGGAGCAAAGCATGCAGTCAGAGCTTTCACAACTGCTTTATCTGTGAGTACATGCATTCTTCTTCCTCTTCTTCTTATGTGTTTGTTCTCAAATAATCGTCACAAATTTCAAGTCCTTCCTTACAGGGAGAGTGAAATACGTTGTTCTACGATTTAATTTGGTCTAGCACATACAATTTCGGCATATTTTTAATTCAGGTGAGCATTCCTAGACTTCCTGTCTGCTGTCAGACATCAAGTGTGAATTAACTGTACACCATGACGGTTTATAGCCCACTGCCAGCTTTACATGCCAACATAATTCAGTTAGTGGTAGACTACGAGGGGATGGTAAGCAGGGATTTGAACATGGGTACATCTCGTACAAGGTGTTCCGCTGAAAGTAAACTGGATTCTTATAATTAGATGGTCCATGTTCCTTCAAGTACTGAACCTTTACTCATCTTTAAGCGTGGTTCGGGTATAGGGAGCATTCTATAGTAGAGTTGGACTAGGATCGGTTCGCCCTCTTAGCTGAGGTTTCATTCATCGACATTGTGAACACGTTGTCAAAGTCTGAGCCTCTACAAACATTTAAGAGCATACTGGGATATTTGCTTTTTCAACGAGATGTGCTTTCAAAAGAAAACAACAAGTATTTTCAAACTCAACACAGCTTTAATTACTTCTTCTTCTGCGTTCGTTCTAAAACTCCTGAAGATTAGCAGCATGTACTCGCTTTAATTACGATTTCCGTATCTCGTGTTCACCTTTTTATTTGCACATGGCGCTGTGATGCCTTCTCAATGTACTCGTAATAACTTTTCTTATCTGGAGAATTGATAACTATTCTCTCTGTTTGTTAAATTGGGACATGACAGCCAGGCAGAACAGGCTACACGCTGTCATCCACTGCTGCGACAGTATTTTGGTTGTTGGGACCGAGAGATACATTCATAGATCTTGCTTGTCATGTGCAATCAAATCTCATTCCTTCTCATTGTTTAGCACAAGGATCGAAGCAGAGTCTGTTTTCTTGGCGCACTTGGAAATGATGTTATGATCTTGGTTATCTTTTAACCATGTGAATCACACAAGAGAAATGCGAAATACTTTGTGCCCGAAGAAGCACTTTACAAACAATATTTTATATTTGTTCGTTTACTTCGATATCCGTATATTATTAGCATTACGTTTTGTTTCATATGTACGCAGTTCGTGGGGGGGGGGCACCTTCTTTCATATCTTTCAACCCAGAAAAAACCCTAACTCTCGTAATTATGTAATGCTTTAATATGCCTACTACAAAGTTATGTGTGTATTCAGAAGAAATGTCCAGACTTTCATGAAGATATTCAATCACATGAAAAACTGCTACAAATGTTTATAACTTCATTCACTACGTTTTTTATTATTGATTTATATTGGCCACCTTTTATATAGTTGGATTCGCAGGCCAAAAATAACAAAGAACGACCAACGAAATACACTAAAATAATAAAAATTGGTCTTTCATGTCATGTTTACGTTTTCTGTTGAAAAGTCTACAAGTACTGTAGACTGTCATGGCGAAGGTATCTGGTTCATATCTCGATTGTCAATTGTACATCTATACCGTTAATAAAGCAATAGTAACCTACTGAAGGTATGTGAATTGCACAGAAAATCACTACAGCCCAAAAATTCTAGCTTTATCGCTATCATGATTAGAGCATGCAAATAGCATTTGAGAAGCAGTCAATATGAATGCGTGACTTCAATAAGACTAGATACTAGAAATAATGCCATCAAATCGAAGCTACCTTTACTTTGCTGTAACTGTGAAAATCGAAGTATATAAACACCTGCTGGTTCATTGAAAATAATCCTTCTAAAATGACGTATTTAACTTTTCCCGTTATATTTATTAGCTATTTTCACGGGAAAATGAATGTGCGTCACTTTAGAAAGATGATTCCCGATAAGCCAGCAGGATTGTATTGCTGACAAATGACACAACAATAGTGACAAATGGGGGCGACAATATACACATTTTGCCACGTCCGGTCTCAAAGAGATTCAAAGGTCGTATCAGATATTCAATGCTAATAGTTGGTGTGCAGCTGACTAAAGCTTCTCTGTAGTAAAGTACGACACTTTCAACGGCAGATGCGATGCCATATGTGCTATGTCTGGGTGAATGGTCATAAAAAATATGAACGTCGAAATTCAGATAATATTGTCACAATATTGCAAAACGGCGTGTCACTTGTAATCTAGGCCACTTGTAACAATAATAACATGTTCAGTGTCATGTAATAATGATATTGATGATAATGACAATGGGTGTAATTCCCTATAGCTGGGCAGTCTTCTTCTCTGGATGAACCTGTCCATACCTTTCTTGAAATCTCGAGGCATGACAGAGAGAAAATGTTTGATTGCTCCATCCCCCCCCCCCTCCTCAAACAGCCCTGTTGTGGGTCTTTAGCAGGTCTCATCACTTCAAAGCTCATATTATGCGTTAGTTGATCCCAGCTGTACTCTCTTTTGACATGCATGACAGGCGGCAGTGCCACTTTGCTACACCTCGGAGCTGATTCAAGAAATGGGAGATGTTATCTCTGTAAACATGTCAGTGTTTTGGCGTAGCAGATGCAAGACGAGAGCCGCGTTAGCGCAGTGGTTAGCGCACTGGCTTCGCATATGAGTGGTCCTGGGTTCATTCCCCAGCTGAGGCGGAAATATTTTCAGATCGCAACGGCTTCCAGGTCGACCCAGCCTTAAATGGGTACCAGATTAATCCGGGAAGTAAAGACTGCGAGGGAGAGGGGATGGCTACCGCCCTCATTTGCAGAGCCTGTGAAATGTGAGATCGCTAACATCTCACACCCCTACGGCATTAATAAATGCTGTGGGTTATTTTACTTTACTTTTAATGCAAGACGGACAAATGTATATCTGTAAACACGTATATCTACAAACACTGTATCTATAAGGTCATGAAAAGAGAGCCATGAGTAAAAAAGATTTTACGTGACATATATATGTGTATATATATATATATTAAGACTAGGGCTGTACCGGATTAAAATTTTTGGAATCCGGCCCGATTTGGCCGGATTTGTGAAGTGAGATCCGCACGGAACCGGATTTACAATTAAAAAAAAATAAAAGTTGAATAATGTACTACATCACTTGACTTAGGTGAGTGAAGTTACTTGACTGTTCATTACTGTAGTTTATTACGAGAGACATGACAAAGATGACATATACGCATATTAAATCATTTAAATGTAAAATAATTATATTTACATTAGAATAAGTAATATTAAGTTCCATAAGTTCAAGATGAAACATAATACATAAGCACATAATGCTAATTTAGTAATTTTAATTTTTAGTATTCAGTTTTTAGTTTTCACATTGTTTTCAGTTGGCAATTTGGCAGCTCAGTTACAACACACAACAACAGTACATTGAACAGATTGAATTTATTGAAATACATTCATTCAGTACTTTCACTATTTCAGTCAGTCAGTCTTCATTATGGCTGTGAAGTTTTGTGGTACAAGGCTACTACGGTGGTTAGTGATAATGTCTCCTGCAGTACTGTTCCGATGGCACACTTGTAGGTGGTGGTGCAAGAAATGCCTGCGCCAATCTAACCATACTTGGAAATCTTTGCTTATTGGCATGCCACCATAATTGACTGTTGGGTACTGCTGCTTGCTTTGTGCAAACACGATCCCAGATTCATCATAGATGTGGTCGCCAATACAATGGCCTACAGTGATGCTTTCTTTTCCATCATTTCGTCATAGCTTTTCCTGTGCATCGATCGCAAATGGGTCTGCATTGATGATGTTGAGAAGTCTTTGGGGCGATCTGATCGTCCACGCAAGAACTGTTTGACACAAAACTTACATATTACCTTCGCTGAATCATCGTCCTTAACCTTGAAGTAATCCCAAACGGCGCTGTATGACTTATATTTTGATCCCATTTTATTTTATCGGCAGAACCAAAGAAGTTTACGAAAATTCGAAATATTCAAGTCTCATGAACTCATGAAGTAATGTACCATTAAAATTCAAAATGAAATCTTAAAATGCTTATTTACATCAGCGAGAAATAGTCAACTGGAAGTGCTACTCCTCATGAAACATGTACAGAAAATTTTCTTGCCTAGGCAACACAAATCAGGCAAAATTGGATCGGAGCCGGATTTGTAAAAATGGCCGGATTCCGGATTTACCGGAGCCGAAATCCGGTACACCCCTAATTAAGACTGACTAATGTGGTTTTCGGTACGTGCTGTATTTAGTAAGACTGACTAATGTGGTTTTCGTATGACATTGGTTATCTAACCAAAGGAATGCTGAAATCAGATGTTCCAGACCAAAAAGCATAGATCTTGTTGCCAACTGTAATCCAGAACAGAATATATTGTGTTCTTTGGACTACATGATGCTTACCAGCAGAACTTGGAAAACGAAGGTTAAATAAAGTAACACTGCTATCTGCTATGCGTGATGTAATTGTCTAGTGAGGTAGACAATTGGATTCGCTACCATACCATATTATCTCATCTGTGATGAAGCCTGCTGAAGACTTCTGATAGGAATGCTGGAAAGATTCAACCCTTCTTTCTGCAGAATACCTCGATTGAAAGTCATCGTTTCCTTCGTATTAGAAACGCTCGTGGCATTGCGCGATACATTCACATTACGTAAAAACAACCACTTTTGAAAAAGCAACGGAACACATTTCACCATCAAGAAAAATGCAAATGGAACACTATTTTAGATCTATTTTAAAAAATAGAAAAATCCACCTGTCCATATACAAAAATATATAATAGACTCATACTACCTTGGAAATATACCATTCGGACAAAATGTTATTATTTTTATTTTCCCGCTAAATATTGTATAGATGCCTTTTTTGTATATTGTTCTCTAAAACATTTATCGTCTTTGCAATGTGGGCACCCGGGCTTCCATTGAACATTACTGGCATGCTTATTTGGTGTAAGTAAGCATAAAGAGCGTGAGTGTGCTTAGTATACGTCTTAAAACCCGAGGTCTTGTTGATTGGATTACCAGAACCGCGATCTCCACTATTTTTGATGGTTGTAAAGCTCTATTAAAACCAATTGGACTTACATTTTACTAACCAAGTATACGTCATTGTTTGGATCAGTCTGCTATTGCTGTAAAAAAATGTTACGTTAATCAGGCTTCATGAATTACAACGAGCGTTTTACAGAAAGTTGAAACCAAATAGAAAGTCTATACTTTCTGACAAAGTACAGAAATCATTCACAGTCGTCGATTGTGTTCAAAAGGTCGCATGAGGAGTTTGAATATTACAAATAGATTTAAGATGTGGACATCGATGTGAGCAAAATGTGTTATTTCGCGTTGACACGTGGCCTGACACACATCCTTTTAGGTTTTGGGGATCGTGTCCGAGAATGTGGAGGTAGCAGAAAGAAAGAGATTTGACTGCACAAGAGACAGACAATATCTCTGACACCATCAGCATCACCACATATAACGACACTGTCGACATACAGTGAAACTAGTCAGCTCAGTCCGAACATTGGAGGGGCGGTCAATGTAAAATGCACGTAAAGGTAGATGCATGGCGAGAGACAAATAGATTTCATTCCGAGTACAGTGAAACAATGAAAGGGCAGAACAGCGCTAGAGGGCAGCGCGAACTGCAAATAGAAAGTGAAAAGTCCCTAGGAAAGGGGAACTACAAGCTCCGTCAGCACGAGTCGAGCTTCTAGTTACCTGTGTCCCTTACAGGCAGAGACCCAGACCCATTCATTGGCGTTTGGTAAAGCAAGAAGACCTAATCCAACTCTAATGTCCAGCCTTCTTAAACCGGAAATATGCTCGCGAAGAGAAATGGTTCTGTACCCGATGGGCATAGGCAAGAAAGTGACAACGATGGTAGTCCTGGCCCAACTCTACTGTCAAGGTTTCCTATACCGGAAATACACTTGAAGGGAGAAAGGGTTCAGTACCTGATGGGCTCAGGCGCTATTGGGACAAGGACGCTCAGCTTGAGAACGCCTTGCTCTCAAACGCGTGGTGTGAGACTCGAACTAGGACAAGGGGTACACGATGTCGGTGAATGACACTTCGGCTAAGAGGGCGAAAGAGCCAGGGTCCAACTCCTCTGTTGAGTTCTTCCCCTTAAGGAACCAGGCTCACGGATGAGAAACGGTTGAGTACCCAATGGGCACAGGCACAGTACGTCCAATTACACGACGCAAGTTCATAGACAGTGGAACACCTCGTGCGAGTCAGACGAGAGCAAAAATCGTCTGGGCGAAGAGTCGCCACTACGCGTGCCTGGATACAGATATAGAGGCTGTCACAGGCTAAGGGTAGCCGAATTGTCAAGGCATGCCGAAATCGGATGTACTAGTCCTACAAGGCGCATAACGGTGGCACAACGTAATCGCGCTCCCGGCGGAAATTGCACGGATATCCGTGATGGTTACAATGGAGCGAACGCAAAACAAACAAACAAAACTGGAGGTAAACAAACGTTGCATTGTACACCAAAAAGAAAAGAAACCATTGACGTTATCTGCTCTTAACCAATATGGGAAAACCGTGCACACACACACACATTGTCAAAATTGCGCATTATTTTAGACATCAATACCCTTATTGGCTGCATGATAAATGCCACATGCCCGTGCTATTGCCACGACATGTAAGGATTTGCTTTAAATCTCACCTTCGACAGAAAGAAACTCAGTCTTTAACGAGGCACTTTGAACCTTATGACTGTGATACCAACGCCATAAACATAGTTAAATTTATAACAGCAACTTTAAAATGCAGATTTTATAAAATATACTACGTAAAATAGATATGAAGGCATTAAGCTCACTGTTTTATAATCAGAGAATTTAAACACAAATTTTTACACCAAAGACGTATGTGTCTGGCCATTGGCGCAAATAAAATCGACACAGCGCATTTCCTTTCTCTTGATTACATCCTGCTACATATCTAGTAGGATCATTGTCCTGCTACAAGAGAGATCCAGCAGGAGTTTGAGAATTAATAATACAGAAGAAACACAATTTTTAAACGACAAACTGGCAGGCTGCAAGAATTAATCTTGATGTTTAAATAACCTGTCTTCTTTAGCAACAACCTAACATTGAAGAGATTGGTGTGGAGTATGCTGTTCTCTGTCCTGATGCAGTAACTACTGATATGGTCACAAAGCTTGACAACGAAAGGTGTTTTAATTATACTGAAACAAAGCAGCTATTTGTTGAGCACGATGTACCGTAAGTTTTGTTTTAACAATGTATCCATTTGTTATCTGATACAAGCTTTCATGGGTTTTTGTTTTTTTTACAAAATTGCATGAAGATAATTCAAGAGCAAGCCCATATAAAGTTCATTTTTGGGAGTTAGATGAAAGATAAATGGAGCATAACACTCAACACTATAAAACTAGACTACACCAAGGCGTTTCATTGTGTTAAACAAAACCAACCATGGTCCATCATGGGAGACATGAGCTTCCCAAAAAATCAAATATATATTATTGAAACACTTTATCACGAACAACAAGCAGCAGTAAGAGTGGTGGGAGAAATATCTGAATGGTTCGCTGTTCAAAGTGGAGTGAGACAGGGATGCACTCTATCCCCTTATCCTTTTAACATTTATGCAGAGAATATAATGAGAAATGTTAGAGAAGAACTGGAGGAAAACGAGTTTCATCCAATAAATATCGGTGGGTACAAGATTCCATAAAAAAGATATGCAGACAATACAGTCTTCCTTACTACACATTCTGAGGACTGAAACAGCTAATCACAACAACAACGAAATACAGCGAGATCCAAAATCTATATCTAAGCGTACAGAAAACAAATATTATGACAACAGACAAAACAAAATCAATATATATGTTTGATTACCATAACTTTTAGACTTAGGAAGCCAGCAATAATGACACAAAAGTCGAATTGTAGTTTTTCCACTTTAGATGTTTCACATCTAGATCTATATGTTTTAGTACGTTTGAATGTAAGAAAATTTTATTTAAATATTTGATTTAAATGAAACACGCATATTCCCTTTACAAGCTAAACACTATGAAAGCTATGTTTTGTTTCACAACACAACATAAGACCACAAACACGCCTACTATCCCTATAACACAAGAACACAAGCACGCCTACTCCACCTACAAGGTAAACACTATGGAAGCTATGCTTTGTGCTTTGCTTCATAACACAAGAACACATACACGCCTGCTATATCCATATTACAAGAACACAAACACGTCTACTATCCCTACAAGCTAGACACTATGGAAGCTATGCTTTGCTTCACAACACAAGAACAAAAACCCGCCTAATATCCCCACAACAGCCAGTCAGTTCCTCCTTTGCCAAGTTTGGCACATAGGATGGATGTCATAGTGTTCCATGCCTGTCGGTCAGTTGCCAAGGAATGCAGGTCTTGTGCATTTTAAGACTTGTCCTGGATTTATGTCTTCTTTTATTCTAAGTATGTGACCGACGTATGTTCAGCGGAGTTTTATGACGATGTTCATCACATAGTATTGTTCTGTCTCCTCTCTCAGTATGTCGTTTAATTTGAAGTCTTTCCGATTAGTGTTTGTGATTTTTCTGAGGCATCTATTCTCGAAGCCAACTAACATCTTATCCATTATTGCGGTAGATTTCCTACTTTCACATCCATATGTCAATAATGGAATCACACGTGCATTGAATAGTCGCAGTTTGATGTGTTTACTTTCGATCTTCGATCTCCAGATGATTGAAAGTTTGTTAAAGGCGTTGGAGGCTAGAGCTATTCAAGTATTTGATTTCTGAGTTTGTATCACCGTCAGCTGTTATCTTGCTTCCCAAATATACGAAATTTGAAATGCCCAAAGTACAAGAACAAAAACACGCCCACTATCCGCACAACACAAGAACAAAAGCACGCCTACTTTCCCCACAACATAAGAATAAAAATATTCACACTCTCCCCACAACACAAGAACAAAAACACGTATGGCCCTCGCATATGTTGAGTATATTGTGGAATTTGTCGTCTCTTTTATCTCGTTGATCCATCGTTTTCGTGGCCGGCCTCTAGATCTGTCTTCACTGTATTTGTAGTATATCTTGCTGTGGTACGCAGACTGATGGTAATCTGCTAAAATTTGCAAACCATATTACCTGCTGTCCCCTAATGTGTTCCAGGATTGGGATGGTGCCTGTTCTTTGTTTAATATCATCATTCCTCATTCTGTCTTTTAGTGATAACCTTGGATTCTGCGAAAACATGCCATTTCAGCTATCACAAGTTTGCGGATGCCCTTTGATTTTGTTGTCCACATTTGGCACTGGTAGCACAGCATTGACATAATAATCATTTTAAACAGTGTTATTTTAGTGTTTAAGTCTACATTTTTGTTTCTGAAGATTGGTGTCATTCGCTCCAGGGCTTGATATGTTTTGTTACATCTATTGTGTATTTCTTTACTGCTCTTGACGTCTGCTGTTAAATTGCTTCCTATGTATGTGAATTTTGTCACTTTATTAAGTCTGTGGTTCCCAAAAAATATATATATATATATATATATATATATATATATATATATATATATATATATATATATATATATATATATATATATATGAATATATTGGTGTTTCTTTCTGTTATTCATATCTTCATTACTTGTAATGTTATGAAATTAATTAATAAGTCCACAGAAAATTTGATGTGACCACTAACCTATCTAATGATAGAGTGCACGTCACCACACCCCTATCCGCTGGCTTCCATTCAGTAATGTCATGTACGTAGATTGAAAAACGTACATGTGACAAAATATTTTTTTCCAGTAAACTGTAATAGTAACTGAAACAAAACAAACCCGAGCGGAGCCAGGACTTCAAAACCGGGACATTTCCTGTCAATATGAGACGTATGGTAACCCTACATTTACAAATAATAGAACATATAATAATATGTTAATGTACCTGCTTATCACCATATACTTAATATACATTTATTGGTTTCTATGATTTCAGGATCACTGATGTAGTCAACGCTTTTCTTGAACTTCTTAAACTCGAAAAAATGAACGGGTCCATCTTGAGAATCACTAAAGAAGGCATATCATATCGTAAAATGGAGCACGTGGATGCTTAGTGTACAGTAAACATCTAACCGACATGCTTAGATGCCTGGCGATGATAGAAGTTAAGAGTGATGTAAAATCACAATTGGCACTAGAAAAAATACCAGGAGAAATACATTTATTCAGGGCAATTTTTAACATATATATATATATAGAAATTTTTGTCTGGTTTTCTTATTTGTTTTTCTGTCTGGGGCACTTAGAACCGGTTTATCTGTATAACGTCATTTACATGTTTTAGTTACAATCTGAGACTATCTACTTTACAGGACCTCTGTACAGAACTTCGTTCGTTACGTTTTCGATTATTGTAGTAATTTTTGTTGATCAGTATTTATATATTTGGAGTCGCATGTCAAAAATAGCCAGGTAGACCAAAAATGAATGGAAATAATCAAAATCGGCCTTTCGTGTAATATTTACATTTTCTGTACACAGGTCTTAACACTGGAGACTCGGCATGTGAAATTCGTGTTTCAGAATTTCCCGTGACGTTTAAACGCTAAAATTAATTAACATAGTCGTCACTGTTTCATTCGGTATCACCAACTATATTGTTAATATTTCTCTCAATTGTCTCGATCATAAGCAGAGACACACGCGCGCGACCACACACACATACGCACGCACGCACACACACACACACACACACGCACACACACACACTATCGAGAGGTATTCGTCATCAACGAAAGTACATAACTGCCAACTAAACGGTTGAATAGTAATACTAAATGTAGTAGTTGCTATTGCCGTTGTACGACTATTACGTCGCTGCTTCAGTTACCACTGCAACAACTACTACTACCTCTGCTATTATAAATACTACTTCTACTACTACTACTGCAACTAATACTACTACAACTACTGTTCTTACTGTCGGTCGGAGACGGCAATTTAATCTGAACTGATATAATAATTAAGATTGTAATGAAGACTGTGGTGTGTTTGACTCTGTCTAACGATTTCTATGAGTGACTGAAATTATCGTCCACACCTAGAAGATGTGTGCAATGAGTCTGTGAAACTTTGAGCACTTCTTGTCTTTCTTATAGCACACCTCAGTTACATCAGCATGTGTCTACGATTATCATCAGCTGTGCCACTCCTGCTTCTGCAACGTCAGTCGAGCTGTCTTGTACAACTCTCCCATAAATGTATGTCTACATTGAAGTGAGACAGTGATGTATTAAGCGTATTTTTAAAACACTTCTTCTGCCTTTATGTTGTTTTTTTGGAGTCGGTCTGAAATGTTCCACATAACAGTTTCTTTTGGTAGACGAATATCCTTCACGTGGACCAGGTGCCATGTCCATCTTATAGCTTCACGTAAACCAGGTGCCATGTCCAGCCTGTAGCTTCACGTGGATCAGGCTACATGTCCAATTTGTAGCTTCATGTGAACTAGGTGACGTGTCCAACTTGTATGCGCCTTCACAAGGACCAGGTGACATTTCCAGCTTGTATATGCCCTCACATGAAATAGTGACATGTCCAGCGTGTATGTGCCTTGGCCAGAATTATGCCTTAGTTTACATATTTAGATTGTATCAATACCTCAATATCTGGTAGTTTATACCACCAATGGATGTAGCAGTAGTACTAATACTAATACAACCACAATTACTACTGATACTACTAAGCCACAGCTATTACTACTACAACAAACTAGTAGTTCTAATATTATCCCACTACAACAACAATTACAAGTGGATATGAACTACTACTACTACTACTACTACTACTACTACCACCACCACCTCTACTACTACTACTACAACTATTGATACATTTACTACTATTACTACTACTACTACTGCTACTACTATTACTACTACAACAACCACTGCAACAACCCTTCAACTACCGCTACAGTTAACAACAATTACAACTACTACAACGTGTGCACTTTTCATAACATAACAGAAGAACAAAACGCATGGCGTAAATGTAATTAAACACCGGTGCTAAAAACATGTCTGGATGACTGCTGTCGTTAGATTCTGAGAAAGCACACTGAAATGTTAAAAGTGAAATTATTACACTTCACATGTGCCATTATTGCTGCTCGATTCACGTTCTATAACGTCTTTACATATTAATCCGTTTAGATACATTGAACCAAATGTACAGTAACAATGTATACCAAATGTATAGTAACAATGTATACCAAATGTATAGTAACAATGTATACCAAATGTATTTCAAATTATATTCGTTATATAGCACCAGTTGCAGCTTTGTCGATGTTGTCAAGTATGAGTATTACTGGCAAATCTCGACATAGTTCAAAATCATCGAGGTGTTATAGATTTTAAAAAAATCAGAAGGCAGCACATGGGATTTGAACCAGGTCAGTTAATTTGGCACCTATTCACCTCGCAAGTGTTAACTCAAGTTGCGAGACGAATGGGGGCCAATTGAGCAGACCTAGAACAAATTCCGTTTTCTGCATTGTTTTTTTTTTAGAGAGTTGGTGACAACAAGGAGTGCGTTAATGTAGCAATTGTTTTTAAATATCGAATACATACAACCATTTTATTACTATTAAGAGAGACAATTATAAGTCTTGCGGTAAATAGTTCATTCATCAAATACACGGGTCTCCCAAACATTTTTTCTAGACGCGACCTCATTTTATAAAAGCAAAGTGATCGTGGACTCTCCATTAAAAAAAATGGATAAAAGAACACAGAGGGAAAGGTTTTTCCATTATAATATACATAAATATAACGTTAGCATTCAACATATTTAATGCAGTGATTGAAATTTGTAACGCATGGTTTGCGTCTGTGGGTCTCACCAATGGCCCATTAGACAAACCACCCATGCAACAGAAAAACCTAAGTAGATGACATGCCGTTATATTGAGGTTATCTATTATAGAAGCTTCATGGCATGTCATCTATACAATTATGCCTCTCATACTTTTAATTTTTTGTTACAATGTATTTTATGCCATATAGTATTCTTTTTCTTTATTTGTTTATGTATGCACCCTCTGTGGTTGGGAGAGAGCCAGAGATGTACTGTGCAGCACTGATGAGGAGGAAACTGACATCACTGTTTTTCCTATGACTGAGGCCCATCATAGAGGCACAGGGACTCAGGACGTGACAATCCTTTTGACTTGAACATTTGGTTGCATGACTGGAGCAATAGAGAAGTTCGGCATAACCAGTAGTCAATTGGTGGCGGAGAATGAGCACAGCGAACCCTATCTTGGCTACAGTGGCTAGGCGCAGTGAATAGGTTGAAACCTACCTTCCTGGAGGTGTGATAGTTATTCTCTGGCTCTGTCCCGGGTTGGGCCTAAAATCCACAGACTTCCCAGCAATATAATACCATCTAATGGCATTAGGTCAAAGGGCATGAGTCCATGGACCGCTGGATCAGCAACCAACCAACAAAAAGATACTAATAAAAAAGCAAACATTGTTCAACAACCTCAACCTCCGTATTATCGACAAGGGAGATTAGAAGCTATTGAAAAGCGCTCTCAAGTAAACACAAATACACAAACTCAAAATTGCACTGTATCCTACCCACATGACTAGCACCTTAGTTTTACCTTGCAAACGTCAAATATTGAAGAGTGTTTCGTCTGTTTTGTATTTTATTTTATTTTTCTTTCCGTTTGCATCACTTACTTGAGAAACATCTTGGAACGTGTTAGAAAACATCAAGCTGATTATGCTTGGCGTAGGAATACATCTGTGCTGAACCCCATTCGTGACTAGAAATTCTTTAAATGGATTAAGAGCTGCCTGAGCGACAGAATCGTAACCTTTGATAAGAGTTACCACATTGTTCCGACAGGCCGACGTTGTGTTTGAACTAGTTGCGGGCACGGCGTGGGTGAGCGGAATAACATAGATACCTGTCGCAGGGGACAGAGCTGTGCCCTGTTGTCGACGTCTGTTTTGGCGGCATTGGACTTGAAACACCATCTAGTCAAATGGCTGCTGGAACAGAGGGCGGAGCACTTATGGGAATGCCTCACGTGCTGTGAGGCAAGTTTTCTAATCAAGAAGCTACAGTGAACAACAGACTGCCATCTAAATCAGTGGTTCTCAACTTGGGCTATATGCCAAGTGAGGGGAGTGGTCACGAGATAAATTTTGAAATAGGGAGGCCGCTTGCATGTCATGGGAGGGCATATAAAAGTAGCCCCTGTAGCAGAAGTAAACAACGGGAATTATAATAATAACTCGTAAAAGGTATTGTTTCAACAGTAGTAAACAACAAGAACTATAACGATAACACTTAAGCGGTCTTGGTGACTTGTAGGCCAAAATAAAGTCAATGACCTTTTCTAAGACCGAAGACGTAATTTGTCTCAAAGGTGTCACAGACACAAAAATCATTTTAGAACCATTGATCTAAACTCATGTTTGAAGTGGTACTACCACCAGACTCAACACTCAGTGGCATCATGTTTTAATATTCAAAAATGCCCTATCTGAATGTTTCACACCCCCAAAGCCCAGTATGCAGATGACCTTATCGCAAGCCCGTAGGAAGAAGTGGTATTTCAGAGGTAATTGTGGTTTGCCCCATTAGAAAAATAAAACAGACATTTAACACTAAGTATAGCCGAAGTTCGGATGTGTTGAGCTATTGGCGCAAATAAATCAACGACACAACCATCTCCATTATCTGCACAACCTGCTAGTGGAAATCTAAGAGGATCATTATCTTGCTTCAAGAGAAGATAATGACAGAGTCAAAACGAACGCTACAAATAAATAAGTGGGAACAACAACAGTATTGGAAAAACCCGTATTGGCGATAGTAAAAAAAACGTTCAGTGTTTAACCATTTCAATTGAACGATGGTCGTCTGTAGCAATATCGCTAGTAGTAACAATTTCTAACTGTTGTTTGTATTACTGATAAGATATTAGAGAATTGCAATGTGTTAATTTCCTTTTTTTTTTTGTTTTGCATTCGTACGCTAATGATTTTAATGAACGTAAACAAGAAATCTGATGAAAAACGATATATTGTAATTAAGATGTACGCCACGCATTACATAGCATGCACTAGTCTTTTTTTAGTTGATCATTTGCTTGTCTAACCTTAGTAAAAGGAAAATGTGCTAACACTAGATTTGTCTCATTTTTGCTTGTAACAATGATCCGCGATGGTACACACACATCACGTGCACCCTTTAAAAGAGACTGGACTTCCATGTGGATGCCCGAAATGTAACAGCGCTGTCGATTCAGAACATCATTATTAACTAATAACACATTGTAATCATCACTAATACACACAGTACAAATGTTGACCTGGGCTAGCATTGGACATTCCACACAATATTTCCAAACATAAGTTGAATAGTGTTAAATTTAATTAGTGTACAATCTCTTTAACTTCTAACATTAGTAAACTTAGAGAGCGAATGCAGAACAACAGATTATAATGGTGGTTGGAAGCTTCAGCATCCTCAACAACTCTCAAGCAGGTTTCCGAAGAGGATCACCGACTTAAGACCAACTCTTTTTCTTCACCTAGAATGTGAAACACAATTTTCAACAAGAAAAGAGTACAGTCGCTGTCTTTGTAGACCTGCATTAAGCATAAATCAAGGTATGGAGAAAGGAGCTATTACTAAAAAAAGCAAAACATTGGCATTTGTGAAAAGAAGTACAAATGGATTAAGAAATACTTAAGCAACAGAACCATGCAAACTGAAGTAAACAACAAACTATCATCCAAACGCGTGCTTGAGGTAGGGCTATCCCAAGTCTCAGTCCTCAGATGCACCATATTCTTAATCTTCATAAATGATCTCGCTTGCCTGTTTAGCAACCAGAAAACCATGTTTGCAGATGACCTTGTCCTATGAACAACTGATTCAGACTTAATACCAAAAACAAAACAAAATAAAACACAAACAAAACAACAACAAAATAGAAAGAAAACACAACATACAAAACATAAATCAAAACACACAAAAATCAAACATAACAAAATAAATGAAAACAAATACACAACACAACAGAAGAAAACATCACAAAACATAACAAAAAATACAAAAACAAAACAAACACAACAAAGAAAAACAACAAAATAAACGAAAAATCAACACACAAAAACAAAAGTAAAATGAAAACAAACCATACCAAAAACAAAATAAAAACAAGCATTCTTGTAGAATTTTTGTATTTGACCAGGAGTTTAAGAAGAGGATCTATCTAGCTATCTATCCATCCACTTATCTGTTTTTGTTTCGCTTTGTTCTGTTTTTTTTTATTTCTTTCTGTTGTTTTGTATAGTTTAGTGTTGTTTTTGCATTTTTAATGTTGTGTTTTGTTATGTTCTATTTTGTTTGTTTAATTTAATGCTTTTCTATTTTGTTGTTTTTCTGTGTTGTTTCGTTTTATTTTTGGTATTTTGTTTTGTTTTGTTATTTTATATCTTTATTGTTTTTTTAATTTAATTTTGTTTTTGTTATTTTATGTTATGTTTTTTAGTTTTTTATTATTTTTGTTTTGTTTTTGCATAATTATATTTTTTATAGTTTTATGTTTTGTGTGTTTTGCAGTGTTTTTGTTGTTGTTATTTTTATGTTTTGTTTCTTTTCGTTTTTAGTTTGATTCTCGTGTATTTTTTTTGCTGTTTTGGTTTATGTTTACTTTAATTTGTATTGAGTTATGTTGTGTTTTGTTTTCTTTGATGTTAGTTTTTTGTGCTGTTTTTTTTGTTGTTGTTTGTGTTGTTTCGTTTTTTTGTATTTTTATATTTTTTTTTATTTTAAATTTAATTTTTGTAATTATTTTAAGTTAATTTTTTTTTAATTTATTGTGTTTTGTTTTTCTTTATAATTGTTTTGTTTTTGTAGTATAATATTTTGTTTTCTTTTGTTGTGTTTTGGTTTTCTTCATTTGTGTTGTTATTGATATTTTATTGTATTTTTATATATTTCTTTGTTGTTTTTTTAATTTAATTTTTGTTATTTAATGTTTTTTTTAATTTTGTTGTTGTGTTTTGTTTTTTCTTTATTATTGTTATTTCTTGTTGTTTTAACATTCCTTGGACACTGCTGCATTCCTGGTAGCCTGTAACAATCCTTGGATCCTGCTGTATTCCTGGTAGGTCGTATCGATGCTTGGATACAGTTGAATTAGATTGTCTCGCTTCGAGGACTAAATATGCACCCCTAAATTTTCCTATCAGACCCATGACTCTGACACAAACATGACCCTGACACAATACAAAACAAAACAAATAAAACAAAACAAAAACAAGAAAATAAATACAAAACATACCAAAAACAAAACAAAATAAAAACAAACAAAACAACAACAAAATAGAAAGAAAACACAACATACAAAACATAAATCAAACATAACACACAAAAATCAAACATAACAAAATAAATGAAAACAAATACACAACACAACAGAAGAAAACATCACAAAACATAACAAAAACAAAACAAACACAACATAGAAAACAAAGAAAAACAGAACAAAATAAACGAAAAATCAACACAAAAAACAAAAGTAAAATGAAAACAAACCATACCAAAAACCAAATAAAAACAAGCATTCGTGTAGACATTTTTGTATTTGACCAGGAGTTTAAGAAGAGGATCTATCTAGCTATCTATCCATCCAGTTATCTGTTTTTGTTTCGCTTTGTTCTGTTGTTTTTTTATTTGTTTATGTTGTTTTGTATAGTTAAGTGTTGTTTTTGCTTTTTTAATGTTCTATTTTGTTTGTTTAATTTAATGTGTTTCTGTTATGGTTTCTTTGTGTATGTGTTTTGTTTTTATGTTTTCTCCTTTTTTCTTTGTTTTTCCAAATTTTGTTTGTGCTTATTCTGGTTTGATTGTTTAAATATGTTTGTTCTGTTTTGGGTTTATGTTGTTTTGTTGTGTTTTCTTTTCTTTTCTTTTTGTTATGCTATGTTATGTTTTTGATTTTTCCTTTATTCTTTTCAATTTTGTTATTCTTGTGTGTTGTTTCGTTTTATTTTTGGTATTTTGTTTTGTTTTTTCATATCTTTATTGTTTTTTAAATTTAATTTGTGTTATTTTATGTTATGTTTGTGATTTTTTTATTATTATTCTTTTGTTTTTGCATCATTATATTTTTGTTGGTTTTATGTTTTGTGTGTTTTGCTGTGTTTTGTTTGTTTTTATTTTTATGTTTTATTCCTTTTCGTTTTTAGTTTGATTCTTGTGTATTTTTTTGCTATGTTTTGTTCTTTTTTGGTTTATGTTTTGTTTAATTTGTATTGAGTTATGTTGTTTTTATTTCTTTGATGTTATTTTTTTGTTGTTTTGTTGTTGTTGTTTCTTTTTTATTTTCGTATTTTTGATTTTTTTGTAAAATTTAATTTTTGTAATTATTTAATGTTAATTTTTTTTTAATTTGTTGTGTTTTGTTGTTCTTTATTATTGTTTTGTTTTTGTAGTATAATAACTTGTTTTCTTTTGCTGTGTTTTGGTTTTCTTCATTTGCTTTTTTTATGTTTTGTTCTCTTGTTTATTTGATGTGCTATGTTTTGTTTTTTTTCTTTTAGTTTATGTTGTTGTTTTATTTTTGTTGCGCTATGTATTTTTCTTGTTTTTTTCTGTTTTCTCAAATTTTTATTTGTTTTTTTTCTGCATTGATTTTTTTAAAATGTTTGTTCTGATTTGGGTTTCTGTTTTATTTTTGTTGCGTTATGTTTTGTTGTGTTTTTGTTTTGTTGTTTTCATTTCTTTTTATTTTGCTATATTGTGTTTTGTTGTTTTCTTTGTTGTTTGTTTTTATGTTTTGTTGTTCTTTTGTGTTGTTTCGTTTTATTTTGGGTATTTTGTTATTTTTAATCTTTATTGTATTTTTGTTTTAATTATTTTTGCTATTTTATGTTTTGTTTTTGTATTATATTTTGTTATGTTGTGTTTTTTTTGTATTGCTGTTTTGTTTGTTTTTAATCTCTTGTATTTTTGATGTGCTATGTTTGGTAATATTTTTGTTTTTCAGCTATATTTTGTTTTGTTTTTGTTGCATTATGTGTTGTTTTATTTTTTTTTTGTTTTGCTATGTTCTGTTTTGTTGCTTTATTTCTTTGTTGTTTGTTTTCTGTTTTGTTCTTTTGTGTTGGTATTGATATTTTTTGTTAATTTATATATTTCTTTGTTGTTTTTTAAAATTTAATTTCTGTTATTTAATGTTTTTTTTTTTAAATTTTGTTGTGTTTTGTTTGTTTTCATTTTTGTTTAATTTTTATGTTTAGTTTGTTTCTCTTGTATGTTTTTTTCCTATGTTTTTCCTATGTTTTTCCTGGTTTTTTTTGGTTTATGTTTTGTTTTATTTTTGTTGAGTTATGTTGTGTTGTTTTTTTTTCTTTGATGTTTGTTTTTTTTGCAGTTTTTTGTTTCGTTTTTTTGTATTTTTATATTTTTGATTTTCTTATTTTTTAAATTAATTGTTGTTGTTATTTTAAGTGTATTTTTATTTTTAATTTGTTGTGTTTTGTTTTCTTTATTATTGTTTTGTTTTTGTATTATAATATTTTTTTCTTTTGCTGTGTTTTGGTTTTCTTCATTTGCTTTTTTTATGTTTTCTTCTCTTGTTTATTTGATGTACTATATTTTGTTTTGTTCTTTTAGTTTATGTTGTAATGTTATATTTTTGTTGCGTTATGTTTTTTTTTCTTGTTTTCTCCAATTTTGTTTGTTTTTTCTCGTTTGATTTTTTTTAAATGTTTGTTCTGATTTGGGTTTCTGTTTTATTTTTGTTGCGTTATTTTTTTGTTTTGTTGTTTTCATTTCTTTTATTTTGCTATATTGTGTTTTATTGTTTTCTTTGTTGTTTGTTTTTATGTTTTGTTGTTCTTTTGTGTTGTTTCGTTTTATTTTGGGTATTTTTGTTTTAATTAGTTTTGTTATTTTATGTTTTGTTTTTGTATTATATTTTGTTATGTTGTGTTTTTTGTTATTGCTGTTTTGTTTTCATTTTTTTCTGTTTTGTTTGTTTTTAATCTCTTGTATTTTTGATGTGCTATGTTTGCTAATGTTTTTGTTTTTCTGCTATATTTTGTTTTGTTTTTGTTGCATTGTGTTGTTTTATTTTATTTTTGTTTTGCTATGTTCTGTTTTGTTGCTTTTTTCTTTGTTGTTTGTTTTCTGTTTTGTTCTTTTGTGTTGTTTCGTTTTGTTTTTGATATTTTTTTGTATTTTTATATATTTTTTTTTTTTTTTAAATTTAATTTGTATTATTTTATGTTTTCTTTATTATTGTTATGTTGTTGTTTGTTTTTGTTTAACAATCCTTGGACACCGCAGCATTCCTGGTAGGCTGTAACAATCTTTGAATCCTGCTGTATTTCTGATAGGTCGTATCGATGCTTGGATACAGGTGAATTAGATTGCCTCGCTTCGAGGACTAAATATTCACCCATAAATCTTCCTATCAGAACCATGATTCTGACCCAAACATGACCCTGACACAATACCAAAAAAAAAAAAAAAAAAAAACACAAAACAAGAAAATAAAATAAATACAAAACATACCAAAAACAAAACAAAAACAAAACAACAACAAAATAGAAAGAAAACACAACATACAAAACATAAATCAAAACACACAAAAATCAAACATAACAAAATAAATGAAAACAAATACACAACACAACAGAAAAAAACATCACAAAACATAACAAAAAATACAAAAACAAAACAAACACAACAAAGAAAAACAGAACAAAATAAACGAAAAATCAACACAAAAAATCAAAAGTAAAATGAAAACAAACCATACCAAAAACAAAATAAAAACAAGCATTCTTGTAGATATTTTTGTATTTGACCAGGAGTTTAAGAAGAGGATCTATCTAGCTATATATCCATCCATTTATCTGTTTTTGTTTTGTATAGTTTTGTGTTGTTTTTTCTTTTTTAATGTTCTATTTTGTTTGTTTAATTTAATGTGTTTCTGTTATGGTTTTTTTGTGTATGTGTTTTGTTTTTATGTTTTCTTCTTTTTTCTTTGTTTTTCCAAATTTTGTTTGTGTTTTTTCTGGTTTGATTGTTTAAATATGTTTGTTCTGTTTTGGGCTTATGTTGTTTTGTTGTTTTCTTTTCTTTTTGTTATGCTATGTTATGTTTTGATTTTTTCTTCGTTCTAATCTATTTTGTTGTTCTTGTGTGTTGTTTCGTTTTATTTTTGGTATTTTGTTTTGTTTTTTCATATCTTTATTGTTTTTTAAATTTAATTTGTGTTATTTTATGTTATGTTTGTGTTTTTTTTATTATTATTCTTTTGTTTTTGAATCATTATATTTTTGTTGGTTTTATGTTTTGTGTGTTTTGCTGTATTTTGTTTGTTTTTATTTTTATGTTTTATTCCTTTTCGTTTTTAGTTTGATTCTTGTGTATTTTTTTTGCTATGTTTTGTTCTTTTTTGGTTTATGTTTTGTTTAATTTGTATTGAGTTATGTTGTTTTTATTTCTTTGATGTTATTTTTGTTGTTGTTGTTGTTGTTTCGTTTTTTTCGTATTTTTGATTTTTTTGTAAAATTTAATTTTTGTAATTATTTAAAGTTAATTTTTTTTTAAATTTGTTGTGTTTTGTTTTTCTTTATTATTGTTTTGTTTTTGTAGTATAATATCTTGTTTTCTTTTGCTGTGTTTTGGTTTTCTTCATTTGCTTTTTTTGTTTTGTTCTCTTGTTTATTTGATGTGCTATGTTTCGTTTTTTTTCTTTTAGTTTATGTTGTTGTTTTATTTTTGTTGCGTTATGTATTGTTTTTTTCTTATTTTTTTCTGTTTTCTCAAATTTTTATTTGTTTTTTTCTGCTTTGATTTTTTTTAAATGTTTGTTCTGATTTGGGTTTCTGTTTTATTTTTGTTGCGTTATGTTTTGTTGTGTTTTTGTTTTGTTGTTTTCATTTCTTTTTATTTTGCTATATTGTGTTTTGTTGTTTTCTTTGTTGTTTGTTTTTATGTTTTGTTGTTCTTTTGTGTTGTTTCGTTTTATTTTGGGTATTTTATTATTTTTAATCTTTATTGTATTTTTGTTTTAATTATTTTTGCTATTTTATGTTTTGTTTTTGTATTATATTTTGTTATGTTGTGTTTTTTTTATTGCTGTTTTGTTTGTTTTAAATCTCTTGTATTTTTGATGTGCTATGTTTGGTAATATTTTTGTTTTTCAGCTATATTTTGTTTTGTTTTTGTTGCATTATGTGTTGTTTTATTTTTTTTTTGTTTTGCTATGTTCTGTTTTGTTGCTCTATTTCTTTGTTGTTTGTTTTCTGTTTTGTTCTTTTGTGTTGGTATTGATATTTTTTGTATGTTTATATATTTCTTTGTTGTTTTTTTAAATTTAATTTTTGTTATTTAATGTGTTTTTCTTTAAATTTTGTTGTGTTTTGTTTGTTTTCATTTTTGTTTAATTTTTATGTTTAGTTTGTTTCTCTTGTATGTTTTTTTCCTATCTTTTGGTTTTTTTTGGTTTATGTTTTGTTTTATTTTTGTTGAGTTATGTTGTGTTGTTTTTTTTTCTTTGATGTTTGTTTTTTTTTTGCTGTTTTTTGCTTCGTTCTTTTGTATTTTTATATTTTTGATTTTCTTATTTTTTAAATTAATTGTTGTTGTTATTTTAAGTGTATTTTTATTTTTAATTTGTTGTATTTTGTTTTCTTTATTATTGTTTTGTTTTTGTATTATAATATTTTTTTCTTTTGCTGTGTTTTGGTTTTCTTCATTTGCTTTTTTTATGTTTTCTTCTCTTGTTTATTTGATGTACTATATTTTGTTTTGTTCTTTTAGTTTATGTTGTAATGTTATATTTTTGTTGCGTTATGTTTTTTTTCTTGTTTTTTCCAATTTTGTTTGTTTTTTCTCCTTTGATTTTTTTAAAATTTTTGTTCTGATTTGGGTTTCTGTTTTATTTTTGTTGCGTTATGTTTTTGTTTTGTTGTTTTCATTTCTTTTATTTTGCTATATTGTGTTTTATTGTTTTCTTTGTTGTTTGTTTTTATGTTTTGTTGTTCTTTTGTGTTGTTTCGTTTTATTTTGGGTATTTTTGTTTTAATTAGTTTTGTTATTTTATGTTTTGTTTTTGTATTATATTTTGTTATGTTGTGTTTTTTGTTATTGCTGTTTTGTTTTCATTTTTTTCTGTTTTGTTTGTTTTTAATCTCTTGTATTTTTGATGTGCTATGTTTGCTAATATTTTTGTTTTTCTGCTATTTTTTGTTTTGTTTTTGTTGCATTATGTGTTGTTTTATTTTATTTTTGTTTTGCTATGTTCTGTTTTGTTGATTTTTTCTTTGTTGTTTATTTTCTGTTTTGTTCTTTTGTGTTGTTTCGTTTTGTTTTTGATATTTTTTTGTATTTTTATATATTTTTTATTGTTTTTTTAAATTTAATTTGTATTATTTTATGTTTCTTTATTATTGTTATGTTGTTGTTTGTTTTTGTTTAACAATCCTTGGACACCGCAGCATTCCTGGTAGGCTGTAACAATCTTTGAATCCTGCTGTATTTCTGATAGGTCGTATCGATGCTTGGATACAGGTGAATTAGATTGCCTAGCTTCGAGGACTAAATATTCACCCATAAATCTTACTATCAGAACCATGACTCTGACCCAAACATGACCCTGACACAATACAAAAAAAAAAAAAAAAACAGAACAAGAAAATAAAATAAATACAAAACATACCAAAAACAAAACAACAACAAAATAGAAAGAAAACACAACATACAAAACATAAATCAAAACACACAAAAATCAAACATAACAAAATAAATGAAAACAAATACACAACACAACAGAAAAAAACATCACAAAACATAACAAAAAATACAAAAACAAAACAAACACAACAAAGAAAAACAGAACAAAATAAACGAAAAATCAACACAAAAAATCAAAAGTAAAATGAAAACAAACCATACCAAAAACAAAATAAAAACAAGCATTCTTGTAGATATTTTTGTATTTGACCAGGAGTTTAAGAAGAGGATCTATCTAGCTATATATCCATCCATTTATCTGTTTTTGTTTCGCTTTGTTCTGTTGTTTTGTATAGTTTTGTGTTGTTTTTTCTTTTTTAATGTTCTATTTTGTTTGTTTAATTTAATGTGTTTCTGTTATGGTTTTTTTTGTGTATGTGTTTTGTTTTTATGTTTTCTCCTTTTTTCTTTGTTTTTCAAAATTTTGTTTGTGTTTTTTCTGGTTTGATTGTTTAAATATGTTTGTTCTGTTTTGGGTTTATGTTGTTTTGTTGTTTTCTTTTCTTTTTGTTATGCTATGTTATGTTTTGATTTTTTCTTCGTTCTTTTCTATTTTGTTGTTCTTGTGTGTTGTTTCGTTTTATTTATGGTATTGTTTTGTTTTGTTATTTTATATCTATATTGTTTTTTTAATTTAATTTTGTTTGTTATTTTATGTTATGTTTTTTTATTATTATTGTTTTGTTTTTGCATCATTATATTTTGTTGGTTTTATGTTTTGTATGTTTTGCTGTGTTATTTTTATTTCTTTTCGTTTTTAGTTTGATTGTCGTGTATTTATTTTTTTTGCTGTTTTGTTCTTTTTTGGTTTATGTTTAGTTTTATTTTTATTGAGTTATGTTGTGTTTTTTTTTCTTTGATGTTATTTTTTTTCCTTTTTTTCTTTATATTTTTGAATTGTTTTTTTTTAAATTTAATTTTTGTAGTTATTTTAAGTTAATTTATTTTTTTAATTTGTTGTTTTGTTTTCTTTATTATTGTTTTGTTTTTGTAGTATAATATTTTGTTTTCTTTTGCTGTGTTTTGGTTTTCTTCGTTTGCTTTTTAATGTTTTGTTCTCTTGTTTATTTGATGTGCTATGTTTTGTTTTGTTCTTTTAGTTTATGTTGTTTTATTTTTGTTGCGTTATGTATTGTTTTCTTTGTTTTCTCCAAATTTGTTTGATTTTTCTGCTTTGATTTATTTTAAATATTTGTTCTGATTTGGGTTTCTGTTTTATTTTTGTTGCGTTATATTTTGTTGTGTTTTTGTTTTGTTGTTTTAATTTCTATTTGTTTAGCTATATTGTGTTTTGTTGTTTTCTTTGTTGTTTGTTTTTATGTTTTGTTGTTCTTTTGTGTTCTTTCGTTTTATTTTGTGTATTTTGTTATTTTATATCTTTATTGTATTTTTGTTTTAATTAGTTGTGTTATTTTAGGTATTGTTTTTGTATTATATTTTGTTATGTTGTGTTTTTTTTGTATTGCTGTTTTTTTTCATTTTTTTCTGTTTTGTTTGTTTTTAATCTCTTGTATTTTTGATGTGCTATGTTTGGTAATATTTTTGTTTTTCAGCTATATTTTGTTTTGTTTTTGTTGCATTATGTGTTGTTTAATTTTATTTTTGTTTTGCTATGTTCTGTTTTGTTGCTTTTTTTCTTTGTTGTTTGTTTTCTGTTTTGTTCTTTTGTGTTGTTATTGATATTTTTTGTATGTTTATACATTTCTTTCTTGTTTTTTTAAATTTAATTTCTGTTATTTAATGTTTTTTTAAATTTTGTTGTTGTGTTTTGTTTTTCTTTATTATTGTTATTTCTTGTTGTTTTAACATTCCTTGGACACTGCTGCATTCCTGGTGGGCTGTAACAATCCTTGGATCCTGCTGTATTCCTGGTAGGTCGTATCGATGCTTGGATACAGTTGAATTAGATTGTCTCGCTTCGAGGACTAAATATGCACCCCTAAATCTTCCTATCAGAACCATGACTCTGACACAAACATGACCCTGACACAATACAAAACAAAACAAATGAAACAAAACAAAAACAAGAAAATAAATACAAAACATACCAAAAACAAAGCAAAAACAAACAAAACTACATCAAAATAGAAAGAAAACACAACATACAAAACATAAATCAAAACACACAACACAACAAAATAAATGAAAACAAATACACAACACAACAGAAAAAAACATCATAAAACATAACAAAAATAAAACAAACACAACATAGAAAACAAAGAAAAACAGAACAAAATAAACGAAAAATCAACACAAAAAACAAAAGTAAAATGAAAACAAACCATACCAAAAACAAATAAAAACAAGCATTCTTGTATACATATTTGTATTTGACCAGGAGTTTAAGAAGAGGATCTATCTAGCTATCTATCCATCCATTTATCTGTTTTTGTTTCGCTTTGTTCTGTTGTTTTTTATTTGTTTATGTTGTTTTGTATAGTTATTTTGTTGTTTTTGCTTTTTTAATGTTCTATTTTGTTTGTTTAATTTAATGTGTTTCTGTTTTGGTTTTTTGTGTATGTGTTTTGTTTTTATGTTTTCTCCTTTTTTCTTTGTTTTTCAAAAAAAACTTTCTTTTTTTCTGGTTTGATTGTTTAAATATGGTTGTTTTGGGTTTATGTTGTTTTGTTGTGTTTTCTTTTCTTTTCTTTTTGTTATGCTATGTTATGTTTTTGATTTTTCCTTTGTTCTTTTCAATTTTGTTGTTCTTGTGTGTTGTTTCGTTTTATTTTTGGTATTTTGTTTTGTTTTTTCATATCTTTATTGTTTTTTAAATTTAACTTGTGTTATTTTATGTTATGTTTGTGATTTTTCTATTATTATTAATTTTTTTTGCATCATTATATTTTTGTTGGTTTTATGTTTTGTGTGTTTTGCTGTATTTTGTTTGTTTTTATTTTTATGTTTTATTCCTTTTCGTTTTTAGTTTGATTCTCGTGTATTTTTTTTGCTATGTTTTGTTCTTTTTTGGTTTATGTTTTGTTTAATTTGTATTGAGTTATGTTGTTTTTTATTTCTTTGATGTTATTTTTTGTTGTTGTTGTTTCGTTGTTGTTTTTTTGTATTTTTGATTTTTTTGTAAAATTTAATTTTTGTAATTATTTAAAGTTAATTTTCTTTAAATTTGTTGTGTTTTGTTTTTCTTTATTATTGTTTTGTTATTGTAGTATAATATCTTGTTTTCTTTTGCTGTGTTTTGGTTTTCTTCATTTGATTTTTTTGTTTTGTTCTCTTGTTTATTTGATGTGCTATGTTTTGTTTTTTTCTTTTAGTTTATGCTGTTGTTTTATTTTTGTTGCGTTATGAATTGTTTTTTTCTTGTTTTTTCAGTTTTCTCAAATTTGTATTTCTTTTTTTCTGCTTTGATTTTTTTTAAATGTTTGTTATGATTTGGGTTTCTGTTTTATTTTTGTTGCGTTATGTTGTGTTGTGTTTTTGTTGTTTTCATTTCTTTTTATTTTGCTATATTGTGTTTTGTTGTTTTCTTTGTTGTTTGTTTTTATGTTTTGTTGTTCTTTTGTGTTGTTTCGTTTTATTTTGGGTATTTTGTTATTTTATATCTTTATTGTATTTTTGTTTTAATTATTTTTGTTATTTTATGTTTTGTTTTTGTATTATATTTTGTTATGTTGTATTTTTTTGTATTGCCGTTTTGTTTGTTTTTAATCTCTTGTATTTTTGATGTGCTATGTTTGGTAATATTTTTGTTTTTTTTCAGCTATATTTTGTTTTGTTTTTGTTGCATTATGTGTTGTTTTATTTTATTTTTGTTTTACTATGTTCTGTTTTGTTGCTTTATTACTTTGTTGTTTGTTTTCTGTTTTGTTCTTTTGTGTTGTTATTGATATTTTTTTGTATGTTTATATATTTCTTTGTTGTTTTTTTAAATTTAATTTTTGTTATTTAATGTGTTTTTTTTTAAATTTTGTTGTGTTTTGTTTGTTTTAATTTTTGTTTATTTTTATGTTTAGTTTGTTTCTCTTGTATTTTTTTTCCCTATCTTTTGTTCTTTTTTGGTCCATGTTTTGTTCTATTTTTGTTGAGTTATGTTGTGTTGTTTTTTTTCTTTGATGTTTGTTTTTTTTGCTGTTTTTTATTTAGTTTTTATTTGTATTTTTATATTTTTGATTTTATTTTTTAAATTAATTGTTGTTATTTTAAGTGTATTTTTATTTTTAATTTGTTGTGTTTTGTTTTCTTTATTATTGTTTTGTTTTTGTATTATAATATTTTTCTCTTTTGCTGTGTTTTGGTTTTCTTCATTTGCTTTTTTATGTTTTGTTCTCTTGTTTATTTGATGTGCTATGTTTTGTTTTGTTCTTTTAGTTTATGTTGTAATGTTATATTTTGTTGCGTTATGTTTTTTTTTCTTGTTTTCTCCAATTTTGTTTGTTTTTTTCTGCTTTGTTTTTTTGTAAATGTTTGTTCTGATTTGGGTTTCTGTTTTATTTTTGTTGCGTTATGTTTTTGTTTTGTTGTTTTCCTTTCTTTTATTTTGCTATATTGTGTTTTATTGTTTTCTTTGTTGTTTGTTTTTATGTTTTGTTGTTCTTTTGTGTTTTTTCGTTTTATTTTAATTATTTTTGTTTTAATTAGTTTTGTTATTTTATGTTTTGTTTTTGTATTATATTTTGTTATGTTGTGTTTTTTTTTATTGCTGTTTTGTTTTCATTTTTTTCTGTTTTGTTTGTTTTTAATCTCTTGTATTTTTGATGTGCTATGTTTGCTAATATTTTTTGTTTTTCTGCTATATTTTGTTTTGTTTTTGTTGCATTATGTGTTGTTTTATTTTATTTTTCTTTTGCTATGTTCTGTTTTGTTGCTTTTTTCTTTGTTGTTTGTTTTCTGTTTTGTTCTTTTGTGTTGTTTCGTTTTGTTTTTGATATTTTTTTGTATTTTTATATATTTTTTATTGTTTTTTTTAAATTTAATTTGTATTATTTTATGCTTTCTTCATTATTGTTATGTTGTTGTTTGTTTTTGTTTAACAATCCTTGGACACCGCAGCATTCCTGGTAGGCTGTAACAATCTTTGAATCCTGCTGTATTTCTGATAGGTCGTATCGATGCTTGGATACAGTTGAATTAGATTGCCTCGCTTCGAGGACTAAATATGCACACATAAATCTTCCTATCAGAACCATGACTCTGACCCAAACATGACCCTGACACAATACAAAACACAAAAAAACAACAACAAAACACAAACAAGAAAATAAAATAAATACAAAACATACCAAAAACAAAAGAAAAACAAAACAACAACAAAATAGAAAGAAAACACAACATACAAAACATAAATCAAAACACACAAAAATCAAACATAACAAAATAAATGAAAACAAATACACAACACAACAGAAAAGAACATCACAAAACATAACAATACCAAAAAAAACACAACAAAGAAAAACAACAAAATAAACGAAAAATCAACACAAAAAATCAAAAGTAAAATGAAAACAAACCATACCAAAAACAAAATAAAAACAAGCATTCTTGTAGACATTTTTGTATTTGACCAGGAGTTTAAGAAGAGGATCTATCTAGCTATCTATCCATCCATTTATCTGTTTTTGTTTCGCTTTGTTCTGTTGTTTTGTATAGTTTTGTGTTGTTTTTTTATTTTTTAATGTTCTATTTTGTTTGTTTAATTTAATGTGTTTCTGTTACGGTTTTTTTGTGTATGTGTTTTGTTTTTATGTTTTCTCCTCTTTTTTTTCCAAATTGTGTTTGTTTTTTCTGGTTCGATTGTTTAAATATGTTTGTTCTGGGTTTATGTTGTTTTGTTGTGTTTTCTTTTCTTTTTGTTATGCTATGTTATGTTTTGATTTTTTATTTGTTCTTTTCTATTTTGTTGTTCTTGTGTGTTGTTTCGTTTTATTTATGGTATTTTGTTTTGTTATTTTATATCTTTATTGTTTTTTTAATTTAATTTTGTTTGTTATTTTATGTTATGTTTTTTTATTATTATTGTTTAGTTTTTGCATCATTATATTTTCGTTGGTTTTATGTTTTGTGTGTTTTGCTGTGTTATTTTTATTTCTTTTCGTTTTTAGTTTGATTGTCGTTGATTTATTTTTTTTTGCTGTTTTGTTCTTTTTTGGTTTATGTTTATTTTTATTTAGTTATGTTGTGTTTTTCTCTTCTTTAATGTTGTGTTTTTTTTTCTTTGATGTTCGGTTTTTTTGTATTTTTTTATATTTTTGAATTGTTTTTTTTTTTAATTTAATTTTTGTAGTTATTTTAAGTTAATTTATTTTTTTAATTTGTTGTTTTGTTTTCTTTATTATTGTTTTGTTTTTGTAGTATAATATTTTGTTTTCTTTTGCTGTGTTTTGGTTTTCTTCATTTGCTTTTTTCTGTTTTGTTCTCTTGTTTATTTGATGTGCTATGTTTTGTTTTGTTCTTTTAGTTTATGTTGTTTAATTTTTGTTGCGTATTTGTTGTTTTCTTTGTTTTCTCAAAATTTGTTTGTTTTTTCTGCTTTGATTTTTTTTTAATGTTTGTTCTGATTTGCGTTTCTGTTTTATTTTTGTTGCGTTATGTTTTGCTGTGTTTTTGTTTTGTTGTTTTCATTTCTTTTTATTTTGCTATATTGTGTTTTCTTTGTTGTTTGTTTTTATGTTTTGTTGTTCTTTTGTGTTGTTTCGTTTTATATTGGGTATTTTGTTATTTCATATCTTTATTGTATTTTTGTTTTAATTAGTTTTGTTATTTTATGTTTCGTTTCTGTATTATATTTTGTTATGATGTGTTTTTTTGTATTGCTGTTTTGTTTTCATTTTTTTCTGTTTTGTTTGTTTTTAATCTCTTGTATTTTTGATGTGCTATGTTTGTTAATATTTTTGTTTCTCTGCTATATTTTGTTTTGTTTTCGTTGCATTATGTGTTGTTTTATTTTATTTTTGTTTTGCTATGTTCTGTTTTGTTGATTTTTTCTTTGTTGTTTGTTTTCTGTTTTGTTCTTTTGTGTTGTTTCGTTTTGTTTTTGATATTTTTTGTATTTTTATATATTTTTTATTGTTTTTTTAAATTTAATTTGTATTATTTTATGTTTTCTTTATTATTGTTATGTTGTTGTTTGTTTTTGTTTAACAATCCTTGGACACCGCAGCATTCTTGGTAGGCTGTAACAATCTTTGAATCCTGCTGTATTTCTGATAGGTCGTATCGATGCTTTGATACAGTTGAATTAGATTGCCTCACTTCGAGGACACCCTCGAATATGCACCCATAAATCTTCCTATCAGAACCATGACTCTGACCCAAACATAACCCTGACACAATACAAAACAAAACAAAAACAAAACACAAACAAGAAAATAAAATAAATACAAAACATACCAAAAACAAAACAAAACAACATCAAAATAGAAAGAAAACACAACATACAAAACATAAATCAAAACACACAAAAATCAAACATAACAAAATAAATGAAAACAAATACACAACACAACAGAAAAAAACATAACAATACAAAAACTAAACAAACACAACAAAGAAAAACAGAACAAAATAAACGAAAAATCAACACAAAAAATCAAAAGTAAAATGAAAACAAACCATACCAAAAACAAAATAAAAACAAGCATTCTTGTAGACATTTTTGTATTTGACCAGGAGTTTAAGAAGAGGATCTATCTAGCTATCTATCCATCCATTTATCTGTTTTTGTTTCGCTTTGTTCTGTTGTTTTGTATAGTTTTTGCTTTTTTTAATGTTCTATTTTGTTTGTTTAATTTAATGTGTTTTTGTTATGGTTTTTTTGTGTATGTGTTTTGTTTTTATGTTTTCTCCTCTTTTTTTTCCAAATTGTGTTTGTGTTTTTTCTGGTTTGATTGTTTAAATATGTTTGTTCTGGGTTTATGTTGTTTTGTTGTGTTTTCTTTTCTTTTTGTTATGCTATGTTATGTTTTGATTTTTTATTTGTTCTTTTCTATTTTGTTGTTCTTGTGTGTTGTTTCGTTTTATTTATGGTATTCTGTTTTGTTATTTTATATCTTTATTGTTTTTTTAATTTAATTTTGTTTGTTATTTTATGTTATGTTTTTTTTATTATTATTGTTTAGTTTTTGCATCATTATATTTTTGTTGGTTTTATGTTTTGTGTGTTTTGCTGTGTTATTTTTATTTCTTTTCGTTTTTAGTTTGATTGTCGTTGATTTATTTTTTTTGCTGTTTTGTTCTATTTTGGTTTGTTTTTTTAAATTTTTATTGAGTTATGTTGTGTTTTTCTTTTCTTTAATGTTGTGTGTTTTTTTTCTTTGATGTTCGTTTTTTTTTATATTTTTGAATTGTTTTTTTTAAATGTAATTTTTTAAGTTATTTTAAGTTAATTTTTTTTTTAATTTGTTGTTTTGTTTTCTTTATGATTGTTTTGTTTTTGTAGTATAATATTTTGTTTTCTTTTGCTGTGTTTTGGTTTTCTTCATTTGCTTTTTTATGTTTTGTTCTCTTGTTTATTTGATGTGCTATGTTTTGTTTTGTTCTTTTAGTTTATGTTGTTTTATTTTTGTTGCGTTATGTATTGTTTTCTTTGTTTTCTCAGAATTTGTGTGTTTTTTCTGCTTTGATTTTTTTAAATGTCTTTTCTGATTTGGGTTTCTGTTTTATTTTTGTTGCGTTATGTTTTGTTGTGTTTTGCTATATTGTGTTTTGTTGTTTTCTTTGTTGTTTGTTTTTATGTTTTGTTGTTCTCTTCGTTTTATTTTGGGTATTTTGTTATTTTATATCTTTATTGTATTTTTGTTTTAATTATTTTTGTTATTTTATGTTTTGTTTCTGTATTATATTTTGTTATGTTGTGTTTTTTTGTATTGCTGTTTTGTTTTCATTTTTTTCTGTTTTGTTTGTTTTTAATCTCTTGTATTTTTGATGTGCTATGTTTGTTAATATTTTTGTTTCTCTGCTATATTTTGTTTTGTTTTTGTTGCATTATGTGTTGTTTTATTCTATTTTTGTTTTGCTATGTTCTGTTTTGTTGATTTTTTCTTTGTTGTTTGTTTTCTGTTTTGTTCTTTTGTTTTGTTTCGTTTTGATATTTTTATATATTTTTTATTGTTTTTTTAAATTTAATTTGTATTATTTTATGTTTTCTTTATTATTGTTATGTTGTTTGTTTTTGTTTAACAATCCTTGGACACCGCAGCATTCTTGGTAGGCTGTAACAATCTTTGAATCCTGCTGTATTTCTGATAGGTCGTATCGATGCTTGGATACAGTTGAATTAGATTGCCTCACTTCGAGGACTAAATATGCACCCATAAATCTTCCTATCAGAACCATGACTCTGACCCAAACATAACCCTGACACAATACAAAACAAAACAAGAAAATAAAATAAATACAAAACATACCAAAAACAAAACAACATCAAAATAGAAAGAAAACACAACATACAAAACATAAATCAAAACACACAAAAATCAAACATAACAAAATAAATGAAAACAAATACACAACACAACAGAAAAAAACATAACAATACAAAAACTAAACAAACACAACAAAGAAAAACAGAACAAAATAAACGAAAAATCAACACAAAAAATCAAAAGTAAAATGAAAACAAACCATACCAAAAACAAAATAAAAACAAGCATTCTTATAGACATTTTTTTATTTGACCAGGAGTTTAAGAGGAGGATCAATCTAGCTATCTATCCATCCATTTATCTGTTTTTGTTTCGCTTTGTTCTTTTGTTTTGTACAGGTTTTTGCTTTTTTTAATGTTCTATTTTGTTTGTTTAATTTAATGTGTTTTTGTTATGGTTTTTTTGTGTATGTGTTTTGTTTTTATGTTTTCTCCTTTTTTCTTTGTTTTTCCAAATATTTTTTTTTCTGGTTTGATTGTTTAAATATGTTTGTTCTGTTTTGGGTTTATGTTGTTTTGTTGTGTTTTCTTTTCTTTTTGTTATGCTATGTTATGTTTTGATTTTTTATTTGTTCTTTTCTATTTTGTTGTTCTTGTGTGTTGTTTCGTTTTATTTATGGTATTCTGTTTTGTTATTTTATATCTTTATTGTTTTTTTAATTTAATTTTGTTTGTTATTTTATGTTATGTTTTTTTATTATTATTGTTTAGTTTTTGCATCATTATATTTTTGTTGGTTTTATGTTTTGTGTGTTTTGCTGTGTTATTTTTATTTCTTTTCGTTTTTAGTTTGATTGTCGTTGATTTATTTTTTTTGCTGTTTTGTTCTTTTTTGGTTTGTTTTTTTAAATTTTTATTGAGTTATGTTGTGTTTTTCTTTTCTTTAATGTTGTGTTTTTTTTTCTTTGATGTTCGGTTTTTTTGTATTTTTTTATATTTTTGAATTGTTTTTTTTTTAAATTTAATTTTTGTAGTTATTTTAAGTTAATTTATTTTTTTAATTTGTTGTTTTGTTTTCTTCATTATTGTTTTGTTTTTGTAGTATAATATTTTATTTTCTTTTGCTGTGTTTTGGTTTTCTTCATTTGCTTTTTTCTGTTTTGTTCTCTTGTTTATTTGATGTGCTATGTTTTGTTTTGTTCTTTTAGTTTATGTTGTTTAATTTTTGTTGCGTATTTGTTGTTTTCTTTGTTTTCTCAAAATTTGTTTGTTTTTTCTGCTTTGATTTTTTTTTAAATGTTTGTTCTGATTTGCGTTTCTGTTTTATTTTTGTTGCATTATGTTTTGTTGTGTTTTTGTTTTGCTATATTGTGTTTTGTTGTTTTCTTTGTTGTTTGTTTTTATGTTTTGTTGTTCTTTCGTTTTATTTTGGGTATTTTGTTATTTTATATCTTTATTGTATTTTTGTTTTAATTATTTTTGTTATTTTATGTTTTGTTTCTGTATTATATTTTGTTATGTTGTGTTTTTTTGTATTGCTGTTTTGTTTTCATTTTTTTCTGTTTTGTTTGTTTTTAATCTCTTGTATTTTTGATGTGCTATGTTTGTTAATATTTTTGTTTCTCTGCTATATTTTGTTTTGTTTTTGTTGCATTATGTGTTGTTTTATTTTATTTTTGTTTTGCTATGTTCTGTTTTGTTGATTTTTTCTTTGTTGTTTGTTTTCTGTTTTGTTCTTTTGTGTTGTTTCGTTTTGTTTTTGATATTTTTTGTATTTTTATATATTTTTTTAATTTAATTTGTATTATTTTATGTTTTCTTTATTATTGTTATGTTGTTTGTTTTTGTTTAACAATCCTTGGACACCGCAGCATTCTTGGTAGGCTGTAACAATCTTTGAATCCTGCTGTATTTCTGATAGGTCGTATCGATGCTTGGATACAGTTGAATTAGATTGCCTCACTTCGAGGACTAAATATGCACCCATAAATCTTCCTATCAGAACCATGACTCTGACCCAAACATAACCCTGACACAATACAAAACAAAACACAAACAAGAAAATAAAATAAATACAAAACATACCAAAAACAAAACAACATCAAAATAGAAAGAAAACACAACATACAAAACATAAATCAAAACACACAAAAATCAAACATAACAAAATAAATGAAAACAAATACACAACACAACAGAAAAAAACATAACAATACAAAAACTAAACAAACACAACAAAGAAAAACAGAACAAAATAAACGAAAAATCAACACAAAAAATCAAAAGTAAAATGAAAACAAACCATACCAAAAACAAAATAAAAAACGAGCATTCTTATAGACATTTTTGTATTTGACCAGGAGTTTAAGAAGAGGATCTATCTAGCCATCCATTTATCTGTTTTTGTTTCGCTTTGTTCTGTTGTTTTGTATAGTTTTTGCTTTTTTTAATGTTCTATTTTGTTTGTTTAATTTAATGTGTTTTTGTTATGGTTTTTTTGTGTATGTGTTTTGTTTTTATGTTTTCTCCTTTTTTCTTTGTTTTTCCAAATATTTTTTTTTCTGGTTTGATTGTTTAAATATGTTTGTTCTGTTTTGGGTTTATGTTGTTTTGTTGTGTTTTCTTTTCTTTTTGTTATGCTATGTTATGTTTTGATTTTTTATTTGTTCTTTTCTATTTTGTTGTTCTTGTGTGTTGTTTCGTTTTATTTATGGTATTCTGTTTTGTTATTTTATATCTTTATTGTTTTTTTAATTTAATTTTGTTTGTTATTTTATGTTATGTTTTTTTATTATTATTGTTTAGTTTTTGCATCATTATATTTTTGTTGGTTTTATGTTTTGTGTGTTTTGCTGTGTTATTTTTATTTCTTTTCGTTTTTAGTTTGATTGTCGTTGATTTATTTTTTTTGCTGTTTTGTTCTTTTTTGGTTTGTTTTTTTAAATTTTTATTGAGTTATGTTGTGTTTTTCTTTTCTTTAATGTTGTGGTTTTTTTTCTTTGATGTTCGGTTTTTTTGTATTTTTTTATATTTTTGAATTGTTTTTATTTAAATTTTAATTTGGGTAGTTATTTTAAGTTAATTTATTTTTTTAATTTGTTGTTTTGTTTTCTTCATTATTGTTTTGTTTTTGTAGTATAATATTTTATTTTCTTTTGCTGTGTTTTGGTTTTCTTCATTTGCTTTTTTCTGTTTTGTTCTCTTGTTTATTTGATGTGCTATGTTTTGTTTTGTTCTTTTAGTTTATGTTGTTTAATTTTTGTTGCGTATTTGTTGTTTTCTTTGTTTTCTCAAAATTTGTTTGTTTTTTCTGCTTTGATTTTTTTTTAATGTTTGTTCTGATTTGCGTTTCTGTTTTATTTTTGTTGCGTTATGTTTTGCTGTGTTTTGCTATATTGTGTTTTGTTGTTTTCTTTGTTGTTTGTTTTTATGTTTTGTTGTTCTCTTCGTTTTATTTTGGGTATTTTGTTATTTTATATCTTTATTGTATTTTTGTTTTAATTATTTTTGTTATTTTATGTTTTGTTTCTGTATTATATTTTGTTATGTTGTGTTTTTTTGTATTGCTGTTTTGTTTTCATTTTTTTCTGTTTTGTTTGTTTTTAATCTCTTGTATTTTTGATGTGCTATGTTTGTTAATATTTTTGTTTCTCTGCTATATTTTGTTTTGTTTTTGTTGCATTGTGTTGTTTTATTTTATTTTTGCTATGTTCTGTTTTGTTGATTTTTTCTTTGTTGTTTGTTTTCTGTTTTGTTCTTTTGTGTTGTTTCGTTTTGTTTTTGATATTTTTTGTATTTTTATATATTTTTTAAATTTAATTTGTATTATTTTATGTTTTCTTTATTATTGTTATGTTGTTTGTTTTTGTTTAACAATCCTTGGACACCGCAGCATTCTTGGTAGGCTGTAACAATCTTTGAATCCTGCTGTATTTCTGATAGGTCGTATCGATGCTTGGATACAGTTGAATTAGATTGCCTCACTTCGAGGACTAAATATGCACCCATAAATCTTCCTATCAGAACCATGACTCTGACCCAAACATAACCCTGACACAATACAAAACAAAACAAGAAAATAAAATAAATACAAAACATACCAAAAACAAAACAAAATCAAAATAGAAAGAAAACACAACATACAAAACATAAATCAAAACACACAAAAATCAAACATAACAAAATAAATGAAAACAAATACACAACACAACAGAAAAAAACATAACAATACAAAAACTAAACAAACACAACAAAGAAAAACAGAACAAAATAAACGAAAAATCAACACAAAAAATCAAAAGTAAAATGAAAACAAACCATACCAAAAACAAAATAAAAACAAGCATTCTTGTAGACATTTTTGTATTTGACCAGGAGTTTAAGAAGAGGATCTATCTAGCTATCTATCCATCCATTTATCTGTTTTTGTTTCGCTTTGTTCTGTTGTTTTGTATAGTTTTTGCTTTTTTTAATGTTCTATTTTGTTTGTTTAATTTAATGTGTTTTTGTTATGGTTTTTTTGTGTATGTGTTTTGTTTTTATGTTTTCTCCTTTTTTCTTTGTTTTTCCAAATATTTTTTTTTCTGGTTTGATTGTTTAAATATGTTTGTTCTGTTTTGGGTTTATGTTGTTTTGTTGTGTTTTCTTTTCTTTTTGTTATGCTATGTTATGTTTAGATTTTTTATTTGTTCTTTTCTATTTTGTTGTTCTTGTGTGTTGTTTCGTTTTATTTATGGTATTCTGTTTTGTTATTTTATATCTTTATTGTTTTTTTAATTTAATTTTGTTTGTTATTTTATGTTATGTTTTTTTATTATTATTGTTTAGTTTTTGCATCATTATATTTTTGTTGGTTTTATGTTTTGTGTGTTTTGCTGTGTTATTTTTATTTCTTTTCGTTTTTAGTTTGATTGTCGTTGATTTATTTTTTTTGCTGTTTTGTTCTTTTTTGGTTTGTTTTTTTAAATTTTTATTGAGTTATGTTGTGTTTTTCTTTTCTTTAATGTTGTGGTTTTTTTTCTTTGATGTTCGGTTTTTTTGTATTTTTTTATATTTTTGAATTGTTTTTATTTAAATTTTAATTTGGGTAGTTATTTTAAGTTAATTTATTTTTTTAATTTGTTGTTTTGTTTTCTTCATTATTGTTTTGTTTTTGTAGTATAATATTTTATTTTCTTTTGCTGTGTTTTGGTTTTCTTCATTTGCTTTTTTCTGTTTTGTTCTCTTGTTTATTTGATGTGCTATGTTTTGTTTTGTTCTTTTAGTTTATGTTGTTTAATTTTTGTTGCGTATTTGTTGTTTTCTTTGTTTTCTCAAAATTTGTTTGTTTTTTCTGCTTTGATTTTTTTTTAATGTTTGTTCTGATTTGCGTTTCTGTTTTATTTTTGTTGCGTTATGTTTTGCTGTGTTTTGCTATATTGTGTTTTGTTGTTTTCTTTGTTGTTTGTTTTTATGTTTTGTTGTTCTCTTCGTTTTATTTTGGGTATTTTGTTATTTTATATCTTTATTGTATTTTTGTTTTAATTATTTTTGTTATTTTATGTTTTGTTTCTGTATTATATTTTGTTATGTTGTGTTTTTTTGTATTGCTGTTTTGTTTTCATTTTTTTCTGTTTTGTTTGTTTTTAATCTCTTGTATTTTTGATGTGCTATGTTTGTTAATATTTTTGTTTCTCTGCTATATTTTGTTTTGTTTTTGTTGCATTGTGTTGTTTTATTTTATTTTTGTTTTGCTATGTTCTGTTTTGTTGATTTTTTCTTTGTTGTTTGTTTTCTGTTTTGTTCTTTTGTGTTGTTTCGTTTTGTTTTTGATATTTTTTGTATTTTTATATATTTTTTTAATTTAATTTGTATTATTTTATGTTTTCTTTATTATTGTTATGTTGTTTGTTTTTGTTAAACAATCCTTGGACACCGCAGCATTCTTGGTAGGCTGTAACAATCTTTGAATCCTGCTGTATTTCTGATAGGTCGTATCGATGCTTGGATACAGTTGAATTAGATTGCCTCACTTCGAGGACTAAATATGCACCCATAAATCTTCCTATCAGAACCATGACTCTGACCCAAACATAACCCTGACACAATACAAAACAAAACAAGAAAATAAAATAAATACAAAACATACCAAAAACAAAACAAAATCAAAATAGAAAGAAAACACAACATACAAAACATAAATCAAAACACACAAAAATCAAACATAACAAAATAAATGAAAACAAATACACAACACAACAGAAAAAAACATAACAATACAAAAACTAAACAAACACAACAAAGAAAAACAGAACAAAATAAACGAAAAATCAACACAAAAAAACAAAAGTAAAATGAAAACAAACCATACCAAAAACAAAATAAAAACAAGCATTCTTGTAGACATTTTTGTATTTGACCAGGAGTTTAAGAAGAGGATCTATCTAGCTATCTATCCATCCATTTATCTGTTTTTGTTTCGCTTTGTTCTGTTGTTTTGTATAGTTTTTGCTTTTTTTAATGTTCTATTTTGTTTGTTTAATTTAATGTGTTTTTGTTATGGTTTTTTTGTGTATGTGTTTTGTTTTTATGTTTTCTCCTTTTTTCTTTGTTTTTCCAAATATTTTTTTTTCTGGTTTGATTGTTTAAATATGTTTGTTCTGTTTTGGGTTTATGTTGTTTTGTTGTGTTTTCTTTTCTTTTTGTTATGCTATGTTATGTTTTGATTTTTTATTTGTTCTTTTCTATTTTGTTGTTCTTGTGTGTTGTTTCGTTTTATTTATGGTATTCTGTTTTGTTATTTTATATCTTTATTGTTTTTTTAATTTAATTTTGTTTGTTATTTTATGTTATGTTTTTTTATTATTATTGTTTAGTTTTTGCATCATTATATTTTTGTTGGTTTTATGTTTTGTGTGTTTTGCTGTGTTATTTTTATTTCTTTTCGTTTTTAGTTTGATTGTCGTTGATTTATTTTTTTTGCTGTTTTGTTCTTTTTTGGTTTGTTTTTTTAAATTTTTATTGAGTTATGTTGTGTTTTTCTTTTCTTTAATGTTGTGGTTTTTTTTCTTTGATGTTCGGTTTTTTTGTATTTTTTTATATTTTTGAATTGTTTTTATTTAAATTTTAATTTGGGTAGTTATTTTAAGTTAATTTATTTTTTTAATTTGTTGTTTTGTTTTCTTCATTATTGTTTTGTTTTTGTAGTATAATATTTTATTTTCTTTTGCTGTGTTTTGGTTTTCTTCATTTGCTTTTTTCTGTTTTGTTCTCTTGTTTATTTGATGTGCTATGTTTTGTTTTGTTCTTTTAGTTTATGTTGTTTAATTTTTGTTGCGTATTTGTTGTTTTCTTTGTTTTCTCAAAATTTGTTTGTTTTTTCTGCTTTGATTTTTTTTTAATGTTTGTTCTGATTTGCGTTTCTGTTTTATTTTTGTTGCGTTATGTTTTGCTGTGTTTTGCTATATTGTGTTTTGTTGTTTTCTTTGTTGTTTGTTTTTATGTTTTGTTGTTCTCTTCGTTTTATTTTGGGTATTTTGTTATTTTATATCTTTATTGTATTTTTGTTTTAATTATTTTTGTTATTTTATGTTTTGTTTCTGTATTATATTTTGTTATGTTGTGTTTTTTTGTATTGCTGTTTTGTTTTCATTTTTTTCTGTTTTGTTTGTTTTTAATCTCTTGTATTTTTGATGTGCTATGTTTGTTAATATTTTTGTTTCTCTGCTATATTTTGTTTTGTTTTTGTTGCATTGTGTTGTTTTATTTTATTTTTGCTATGTTCTGTTTTGTTGATTTTTTCTTTGTTGTTTGTTTTCTGTTTTGTTCTTTTGTGTTGTTTCGTTTTGTTTTTGATATTTTTTGTATTTTTATATATTTTTTAAATTTAATTTGTATTATTTTATGTTTTCTTTATTATTGTTATGTTGTTTGTTTTTGTTTAACAATCCTTGGACACCGCAGCATTCTTGGTAGGCTGTAACAATCTTTGAATCCTGCTGTATTTCTGATAGGTCGTATCGATGCTTGGATACAGTTGAATTAGATTGCCTCACTTCGAGGACTAAATATGCACCCATAAATCTTCCTATCAGAACCATGACTCTGACCCAAACATAACCCTGACACAATACAAAACAAAACAAGAAAATAAAATAAATACAAAACATACCAAAAACAAAACAAAATCAAAATAGAAAGAAAACACAACATACAAAACATAAATCAAAACACACAAAAATCAAACATAACAAAATAAATGAAAACAAATACACAACACAACAGAAAAAAACATAACAATACAAAAACTAAACAAACACAACAAAGAAAAACAGAACAAAATAAACGAAAAATCAACACAAAAAATCAAAAGTAAAATGAAAACAAACCATACCAAAAACAAAATAAAAACAAGCATTCTTGTAGACATTTTTGTATTTGACCAGGAGTTTAAGAAGAGGATCTATCTAGCTATCTATCCATCCATTTATCTGTTTTTGTTTCGCTTTGTTCTGTTGTTTTGTATAGTTTTTGCTTTTTTTAATGTTCTATTTTGTTTGTTTAATTTAATGTGTTCTTGTTATGGTTTTTTTGTGTATGTGTTTTGTTTTTATGTTTTCTCCTTTTTTCTTTGTTTTTCCAAATATTTTTTTTTCTGGTTTGATTGTTTAAATATGTTTGTTCTGTTTTGGGTTTATGTTGTTTTGTTGTGTTTTCTTTTCTTTTTGTTATGCTATGTTATGTTTTGATTTTTTATTTGTTCTTTTCTATTTTGTTGTTCTTGTGTGTTGTTTCGTTTTATTTATGGTATTCTGTTTTGTTATTTTATATCTTTATTGTTTTTTTAATTTAATTTTGTTTGTTATTTTATGTTATGTTTTTTTATTATTATTGTTTAGTTTTTGCATCATTATATTTTTGTTGGTTTTATGTTTTGTGTGTTTTGCTGTGTTATTTTTATTTCTTTTCGTTTTTAGTTTGATTGTCGTTGATTTATTTTTTTTGCTGTTTTGTTCTTTTTTGGTTTGTTTTTTTAAATTTTTATTGAGTTATGTTGTGTTTTTCTTTTCTTTAATGTTGTGGTTTTTTTTCTTTGATGTTCGGTTTTTTTGTATTTTTTTATATTTTTGAATTGTTTTTATTTAAATTTTAATTTGGGTAGTTATTTTAAGTTAATTTATTTTTTTAATTTGTTGTTTTGTTTTCTTCATTATTGTTTTGTTTTTGTAGTATAATATTTTATTTTCTTTTGCTGTGTTTTGGTTTTCTTCATTTGCTTTTTTCTGTTTTGTTCTCTTGTTTATTTGATGTGCTATGTTTTGTTTTGTTCTTTTAGTTTATGTTGTTTAATTTTTGTTGCGTATTTGTTGTTTTCTTTGTTTTCTCAAAATTTGTTTGTTTTTTCTGCTTTGATTTTTTTTTAATGTTTGTTCTGATTTGCGTTTCTGTTTTATTTTTGTTGCGTTATGTTTTGCTGTGTTTTGCTATATTGTGTTTTGTTGTTTTCTTTGTTGTTTGTTTTTATGTTTTGTTGTTCTCTTCGTTTTATTTTGGGTATTTTGTTATTTTATATCTTTATTGTATTTTTGTTTTAATTATTTTTGTTATTTTATGTTTTGTTTCTGTATTATATTTTGTTATGTTGTGTTTTTTTGTATTGCTGTTTTGTTTTCATTTTTTTCTGTTTTGTTTGTTTTTAATCTCTTGTATTTTTGATGTGCTATGTTTGTTAATATTTTTGTTTCTCTGCTATATTTTGTTTTGTTTTTGTTGCATTGTGTTGTTTTATTTTATTTTTGCTATGTTCTGTTTTGTTGATTTTTTCTTTGTTGTTTGTTTTCTGTTTTGTTCTTTTGTGTTGTTTCGTTTTGTTTTTGATATTTTTTGTATTTTTATATATTTTTTAAATTTAATTTGTATTATTTTATGTTTTCTTTATTATTGTTATGTTGTTTGTTTTTGTTTAACAATCCTTGGACACCGCAGCATTCTTGGTAGGCTGTAACAATCTTTGAATCCTGCTGTATTTCTGATAGGTCGTATCGATGCTTGGATACAGTTGAATTAGATTGCCTCACTTCGAGGACTAAATATGCACCCATAAATCTTCCTATCAGAACCATGACTCTGACCCAAACATAACCCTGACACAATACAAAACAAAACAAGAAAATAAAATAAATACAAAACATACCAAAAACAAAACAAAATCAAAATAGAAAGAAAACACAACATACAAAACATAAATCAAAACACACAAAAATCAAACATAACAAAATAAATGAAAACAAATACACAACACAACAGAAAAAAACATAACAATACAAAAACTAAACAAACACAACAAAGAAAAACAGAACAAAATAAACGAAAAATCAACACAAAAAATCAAAAGTAAAATGAAAACAAACCATACCAAAAACAAAATAAAAACAAGCATTCTTGTAGACATTTTTGTATTTGACCAGGAGTTTAAGAAGAGGATCTATCTAGCTATCTATCCATCCATTTATCTGTTTTTGTTTCGCTTTGTTCTGTTGTTTTGTATAGTTTTTGCTTTTTTTAATGTTCTATTTTGTTTGTTTAATTTAATGTGTTCTTGTTATGGTTTTTTTGTGTATGTGTTTTGTTTTTATGTTTTCTCCTTTTTTCTTTGTTTTTCCAAATATTTTTTTTTCTGGTTTGATTGTTTAAATATGTTTGTTCTGTTTTGGGTTTATGTTGTTTTGTTGTGTTTTCTTTTCTTTTTGTTATGCTATGTTATGTTTTGATTTTTTATTTGTTCTTTTCTATTTTGTTGTTCTTGTGTGTTGTTTCGTTTTATTTATGGTATTCTGTTTTGTTATTTTATATCTTTATTGTTTTTTTAATTTAATTTTGTTTGTTATTTTATGTTATGTTTTTTTATTATTATTGTTTAGTTTTTGCATCATTATATTTTTGTTGGTTTTATGTTTTGTGTGTTTTGCTGTGTTATTTTTATTTCTTTTCGTTTTTAGTTTGATTGTCGTTGATTTATTTTTTTTGCTGTTTTGTTCTTTTTTGGTTTGTTTTTTTAAATTTTTATTGAGTTATGTTGTGTTTTTCTTTTCTTTAATGTTGTGGTTTTTTTTCTTTGATGTTCGGTTTTTTTGTATTTTTTTATATTTTTGAATTGTTTTTATTTAAATTTTAATTTGGGTAGTTATTTTAAGTTAATTTATTTTTTTAATTTGTTGTTTTGTTTTCTTCATTATTGTTTTGTTTTTGTAGTATAATATTTTATTTTCTTTTGCTGTGTTTTGGTTTTCTTCATTTGCTTTTTTCTGTTTTGTTCTCTTGTTTATTTGATGTGCTATGTTTTGTTTTGTTCTTTTAGTTTATGTTGTTTAATTTTTGTTGCGTATTTGTTGTTTTCTTTGTTTTCTCAAAATTTGTTTGTTTTTTCTGCTTTGATTTTTTTTTAATGTTTGTTCTGATTTGCGTTTCTGTTTTATTTTTGTTGCGTTATGTTTTGCTGTGTTTTGCTATATTGTGTTTTGTTGTTTTCTTTGTTGTTTGTTTTTATGTTTTGTTGTTCTCTTCGTTTTATTTTGGGTATTTTGTTATTTTATATCTTTATTGTATTTTTGTTTTAATTATTTTTGTTATTTTATGTTTTGTTTCTGTATTATATTTTGTTATGTTGTGTTTTTTTGTATTGCTGTTTTGTTTTCATTTTTTTCTGTTTTGTTTGTTTTTAATCTCTTGTATTTTTGATGTGCTATGTTTGTTAATATTTTTGTTTCTCTGCTATATTTTGTTTTGTTTTTGTTGCATTGTGTTGTTTTATTTTATTTTTGCTATGTTCTGTTTTGTTGATTTTTTCTTTGTTGTTTGTTTTCTGTTTTGTTCTTTTGTGTTGTTTCGTTTTGTTTTTGATATTTTTTGTATTTTTATATATTTTTTAAATTTAATTTGTATTATTTTATGTTTTCTTTATTATTGTTATGTTGTTTGTTTTTGTTTAACAATCCTTGGACACCGCAGCATTCTTGGTAGGCTGTAACAATCTTTGAATCCTGCTGTATTTCTGATAGGTCGTATCGATGCTTGGATACAGTTGAATTAGATTGCCTCACTTCGAGGACTAAATATGCACCCATAAATCTTCCTATCAGAACCATGACTCTGACCCAAACATAACCCTGACACAATACAAAACAAAACAAGAAAATAAAATAAATACAAAACATACCAAAAACAAAACAAAATCAAAATAGAAAGAAAACACAACATACAAAACATAAATCAAAACACACAAAAATCAAACATAACAAAATAAATGAAAACAAATACACAACACAACAGAAAAAAACATAACAATACAAAAACTAAACAAACACAACAAAGAAAAACAGAACAAAATAAACGAAAAATCAACACAAAAAATCAAAAGTAAAATGAAAACAAACCATACCAAAAACAAAATAAAAACAAGCATTCTTGTAGACATTTTTGTATTTGACCAGGAGTTTAAGAAGAGGATCTATCTAGCTATCTATCCATCCATTTATCTGTTTTTGTTTCGCTTTGTTCTGTTGTTTTGTATAGTTTTTGCTTTTTTTAATGTTCTATTTTGTTTGTTTAATTTAATGTGTTTTTGTTATGGTTTTTTTGTGTATGTGTTTTGTTTTTATGTTTTCTCCTTTTTTCTTTGTTTTTCCAAATATTTTTTTTTCTGGTTTGATTGTTTAAATATGTTTGTTCTGTTTTGGGTTTATGTTGTTTTGTTGTGTTTTCTTTTCTTTTTGTTATGCTATGTTATGTTTTGATTTTTTATTTGTTCTTTTCTATTTTGTTGTTCTTGTGTGTTGTTTCGTTTTATTTATGGTATTCTGTTTTGTTATTTTATATCTTTATTGTTTTTTTAATTTAATTTTGTTTGTTATTTTATGTTATGTTTTTTTATTATTATTGTTTAGTTTTTGCATCATTATATTTTTGTTGGTTTTATGTTTTGTGTGTTTTGCTGTGTTATTTTTATTTCTTTTCGTTTTTAGTTTGATTGTCGTTGATTTATTTTTTTTGCTGTTTTGTTCTTTTTTGGTTTGTTTTTTTAAATTTTTATTGAGTTATGTTGTGTTTTTCTTTTCTTTAATGTTGTGGTTTTTTTTCTTTGATGTTCGGTTTTTTTGTATTTTTTTATATTTTTGAATTGTTTTTATTTAAATTTTAATTTGGGTAGTTATTTTAAGTTAATTTATTTTTTTAATTTGTTGTTTTGTTTTCTTCATTATTGTTTTGTTTTTGTAGTATAATATTTTATTTTCTTTTGCTGTGTTTTGGTTTTCTTCATTTGCTTTTTTCTGTTTTGTTCTCTTGTTTATTTGATGTGCTATGTTTTGTTTTGTTCTTTTAGTTTATGTTGTTTAATTTTTGTTGCGTATTTGTTGTTTTCTTTGTTTTCTCAAAATTTGTTTGTTTTTTCTGCTTTGATTTTTTTTTAATGTTTGTTCTGATTTGCGTTTCTGTTTTATTTTTGTTGCGTTATGTTTTGCTGTGTTTTGCTATATTGTGTTTTGTTGTTTTCTTTGTTGTTTGTTTTTATGTTTTGTTGTTCTCTTCGTTTTATTTTGGGTATTTTGTTATTTTATATCTTTATTGTATTTTTGTTTTAATTATTTTTGTTATTTTATGTTTTGTTTCTGTATTATATTTTGTTATGTTGTGTTTTTTTGTATTGCTGTTTTGTTTTCATTTTTTTCTGTTTTGTTTGTTTTTAATCTCTTGTATTTTTGATGTGCTATGTTTGTTAATATTTTTGTTTCTCTGCTATATTTTGTTTTGTTTTTGTTGCATTGTGTTGTTTTATTTTATTTTTGTTTTGCTATGTTCTGTTTTGTTGATTTTTTCTTTGTTGTTTGTTTTCTGTTTTGTTCTTTTGTGTTGTTTCGTTTTGTTTTTGATATTTTTTGTATTTTTATATATTTTTTTAATTTAATTTGTATTATTTTATGTTTTCTTTATTATTGTTATGTTGTTTGTTTTTGTTAAACAATCCTTGGACACCGCAGCATTCTTGGTAGGCTGTAACAATCTTTGAATCCTGCTGTATTTCTGATAGGTCGTATCGATGCTTGGATACAGTTGAATTAGATTGCCTCACTTCGAGGACTAAATATGCACCCATAAATCTTCCTATCAGAACCATGACTCTGACCCAAACATAACCCTGACACAATACAAAACAAAACAAGAAAATAAAATAAATACAAAACATACCAAAAACAAAACAAAATCAAAATAGAAAGAAAACACAACATACAAAACATAAATCAAAACACACAAAAATCAAACATAACAAAATAAATGAAAACAAATACACAACACAACAGAAAAAAACATAACAATACAAAAACTAAACAAACACAACAAAGAAAAACAGAACAAAATAAACGAAAAATCAACACAAAAAAACAAAAGTAAAATGAAAACAAACCATACCAAAAACAAAATAAAAACAAGCATTCTTGTAGACATTTTTGTATTTGACCAGGAGTTTAAGAAGAGGATCTATCTAGCTATCTATCCATCCATTTATCTGTTTTTGTTTCGCTTTGTTCTGTTGTTTTGTATAGTTTTTGCTTTTTTTAATGTTCTATTTTGTTTGTTTAATTTAATGTGTTTTTGTTATGGTTTTTTTGTGTATGTGTTTTGTTTTTATGTTTTCTCCTTTTTTCTTTGTTTTTCCAAATATTTTTTTTTCTGGTTTGATTGTTTAAATATGTTTGTTCTGTTTTGGGTTTATGTTGTTTTGTTGTGTTTTCTTTTCTTTTTGTTATGCTATGTTATGTTTTGATTTTTTATTTGTTCTTTTCTATTTTGTTGTTCTTGTGTGTTGTTTCGTTTTATTTATGGTATTGTTTTGTTTTGTTATTTTATATCTTTATTGTTTTTTTAATTTAATTTTGTTTGTTATTTTATGTTATGTTTTTTTATTATTATTGTTTAGTTTTTGCATCATTATATTTTTGTTGGTTTTATGTTTTGTGTGTTTTGCTGTGTTATTTTTATTTCTTTTCGTTTTTAGTTTGATTGTCGTGTATTTATTTTTTTTGCTGTTTTGTTCTTTTTTGGTTTGTTTTTTTTAAATTTTTATTGAGTTATGTTGTGTTTTTCTTTTCTTTAATGTTGTGTGTTTTTTTTCTTTGATGTTCGTTTTTTTGTATTTTTTTGAATTGTTTTTTTTTTATGTAATTTTTGTAGTTATTTTAAGTTAATTTTTTTTTTAATTTGTTGTTTTGTTTTCTTTATTATTGTTTTGTTTTTGTAGTATAATATTTTGTTTTCTTTTGCTGTGTTTTGGTTTTCTTCATTTGCTTTTTTATGTTTTGTTCTCTTGTTTATTTGTTGCGTTATGTATTGTTTTCTCAGAATTTGTTTGTTTTTTCTGCTTTGTTTTTTTTAAATGTCTGTTCTGATTTGGGTTTCTGTTTTATTTTTGTTGCGTTATGTTTTGTTGTGTTTTTGTTTTGCTAAATTGTGTTTTGTTGTTTTCTTTGTTGTTTGTTTTTATGTTTTGTTGTTCTTTCGTTTTATTTTGGGTATTTTGTTATTTTATATCTTTATTGTTTTTTTAATTTAATTTTGTTTGTTATTTTATGTTATGTTTTTTTATTATTATTGTTTAGTTTTTGCATCATTATATTTTTGTTGGTTTTATGTTTTGTGTGTTTTGCTGTGTTATTTTTATTTCTTTTCGTTTTTAGTTTGATTGTCGTGTATTTATTTTTTTTGCTGTTTTGTTCTTTTTTGGTTTGTTTTTTTAAAATTTTTATTGAGTTATGTTGTGTTTTTCTTTTCTTTAATGTTGTGTGTTTTTTTTCTTTGATGTTCGTTTTTTTGTATTTTTTTGAATTGTTTTTTTTTTATGTAATTTTTGTAGTTATTTTAAGTTAATTTTTTTTTTAATTTGTTGTTTTGTTTTCTTTATTATTGTTTTGTTTTTGTAGTATAATATTTTGTTTTCTTTTGCTGTGTTTTGGTTTTCTTCATTTGCTTTTTTATGTTTTGTTCTCTTGTTTATTTGATGTGCTATGTTTTGTTTTGTTCTTTTAGTTTATGTTGTTTAATTTTTGTTGCGTATTTGTTGTTTTCTTTGTTTTCTCAAAATTTGTTTGTTTTTTCTGCTTTGATTTTTTTTTAATGTTTGTTCTGATTTGCGTTTCTGTTTTATTTTTGTTGCGTTATGTTTTGCTGTGTTTTGCTATATTGTGTTTTGTTGTTTTCTTTGTTGTTTGTTTTTATGTTTTGTTGTTCTCTTCGTTTTATTTTGGGTATTTTGTTATTTTATATCTTTATTGTATTTTTGTTTTAATTATTTTTGTTATTTTATGTTTTGTTTCTGTATTATATTTTGTTATGTTGTGTTTTTTTGTATTGCTGTTTTGTTTTCATTTTTTTCTGTTTTGTTTGTTTTTAATCTCTTGTATTTTTGATGTGCTATGTTTGTTAATATTTTTGTTTCTCTGCTATATTTTGTTTTGTTTTTGTTGCATTGTGTTGTTTTATTTTATTTTTGTTTTGCTATGTTCTGTTTTGTTGATTTTTTCTTTGTTGTTTGTTTTCTGTTTTGTTCTTTTGTGTTGTTTCGTTTTGTTTTTGATATTTTTTGTATTTTTATATATTTTTTTAATTTAATTTGTATTATTTTATGTTTTCTTTATTATTGTTATGTTGTTTGTTTTTGTTAAACAATCCTTGGACACCGCAGCATTCTTGGTAGGCTGTAACAATCTTTGAATCCTGCTGTATTTCTGATAGGTCGTATCGATGCTTGGATACAGTTGAATTAGATTGCCTCACTTCGAGGACTAAATATGCACCCATAAATCTTCCTATCAGAACCATGACTCTGACCCAAACATAACCCTGACACAATACAAAACAAAACAAGAAAATAAAATAAATACAAAACATACCAAAAACAAAACAAAATCAAAATAGAAAGAAAACACAACATACAAAACATAAATCAAAACACACAAAAATCAAACATAACAAAATAAATGAAAACAAATACACAACACAACAGAAAAAAACATAACAATACAAAAACTAAACAAACACAACAAAGAAAAACAGAACAAAATAAACGAAAAATCAACACAAAAAAACAAAAGTAAAATGAAAACAAACCATACCAAAAACAAAATAAAAACAAGCATTCTTGTAGACATTTTTGTATTTGACCAGGAGTTTAAGAAGAGGATCTATCTAGCTATCTATCCATCCATTTATCTGTTTTTGTTTCGCTTTGTTCTGTTGTTTTGTATAGTTTTTGCTTTTTTTAATGTTCTATTTTGTTTGTTTAATTTAATGTGTTTTTGTTATGGTTTTTTTGTGTATGTGTTTTGTTTTTATGTTTTCTCCTTTTTTCTTTGTTTTTCCAAATATTTTTTTTTCTGGTTTGATTGTTTAAATATGTTTGTTCTGTTTTGGGTTTATGTTGTTTTGTTGTGTTTTCTTTTCTTTTTGTTATGCTATGTTATGTTTTGATTTTTTATTTGTTCTTTTCTATTTTGTTGTTCTTGTGTGTTGTTTCGTTTTATTTATGGTATTGTTTTGTTTTGTTATTTTATATCTTTATTGTTTTTTTAATTTAATTTTGTTTGTTATTTTATGTTATGTTTTTTTATTATTATTGTTTAGTTTTTGCATCATTATATTTTTGTTGGTTTTATGTTTTGTGTGTTTTGCTGTGTTATTTTTATTTCTTTTCGTTTTTAGTTTGATTGTCGTGTATTTATTTTTTTTGCTGTTTTGTTCTTTTTTGGTTTGTTTTTTTAAAATTTTTATTGAGTTATGTTGTGTTTTTCTTTTTTTTAATGTTGTGTGTTTTTTTTCTTTGATGTTCGTTTTTTTGTATTTTTTTGAATTGTTTTTTTTTTATGTAATTTTTGTAGTTATTTTAAGTTAATTTTTTTTTTAATTTGTTGTTTTGTTTTCTTTATTATTGTTTTGTTTTTGTAGTATAATATTTTGTTTTCTTTTGCTGTGTTTTGGTTTTCTTCATTTGCTTTTTTATGTTTTGTTCTCTTGTTTATTTGATGTGCTATGTTTTGTTTTGTTCTTTTAGTTTATGTTGTTTAATTTTTGTTGCGTATTTGTTGTTTTCTTTGTTTTCTCAAAATTTGTTTGTTTTTTCTGCTTTGATTTTTTTTTAATGTTTGTTCTGATTTGCGTTTCTGTTTTATTTTTGTTGCGTTATGTTTTGCTGTGTTTTGCTATATTGTGTTTTGTTGTTTTCTTTGTTGTTTGTTTTTATGTTTTGTTGTTCTCTTCGTTTTATTTTGGGTATTTTGTTATTTTATATCTTTATTGTATTTTTGTTTTAATTATTTTTGTTATTTTATGTTTTGTTTCTGTATTATATTTTGTTATGTTGTGTTTTTTTGTATTGCTGTTTTGTTTTCATTTTTTTCTGTTTTGTTTGTTTTTAATCTCTTGTATTTTTGATGTGCTATGTTTGTTAATATTTTTGTTTCTCTGCTATATTTTGTTTTGTTTTTGTTGCATTGTGTTGTTTTATTTTATTTTTGTTTTGCTATGTTCTGTTTTGTTGATTTTTTCTTTGTTGTTTGTTTTCTGTTTTGTTCTTTTGTGTTGTTTCGTTTTGTTTTTGATATTTTTTGTATTTTTATATATTTTTTTAATTTAATTTGTATTATTTTATGTTTTCTTTATTATTGTTATGTTGTTTGTTTTTGTTAAACAATCCTTGGACACCGCAGCATTCTTGGTAGGCTGTAACAATCTTTGAATCCTGCTGTATTTCTGATAGGTCGTATCGATGCTTGGATACAGTTGAATTAGATTGCCTCACTTCGAGGACTAAATATGCACCCATAAATCTTCCTATCAGAACCATGACTCTGACCCAAACATAACCCTGACACAATACAAAACAAAACAAGAAAATAAAATAAATACAAAACATACCAAAAACAAAACAAAATCAAAATAGAAAGAAAACACAACATACAAAACATAAATCAAAACACACAAAAATCAAACATAACAAAATAAATGAAAACAAATACACAACACAACAGAAAAAAACATAACAATACAAAAACTAAACAAACACAACAAAGAAAAACAGAACAAAATAAACGAAAAATCAACACAAAAAAACAAAAGTAAAATGAAAACAAACCATACCAAAAACAAAATAAAAACAAGCATTCTTGTAGACATTTTTGTATTTGACCAGGAGTTTAAGAAGAGGATCTATCTAGCTATCTATCCATCCATTTATCTGTTTTTGTTTCGCTTTGTTCTGTTGTTTTGTATAGTTTTTGCTTTTTTTAATGTTCTATTTTGTTTGTTTAATTTAATGTGTTTTTGTTATGGTTTTTTTGTGTATGTGTTTTGTTTTTATGTTTTCTCCTTTTTTCTTTGTTTTTCCAAATATTTTTTTTTCTGGTTTGATTGTTTAAATATGTTTGTTCTGTTTTGGGTTTATGTTGTTTTGTTGTGTTTTCTTTTCTTTTTGTTATGCTATGTTATGTTTTGATTTTTTATTTGTTCTTTTCTATTTTGTTGTTCTTGTGTGTTGTTTCGTTTTATTTATGGTATTGTTTTGTTTTGTTATTTTATATCTTTATTGTTTTTTTAATTTAATTTTGTTTGTTATTTTATGTTATGTTTTTTTATTATTATTGTTTAGTTTTTGCATCATTATATTTTTGTTGGTTTTATGTTTTGTGTGTTTTGCTGTGTTATTTTTATTTCTTTTCGTTTTTAGTTTGATTGTCGTGTATTTATTTTTTTTGCTGTTTTGTTCTTTTTTGGTTTGTTTTTTTTAAATTTTTATTGAGTTATGTTGTGTTTTTCTTTTCTTTAATGTTGTGTGTTTTTTTTCTTTGATGTTCGTTTTTTTGTATTTTTTTGAATTGTTTTTTTTTTATGTAATTTTTGTAGTTATTTTAAGTTAATTTTTTTTTTAATTTGTTGTTTTGTTTTCTTTATTATTGTTTTGTTTTTGTAGTATAATATTTTGTTTTCTTTTGCTGTGTTTTGGTTTTCTTCATTTGCTTTTTTATGTTTTGTTCTCTTGTTTATTTGTTGCGTTATGTATTGTTTTCTCAGAATTTGTTTGTTTTTTCTGCTTTGTTTTTTTTAAATGTCTGTTCTGATTTGGGTTTCTGTTTTATTTTTGTTGCGTTATGTTTTGTTGTGTTTTTGTTTTGCTAAATTGTGTTTTGTTGTTTTCTTTGTTGTTTGTTTTTATGTTTTGTTGTTCTTTCGTTTTATTTTGGGTATTTTGTTATTTTATATCTTTATTGTTTTTTTAATTTAATTTTGTTTGTTATTTTATGTTATGTTTTTTTATTATTATTGTTTAGTTTTTGCATCATTATATTTTTGTTGGTTTTATGTTTTGTGTGTTTTGCTGTGTTATTTTTATTTCTTTTCGTTTTTAGTTTGATTGTCGTGTATTTATTTTTTTTGCTGTTTTGTTCTTTTTTGGTTTGTTTTTTTAAAATTTTTATTGAGTTATGTTGTGTTTTTCTTTTCTTTAATGTTGTGTGTTTTTTTTCTTTGATGTTCGTTTTTTTGTATTTTTTTGAATTGTTTTTTTTTTATGTAATTTTTGTAGTTATTTTAAGTTAATTTTTTTTTTAATTTGTTGTTTTGTTTTCTTTATTATTGTTTTGTTTTTGTAGTATAATATTTTGTTTTCTTTTGCTGTGTTTTGGTTTTCTTCATTTGCTTTTTTATGTTTTGTTCTCTTGTTTATTTGTTGCGTTATGTATTGTTTTCTCAGAATTTGTTTGTTTTTTCTGCTTTGTTTTTTTTAAATGTCTGTTCTGATTTGGGTTTCTGTTTTATTTTTGTTGCGTTATGTTTTGTTGTGTTTTTGTTTTGCTAAATTGTGTTTTGTTGTTTTCTTTGTTGTTTGTTTTTATGTTTTGTTGTTCTTTCGTTTTATTTTGGGTATTTTGTTATTTTATATCTTTATTGTATTTTTGTTTTAATTATTTTTGTTATTTTATGTTTTGTTTCTGTATTATATTTTGTTATGTTGTGTTTTTTTGTATTGCTGTTTTGTTTTCATTTTTTTCTGTTTTGTTTGTTTTTAAACTCTTGTATTTTTGATGTGCTATGTTTGTTAATATTTTTTGTTTCTCTGCTATATTTTGTTTTGTTTTTGTTGCATTATGTGTTGTTTTATTTTATTTTTGTTTTGCTGTTCTGTTTTGTTGATTTTTTCTTTGTTTTCTGTTTTGTTCTTTTGTGTTGTTTCGTTTTGTTTTTGATATTTTTTTGTATTTTTATATATTTTTTATTGTTTTTTTTAAATTTAATTTGTATTATTTTATGCTTTCTTCATTATTGTTATGTTGTTGTTTGTTTTTGTTTAACAATCCTTGGACACCGCAGCATTCCTGGTAGGCTGTAACAATCTTTGAATCCTGCTGTATTTCTGATAGGTCGTATCGATGCTTGGATACAGTTGAATTAGATTGCCTCGCTTCGAGGACTAAATATGCACCCATAAATCTTCCTATCAGAACCATGACTCTGACACAATACAAAACAAAAAAAACACAAACAAGAAAATAAAATAAATACAAAACATACCATAAACAAAACAAAAAAATAGAAAGAAAACACAACATACAAAACATAAATCAAAACACACAAAAATCAAACATAACAAAATAAATGAAAACAAATACACAACACAACAGAAAAGAACATCACAAAACATAACAATACAAAAACAAAACAAACACAACAAAGAAAAACAGAACAAAATAAACGAAAAATCAACACAAAAAATCAAAAGTAAAATGAAAATAAACCATACCAAAAACAAAATAAAAACAAGCATTCTTGTAGATATTTTTGTATTTGACCAGGAGTTTAAGAAGAGGATCTATCTAGCTATATATCCATCCATTTATCTGTTTTTGTTTCGCTTTGTTCTGTTTTGTATAGTTTTGTGTTGTTTTTTCTTTTTTAATGTTCTATTTTGTTTGTTTAAGTTAATGTGTTTCTGTTTTTTTTGTGTATGTGTTTTGTTTTTATGTTTTCTCCTTTTTTCTTTGTTTTTCAAAATTTTGTTTGTGTTTTTTCTGGTTTGATTGTTTAAATATGTTTGTTCTGGGTTTATGTTGTTTTGTTGTGTTTTCTTATCTTTTTGTTATGCTATGTTATGTTTTGATTTTTTCTTTGTTCTTTTCTATTTTGTTGTTCTTGTGTGTTGTTTCGTTTTATTTATGGTATTCTGTTTTGTTATTTTATATCTGTTTTTTAATTTAATTTTGTTTGTTATTTTATGTTATGTTTTTTTTATTATTATTGTTTTGTTTTTGCATCATTATATTTTTGTTGGTTTTATGTTTTGCTGTGTTATTTTTATTTCTTTTCGTTTTTAGTTTGATTGTCGTGTATTTATTTTTTTGCTGTTTTGTTCTTTTTTGGTTTGTTTTTTTTAAATTTTTATTGAGTTATGTTGTGTTTTTCTTTTCTTTAATGTTGTGTGTTTTTTTTCTTTGATGTTCGTTTTTTTGTATTTTTTTGAATTGTTTTTTTTAATGTAATTTTTGTAGTTATTTTAAGTTAATTTTTTTTTTAATTTGTTGTTTTGTTTTCTTTATTATTGTTTTGTTTTTGTAGTATAATATTTTGTTTTCTTTTGCTGTGTTTTGGTTTTCTTCATTTGCTTTTTTATGTTTTGTTCTCTTGTTTATTTGTTGCGTTATGTATTGTTTTCTTTGTTTTCTCAGAATTTGTTTGTTTTTTCTGCTTTGTTTTTTTTAAATGTCTGTTCTGATTTGGGTTTCTGTTTTATTTTTGTTGCGTTATGTTTTGTTGTGTTTTTGTTTTGCTAAATTGTGTTTTGTTGTTTTCTTTGTTTGTTTTTATGTTTTGTTGTTCTTTCGTTTTATTTTGGGTATTTTGTTATTTTATATCTTTATTGTATTTTTGTTTTAATTATTTTTGTTATTTTATGTTTTGTTTCTGTATTATATTTTGTTATGTTGTGTTTTTTTGTATTGCTGTTTTGTTTTCATTTTTTTCTGTTTTGTTTGTTTTTAATCTCTTGTATTTTTGATGTGCTATGTTTGTTAATATTTTTGTTTCTCTGCTATATTTTGTTTTGTTTTTGTTGCATTATGTGTTGTTTTATTTTATTTTTGTTTTGCTGTTCTGTTTTGTTGATTTTTTCTTTGTTTTCTGTTTTGTTCTTTTGTGTTGTTTCGTTTTGTTTTTGATATTTTTTTGTATTTTTATATATTTTTTAAAATTTAATTTGTATTATTTTATGCTTTCTTCATTATTGTTATGTTGTTTGTTTTTGTTTAACAATCCTTCGACACCGCAGCATTCCTGGTAGGCTGTAACAATCTTTGAATCCTGCTGTATTTCTGATAGGTCATATCGATGCTTGGATACAGTTGAATTAGATTGCCTCGCTTCGAGGACTAAATATGCACCCATAAATCTTCCTATCAGAACCATGACTCTGACACAATACAAAACAAAAAAAACACAAACAAGAAAATAAAATAAATACAAAACATACCATAAACAAAACAAAAAAATAGAAAGAAAACACAACATACAAAACATAAATCAAAACACACAAAAATCAAACATAACAAAATAAATGAAAACAAATACACAACACAACAGAAAAGAACATCACAAAACATAACAATACAAAAACAAAACAAACACAACAAAGAAAAACAGAACAAAATAAACGAAAAATCAACACAAAAAATCAAAAGTAAAATGAAAATAAACCATACCAAAAACAAAATAAAAACAAGCATTCTTGTAGATATTTTTGTATTTGACCAGGAGTTTAAGATGAGGATCTATCTAGCTATATATCCATCCATTTATCTGTTTTTGTTTCGCTTTGTTCTGTTTTGCATAGTTTTGTGTTGTTTTTTCTTTTTTAATGTTCTATTTTGTTTGTTTAAGTTAATGTGTTTCTGTTTTTTTTTGTGTATGTGTTTTGTTTTTATGTTTTCTCCTTTTTTCTTTGTTTTTCAAAATTTTGTTTGTGTTTTTTCTGGTTTGATTGTTTAAATATGTTTGTTCTGGGTTTATGTTGTTTTGTTGTGTTTTCTTATCTTTTTGTTATGCTATGTTATGTTTTGATTTTTTCTTTGTTCTTTTCTATTTTGTTGTTCTTGTGTGTTGTTTCGTTTTATTTATGGTATTCTGTTTTGTTATTTTATATCTGTTTTTTAATTTAATTTTGTTTGTTATTTTATGTTATGTTTTTTTTATTATTATTGTTTTGTTTTTGCATCATTATATTTTTGTTGGTTTTATGTTTTGCTGTGTTATTTTTATTTCTTTTCGTTTTTAGTTTGATTGTCGTGTATTTATTTTTTTGCTGTTTTGTTCTTTTTTGGTTTGTTTTTTAAAATTTTTTTATTGAGTTATGTTGTGTTTTTTTTACTTTGATGTTCGTTTTTTTTGTATTTTTTTTTATTTTTGAATTGTTTTTTTTAAATTTAATTTTTGTAGTTATTGTAAGTTAATTTTTTTTTTAATTTGTTGTTTTGTTTTTGTTATTATTGTTTTGTTTTTGTAGTATAATATTTTGTTTTCTTTTACTGTGTTTTGGTTTTCTTCATTTGCTTTTTTATGTTTTGTTCTCGTTTATTTGATGTACTATGTTTTGTTCTTTTAGTTTATGTTGTTTTATTTTTGTTGCGTTATGTATTATTTTTGTTTTCTTGTTTTTTCTCAAATTTTGTTTTTTTCTGCTTTGATTTTTTTTAAATGTTTGTTCTGATTTGGGTTTCTGTTTTATTTTTGTTGTGTTTTTCTTTTGTTGTTTTCATTTCTTTTTGTTTTCCTATATTGTGTTTTGTTGTTTTCTTTGTTTGTTTTTATGTTTTGTTGTTCTTTTGTGTTGTTTCGTTTTATTTTGGGTATTTTGTTATTTTATATCTTTATTGTATTTTTGTTTTAATAATTTTTGTTATTTTATGTTTTGTTTTTGTATTATATTTTGTTACGTTGTTTTTTTTAATTGCTGTTTTGTTTGTTTTTAATCTCTTGTATTTTTGATGTGCTATGATTGGTAATATTTTTGTTTTTCTGTTATATTTTGTTTCGTTTTTGTTGCATTATGTGTTTTATTTTTGCTATGTTCTGTTTTGTTGCTGTTTTCTTTGTTGTTTGTTTTCTGCTTTGTTCTTTTGTGTTGTTATTGATATTTTTTGTACTTTATATATTTCTTTGTTTTTTTAATTTAATTTTTATTTAATGTTTTTTTTAATTTTGTTGTTGTGTTTTGTTTTTTCTTTATTATTGTTATTTCTTGTTTTAACATTCCTTGGACACTGCTGCATTCCTGGTGGGCTGTAACAATCCTTGGATCCTGCTGTATTCCTGGTAGGCTGTATCGATGCTTGGATACAGTTGAATTAGATTGTCTCGCTTCGAGGACTAAATATGCACCCATAAATCTTCCTATCAGAACCATGACCCTGACACAATACAAAACAGAACAAACAATAAAACCAAAAAAACACACAAACAATAAAATAAATACAAAACATACCAAAAACAAAACAGAAAGAAAACACAACATACAAAAATAAAACAAATCAAAACACACAAAAATCAAACAACAAAATAAATGAAAACAAATACAAACTACAACAGAAAAAAAACATCACAAAACAAAACAAAAATACAAAAACAAAACAAACACAACACAGTTAAAACAAAACAAAAATCAACACAACAAAACAAAGTAAAATGAAAACAAAACTTACATAAAACAAGCATTCTTGAAGACATTTTTGTAATTGACCAGGAGTTTAAGAAAAGGTTCTATCTAGCTATCTATCGATACATCTGTTTTTGTTTTGCTTTTTTATTTATTTCTGTTGTTTTTGCTTTTTTATATTGTTTTGTTATGTTTTATTTTATTTGTTTAGTTTAATCTGTGTTTTTGTTATGTTTTTTTTCTAGTTTTTTTTAAATTGTGTTTGTTTTTTCTGCTTTGTTCTTTTGTGTTGTTATTGATATTTTTTGTACTTTATATATTTCTTTGTTTTTTTAATTTAATTTTTATTTAATGTTTTTTTTAATTTTGTTGTTGTGTTTTGTTTTTTCTTTATTATTGTTATTTCTTGTTTTAACATTCCTTGGACACTGCTGCATTCCTGGTGGGCTGTAACAATCCTTGGATCCTGCTGTATTCCTGGTAGGCTGTATCGATGCTTGGATACAGTTGAATTAGATTGTCTCGCTTCGAGGACTAAATATGCACCCATAAATCTTCCTATCAGAACCATGACCCTGACACAATACAAAACAGAACAAACAATAAAACCAAAAAAACACACAAACAATAAAATAAATACAAAACATACCAAAAACAAAACAGAAAGAAAACACAACATACAAAAATAAAACAAATCAAAACACACAAAAATCAAACAACAAAATAAATGAAAACAAATACAAACTACAACAGAAAAAAAACATCACAAAACAAAACAAAAATACAAAAACAAAACAAACACAACACAGTTAAAACAAAACAAAAATCAACACAACAAAACAAAGTAAAATGAAAACAAAACTTACATAAAACAAGCATTCTTGAAGACATTTTTGTAATTGACCAGGAGTTTAAGAAAAGGTTCTATCTAGCTATCTATCGATACATCTGTTTTTGTTTTGCTTTTTTATTTATTTCTGTTGTTTTTGCTTTTTTATATTGTTTTGTTATGTTTTATTTTATTTGTTTAGTTTAATCTGTGTTTTTGTTATGTTTTTTTTCTAGTTTTTTTTAAATTGTGTTTGTTTTTTCTGCTTTGATTTTTTTGATGTTTGTTCTATTTTGGGTTTTTGTTGTTTTGTTTTCTTTTTGTTTTGCTATTTTTATTGTTTTTTTGTTCTTGAGTGTTGTTTCGTTTTCTTTTTGGTATTTTTTTGTTGCTATTTTATATCTTTATTGTTTTTTAATTTAATTTGTTATGTTATTTTATTTTATTTATTATTGTTTTGTTTTTC
>CM067322.1:60135244-60206322 GCA_034231615.1 Meghimatium bilineatum
ATCGTTGTCCCTTTTGTGCCTGAGCCCATCGGGCACGGAACCCTTTCTCTCTGTAAGTGTGCTTTTGGTACAGGATAGCTTGACAGTAGAGTTGGGTCAGGGCTGCCATCGTTGTCCCTTTTTGTCTGAGCCCATCGGGTACGCAATCCTTTCTCTTCGCGAGCTTGTTTCCGGTATAGAAAGCTTGACGTTAGAGTTAAGCCAGGTCTTCTTGCTTTGCCGGCCGCCCATGATTGGGTGTGGGTCTCTGCCTATAAGGAGCACAGGTAACTAGAAGCTCGTCTCAAGGTAACAGAGCTTGTAGTTCCCCTTTCCTAGGAACTTTTTACTTTCTGTTTGCAGTTCGCGCTGCCCTCTGGCGCTGTTCTGCCCTTGCATTGTACTCAGTATGAAAACTTTTTGTCTCTCGCCATGCATCTACCTTTATGTGTCCTTTTCATTGGCTGCCACTCTAATGTTCGGACTGGACTGACTAGCGTCACTGTATGTCGACAGATCCGCTGCATGTGCTGGTGCTGTTGGAGATAGTGTCTGTCTCTTATGCAGTCAAATCTCTTTCCATCTGCTACCTCAACATTCTCGGACACGATCCCCAAATGATTTAGTCAGAATCAGCACGAGCCGCTGTATTTCTATTTCCAGGGTGCACCGTGAGGAGGTTCATTTGGAATCTTGGTTATCTGCTAACCATGGGTCCGCCGAAAGCATTGCGTTCTTTTTGCACCCCACATTTTCTGTTATAAGTGAAATATTTCCTGAAGTTATTTCAATAGGGAATTCACTGAATCCAATTTGAAAGATAAACAGATGAGTACAAACATTCCCTGTCAACGTGGATGTAACAAACTCTACGTGACACAATCTGTCAAGGTGGATATAACAAACTCTACGTGACACACTCTGTCAAGGTGGGTGTAGCAAACTACATGTGACACACTATCAATGTGGGGTGTAACAAACTGTACGTAACACACCGTCAACGTGACATATAACACACTGTATGTGGCACACTCTTTCAAAGTGAGATGTAAAATGCTGTATGTGACGTAGGAGACTACACGTGACACACTCCCAACTATATGAAAAACATTCTGTCAACGTGAGAAGTATACAACTATATGTGACACACTATGTCAACGCGAAATTTAAGAAAATATGCGTGACACGTGATGACAACGTGAGATGAAATACAGTGTACTCGATGATATGTCAACATAAGATGAATGACAGTGTACTAGATGATATGTCAACATAAGATGAATGACAGGGTACTAGATGATATGTCAACATAAGATGAATGACAATGTACTCGATGATATGTCAACATAAGATGAATGACAGTGTACTAGATGATATGTCAACATAAGATGAAAGACAGTGTACTCGATGATATGTCAACATAAGATGAAAGACAATGTAATAGATGATATGTCAACATAAGATGAAAGACAGTGTACTAGATGATATATAAACATAACATGAAGAGTGTATTAGATATGTCAACATAAGATGAAAGAGTGTATTAGATATGTCAACATAAGATGAAAGAGTGTATCAGATATGTCAACATAAGATGAAAGAGTATTAGATATGTCAACATAAGATGAAAGAGTGTATTAGATATGTCAACATAAGATGAAAGAGTGTATTAGATATGTCAACATAAGATGAAAGACAGTGTACTAGATGATATGTCAACATAAGATGAAAGTGTATTAGATATGTCAACATAAGATGAAATAGAGTGTACTAGATGATATGTCAATATCCTGGGGGGGGGGGCGACCATCCCCTACCAGGCGCGTCCACAGGTTGCGGATCGTGGAACAACCTCCGGATATGGAATCTCCATATCTGGTGGTTGGCTGCAATATAAGACAGATCTCTGGACGAATAATCCAGATTTCTGGACGAATAAGCAGTCGCGGACAAACTGGCGATGTTGCCCAACAGGACGGGGTGGGATATCAGGTGGCACTGATATCTCCACTGAAATACCCCATGTGTCTCGTGACGGGCAGCATCAAGCGAGTATGAGCCGCTATAAGCTCAAGCCAACAGCTGGGGTCATTGACCCCAGCATGCGCGTCCCCCAGGGTTGAGGGGACCTTTAAAATAGGGGAATATGGGAATCTATTTTCTAAAACATACAAAGGGAGAAGTCAGTAAAACCCTACTTAGGCTCCATCTCATAAAGCTCCATCTCATAAAGGAAAATGGCAGGAAAACTTAAAAAATTCCTCTAACTGCTGGGCAGGTGGCGCTCAAGAGTCAAGAAAGACAAGCCACCTAGGAGATGGAAAACTCTACACAAACCTGGACAGATGGTGCTCATGATCCCGGGAGGGTAGACCATCTAAGGAAAGCAAACCTAAAAAAAATAGCTGGCGGAAATCGGATGCACTTGGCCATACGGCGCATAACAAAGTGCAACGTACCTCATATACACTCATGCAGATTGAGACAATGGATTCTAGGTATGGTGCTCTGCCTGAGGAGTCCCACCAGGCGGGTAGAGTGCCGGGCCCCATGCCTCAAAGGGGCCCACCCCAAGCTACTGGTGGTCACCCTGGCCCATTTTGGAAGACCAGGAAATGGGAACAGCGGGAAATTATGACTGGTCAAACCACACGACAGACAAAAGGACTAAACATACTGCATTGGAATGCGGAAGGCATTTACCACAAAAAGCAGGCACTAACAGCTAGACTGGATAACGACAAGATTGATGTGGCTTGCATACAAGAAACCCATCTTAACCTAAACCATAGATTCTCTATCAGGGGCTACCAAACATTCAGACAGGACAGAGAAGGGCATAAGGGAGGGGTACTTACACTGATACGCAACACCATTCCAACAAAGCAGATAGAAATAAATACAATAGGAGAATCAGAGATTATAGGAACAGATGTGTACATAGAAAACCAGCCCATCAGAATTTATAACATATACAGCCCAGTAGGAAGAGCCCTTAAATTAGAAACAATGGATATTACAGACACACACTGTATTGTAGTGGGTGACTTTAACAGCCACTCTGAAAGGTGGGGTTACCAGCAAACTGACTCAAGAGGAGAAGAAGTGGAAGAATGGGAAATCGATAACAATCTATTTCTGTTGAATGCACAGGATGATCCCGCAACTTTCTACTCAAGGAGATGGAAATCAACATCAACCCCAGATTTAGCGTTTGCCACTGGCGATTTATCCCATAAAATATGTAGAATAGTTATGAACCAGCTAGGGGACAGTGACCACAAACCAATAAAACTCACTATCAACCTTAACTACACACAGGAAGAGCAGAAACCTCTTCCCCGCTGGAACTATAAGAGAGCAGACTGGGACAAATTTGCAAAACTCTCAGACGCATATAGTGAGCCTATCAACACCCATCAAAAAAAAATTAAGAACATGACGGAAAAGCTAACTGAGGCAATACTTAGGGCAGCAAAAGACGCAATACCAAGAGGGGCAAGAAAAAACTACAAACCGTACTGGTCCAAAGAAATACAAAAGCTTGAAGAAGACCTGAATATGGCCAGAGAATTAGCAGAAACAGAGCAGAGTACAGAAAGCAATATTGCTCTCAAGGCAGCCTCAGCTAAATACAAGAGAGAGGTAAAAACATCAGCAAGGAGGAGATGGATCGAAAAAACTGAGAGCCTTAACATGGACAAAGATGGAAACAAACTCTGGAAACTTGCCAAGGCATTGAGTGATGAAAACAGTAGCCGACCTCCAATAACACTTGAATATAATAACAAAATGCACACGGGAAAAGCAGCAGCAAACATTTTCATTAAAAATTATGCAACTGTGAGCCAGATAAACATACCAAAAGAAAGAAAAATAGAAGTCAAGAATGAAATCCATGGACTAAAGGATATGCCTATGGTTATAGAAGAGCAAATGTTGGCAAAATTTAAGGAAACTGAGCTAGAAGAAGCACTACAGAACCTTAAACTCAAGAAGTCACCAGGTAAAGATGGGGTTACCAATGAGATGCTTATGAAACTGGGGCCTAGAGCAAAGAGAAAACTTCTAAACATAGTAAATACTAGCTGGAGAACAGGACAGGTGCCCACCGCATGGAAAGAAGCTATTATGGTACCCATTTTAAAGCAAGGCAAAGACAAACTCGATCCAAGTAGTTATAGATCTGTCAGTCTCCTCAGCTGTATGGGCAAATTAATGGAGAAAATGGTCAACAGAAGACTCATGTGGCACTTGGAAGGAAAACAACTCATAGCAGCACAACAGAGCGGCTTCCGACAACACAGATCAACAGAGGAACAGGTCGCCTACATAGCCCAAGAGATTGAAGACGCATACCAAGAAAAAAAACACACGCTTGCAGTGTGGGTTGACATGGAGAAGGCATTTGACAAAGTTTGGAAAGATGGACTCAAGAACAAGCTCCTTAGACTAGGAATCAGAGGACACTTATATAACTGGATATGCAACTATATGGAAAAAAGAACAGCTAGAGTGCAAGTACAGGGAAAACGTAGCCGGAAGAGAATACTAGAACAAGGTGTCCCGCAAGGAGGTGTACTATCCCCTACACTCTTCTTAATTTACATAAATGATATTATGGAGGGCATACCAACTGGGGTACACTCTGCAATGTATGCAGATGACCTGGCCTTGTGGACAGGAGGGGTGACAATAGCAGTTGCAAAAAATAGAATGCAAGGGGCACTGCACAAACTAGAAAGCTGGACCAAGAAATGGTTGCTTACCATTAATGAAAAGAAAACCACACACACAATATTCACACTATCCAACAAGGTACAGAAAACAACACTAAAAATAAACAATCACGTTCTCCCACTAGAGAACCCAACATACCTCGGAATTACACTTGACTCTAGAATGACATGGGCAAAACAGACAGAAAAAGCAGAGAAACGAACCAGAAATAGAATGGCAATAATGAAAAAGTTAGCAGGCACAAACTGGGGAGCGGACAGCAAAATCTTGAAAAGGCTATACACAGGTAGAGTTAGGCCAGTACTAGAGTATGGCATCGCAGCCTGGGCCACAGCATCTAAAACGCAATTCAACAAAATAAACAAAACCCAGAATCAAGCTACACGTATTATCACTGCATCTATGAAATCTACACCCATAAATACATTAGAAACAATAACTGGCCTTCAGTCAATGGAAGATAGAAGAGACATGAAAGTAGTTCAAAAAGCAGAAAAATACAAGAGACTCCTGAATCATCCTATGCACCAAAGAATTAATGGCTATGGCAAAAGCAGGCTGGAGAGGAGCAACTTCTCAGCAAATGCAAAGAAACTGATACAAAAGGTACCAACTATAGGACAAGCGAAACCAAGGCCCATACAACTAGTCAGTATCATCCCCCCTTGGGCATACAGACTCCCACAACTAAAAGAACAAATAGAAGGTATAGAAAAGAAAGGAACCCAGACAGAATTGGAGAGAAAGCGTATCACAGAACAACACATCGCAGTTAATTACCCACAAGATGCATGGACTCATGCCTATACAGATGGCTCGGCCACAAACGCAATTGAGAATGGAGGTGGAGGAGTGACCCTCAGACTAAAATGCGGGAAAGATGTTACTCTAGCCATAGCTACAGGCAAGCTCTCAACCAATTTTAAAGCAGAAATGGAAGCTCTCAAGAAAGCAGCAGAAACTATCTTACAACACAAAGAACAAGTGCACAGGAATATTGTACTACTAACAGATGCACTCTCTGTCATAACAGCACTGAAGCTACACAAGAACACCGAACTGAATGAATTGAGGGCAGTGCTAGTTCAGTTGTACAATAATTTCCAAAGAGTAGTGATCCAGTGGATACCGGCACACTGTAACATTGAAGGGAATGAAGTTGCAGATAGACTGGCCAAAGAAAGAGGGAAGTTACCTCAAGAAGACTATCTGGTCAGTTATGAAGAAGTGAAGACCATCATTAAAGGCAACTATAACAAAAAGTGGAAAGAAGACCACCCCAAATATAATGCAGATGACGGGTATTACCAACTGTCCAGAAGAGACCAGGTTATCCTGCTGCGCCTCAGAACTGGTCACAACAAAATGAGACATCATTTGTACACCAAATTCAAAATAGGGACAACTGGGCTCTGCCATTGCAACTTTGAAAATATGACAGCAGAACATATCCTACAAGAATGATCCCAGTATGCAGACCTGAGAAACAAGACATGGCCCAACCCAATCAGTGTTGAAGAGAAACTGTATGGCACAGTGGACACTTTAAAACAGACAGCAGCCTATATCATAGAATCCGAAGTCCCAACCTGACTGAGTAATGATTGCCGAAGAAGAAGAAGATATGTCAATATAAGATGAAAGAGTGTATTAGATATGTCAACATAACATGAAAGAGTATATTAGATATGTCAACATAAGATGAAAAAGTGTGTTAGATATGTCAATATAAGATGAAAGAGTGTATTAGATATGTCAACATAACATGAAAGAGTATATTAGATATGTCAATATAAGATGAAAGAGTGTATTAGATATGTCAACATAAGAAGAAAGAGTGTATTAGATATGTCAACATAACATGAAAGAGTATATTAGATATGTCAACATAAGATGAAAGTATTAGATATGTCAACATAACATGAAAGAAAGTATTAGATATGTCAACATAACATGAAAGAGTGTATTAGATATGTCAACATAAGATGAAAGAGTGTATTAGATATGTCAACATAAGATGAAAGAGTATTAGATATGTCAACATAACATGAAAGACAGTGTACTAGATGATATGTCAACATAAGATGAAAGTGTATTAGATATGTCAACATAAGATGAAAGAGTGTATTAGATATGTCAACATAAGATGAAAGAGTGTATTAGATATGTCAACATAAGATGAATGAGTGTATTAGATATGTCAACGCTAACATAAAATACTACTGTATTTTTTTAAAACCTACAAGATGCTCTAAACAAGATTAACAACAAAGACGAGTTATACATCATGGGTGATTTCAATGGGAGAATAGAGAAGAAGAAGCACATCGTCAATTTTGCTTATGAATTTCGGGGGCATAACAACAGAACGAAACATACAGAATCATTTGTGATTGTGTGTCCAAGATATTCATAATGTTTTACTTGTTGTAGTTTCTCTAAATGTATTTTTATGTTTAGCTCCTGTTCGTCTGTGACTTTGCTGATTATTATGCTTCTTGTTTTGTGTATGTTTATATCCACAAAAGTGTTAAGACAATGAGTTTTAAGTTCATTAAAGATATTCTTTAAAGCACAGTGGAGGGTGTAAGAAGACGAGGCAGTCAGAAGAATAGATTGCTGGATAACATTAAGAACTGGAACAGAGGAGACGCTTTCTGCACCATGTCTCAATGTGACACCCTACGACCATGACGGGGTGCGGATTTTAATATTACCCGGTATTGTTATTATCTTTTAATTTTGCTTTGATATGTGTAAGTTTGTTAGCGTTCGTTCTCAAAATCCTGCTGAATCTGTCTTATAGTAGAACAATCATCCTACTAGATTTCTAATATATTCCAAAGAGTGAAGAAACGTTTGCCATTGTTTTATTAGCACCAATATCCTGACACATTTGACCTCACATTATTATATTAAATTTCAACCTGTCATGACTTTTACTATAATCATACTATTTTACAAATTTAAGGTTCTGCATGAGAAACACGAACAACGCTAAAGAAACATCAGCAAAAAATAGGACTGCATGAACTATATTGCTTGCACACCTTCTGGGTTGAATAAACACCCGCATATATAATCATTATAACCATGAAAACAAATAACGTTTGATATAGCGCAGATATCGCAGCAATGCTGTAAACTATGACACAACACATTCCATTCTCCGGACTACATCCTGCTAATCTGTAGGAGTTTAAGAATGAACGCAGAAGAATAAGAATGATTGCTAGTATATTTGACAATACTTTATATGCTTGTTCTATGAAGAAAACTGTAGCTACCCAAGCATCACTGCTGGTGAGAGTAAGCTTTCTGTGCTCTTAATTTACTTTAATTTTCTGTTTTAAATAAGACATGTAAAACAGACGGTAAACAATTTCACAGTCATCTACATTAGAATTGACATCTAGATATACTTGATTGTCACATAACAAGCATAAAGATCATATTTTATGATATCTAGATATGCTTAAATGTCACATAAGCATAAAGATAACATTTTATGACATCTAAATGCAAGGTCTGTCATTCATCGTTTGCAAGATTTGTCTCTGCCTCATCGTGTCTGTATAGTAATGCTTTTTGAGGTGGACTCTCTGGTGCCTCTTGCTGAAAGTATGTGAAAACTACTGAATCCGTTGTCCTCTGATGTAATCCAGGATTGGCATTGTGTCTGTTAATCTTCTGATGTTTTCATTTCTAAGTCTGTCTCTTGTTGTTTCTCCGAGGATTCTACGTAGACAACTCATTTCTGTTTAACAAGTTTTCTTTTGGATTCTGTTTTTAGTTAGTGTCCACGTTTGACACTGGTAGCATAGTGATGGTATGATGATCGTTTTATATAGTGCAGTTTCGGTGTTCAAGTTTACATATTTGTTTTTTAAAATAGGAGACATCTGCCCCAAGGTCTGGTATGTTATGTTGCATCTATGTTGTATTTCTTTGGTGTTTTCCCATTCGATGCTTTCAAGGCAAGTGAATTCTTTCACCTGAGTGTTGTGTAATGGAGGTAGTTATACGAATGATGTGAGAAAATCTGTGCACAAGAGATTCTAGACTAGGAAACTCTAACATCTACTGAAGAAATCATGCATGTGGTTGCATCTGTGGGTCTCACCAATGGCCCACTAGACAAACCACTCATGCAACAGAAAACCTTAGTGGATGACATGCCGTTATATTAAAGTTATCTTCTTAGCGAAACTTCATGGCACGTCATCTATACAATTGTGCTTTTATTTTATTGTTGATATGTATTTCATGTTTACCTGAATATATATGTATGCACCCTCTGTGGTTGGGAGGGAACCAGAGATGTACTGTGCAGCACTGAGGAGGAGGAAACTGACAGTACTATATTTTTCCTATGGCTGAAACCCATCATAGAGGCACAGTGACTCAGGACGTGACAATCCTTTTGACTTGAACATTTGGTTGCATGCCTGTTGTCCTCTGTTGCATGCCTGGAGCAATAGAGAAGTTCGGCATAACCAGTAGTTAATTGGTGGTGGGGAATGAGCACAGTGAACCCTATCTTGGGTACATTGGGCTAGGAGCAGTGCATAGGTTGAAATCTACCTTCCTGGAGGTGTGATAGTTATTCTCTGGCTCTGTCCCGGGTGGAATGAAAATCCACAGACTTCCCAGCAATATAATGGCATTCGGTCAAAGGGCATGAGGCCATGGACCCCTGGATCAGCAACCAACCAACTGAAGAAATCAGTTCAGTGTACTGTGAGCCACTTTACCTAATACGTCACTGAGACAAGTAGTAGTGTTGTTTAAATAAATGCTGTTTCATCAATTACATCGCACTAAATACCCACAAATCAAGTGACGTTGTTTTACCAGCAATGTATATGAGTGCATGACAACCTTATAGACATCATATACATATACTCACAAATAGACATCCTATATATATAAACAAATATCATGCAGTGAGTTTTCAGTCTGAGTAGATTCGATTAGATCATGTTTATTCTTCTTCTTCTTCAGCGTTCATTCTCAAACTCCCGCTGGACTTCACTTGTAGTAGAACCACTGTCCTACTAGACTTCCAGCAGGATGCAGTCCAGAGAATGGAAATGCGTTGTGTCGCCGTTTTATTTGCGCCAATGGCCCAATACATCGTCTTCAGCGGGATTGTGTTTATAACATTATGAGAATATTTTAGTAATCCTATATCAGTGACAATGGAAATCTGAGCTACTGTGTATATTAATCACTAATCTCTAACCTTGTGATTGAGTTTGTAATGTTCCATCGGCGATTCCCCAGAATGCAGCGTACAGTAATAGTTCTGACGATTGTGTAGAGTTTGGTTTCCATAGTGACGTCAAAATAAGGACACCAATGTTTAATATGAAGCCTGGCGGATAGTAAATAATGAGGTTAACAAATCAACAAGATAATAACTATATGATGATAATGACGACGATGAAATAATCCCTAATGCAATTATTTATATCGAAAAAAGATGAAATAATCATTATAGCGATTATTTACACACATCACGATTTGTATATTTGTATGTGTGTGGTTATAATCAAATCACTATATTCAATGAAGCCAAAATTTGTGATGCATCCACGCCCCATGTGTTGCTCGACCTAGAAGGGCTAGAAAAAAAATAGCTGAACTATTATGTTCCATGCACATTGTTGAATAACAGGCTGTTATTGTAGGGTACTTGACTCCATGGACTATGTTACATTCCATAGAATGTCAAAGTGAGCCAAAAATCATGATTAATTCGGAGGTATCAGGCTGAAAGACGTATACATCACAGTCTAACTGAATTCAGATGTATGTGACTGAAAGTCTTTTTGTTGTTTTTTGTATTTTGTTTTGCTTTGAACAGGTCTTGTATTTTGTGTTTTATTGTATTTGGGTTTGTGTTTTCTTTTGCGTTTTTTTCTTGTTTTGTTTTGTATTTTGTATAGTTTGTTTTGGATTTTGTTTTATCTTTTCTGCTTTGTTTTTTATTTTGTTTGTGTTTTGTTGTTTTCTTTTGTGTTTTGTTTTTCTTTTCTGTTTTGTTTTATGTTCTGGTTTGTTTTGTATTTTATTTTTGTGTTATTTTTTGTTGTATTTAATTTTTGTTTTGAGTTTTGTGTTGCTTTATGTTTCATTTTGGTTTTTTCTTGTTTTGTTTTTTCTTTTTTGCTTTGTTTTGTATTTGATTTTGTGTTTGTTTTCTTTTGTTTTATGTTCTGGTTTGTTTTTTGTTGTATTTTATTTTGTTTTGCGTTGTTTTATGTTGCGTCTTGTCTTGTTTTGTGCTTTGTTTTGTGTTTTATTGTGTGTAAGAATGTTTAAGAAACTTGTACAGATGTTTTAGTTACTTGTACAGAAAGGCAATAATTTTATTTAGGAACAAGGATGGTGGCTATACAAAATTTGACAAATTGGGGCCATGGTCCAAATATTGTTGAGTACCGGCGTCTTAGACAAAAATTCAATCAATCAATCTCCTGGCCTTCATAAGAACACAGGTCGCATGAACACAGATCACGGATAAATTCTCTACCCTCTACTTTATGCTAAGTTGTTTTCTTCAAATCTTTACATGTGATGACATCAATGGGAGCTTCCAGTGACACTCTTCCCCCAAGTTGTTTTCTTCAAATCTTTACATGTGATGACATTATCAATGGGAGCTTCCAGTGACACTCTTTTCCCAAGTTGTTTTGCATTCTCTATCCCTGTGGATTCCATCTCAATGCCTGCCTTACAATACAGTTCTTTGTGGCTTCTCTGTCCTTGTGGATCTATTTATCTATTGTTGAACATAAAACCAATATGTACGTGAGAAGCAAAATAAATACTCTTGTAGGCCAACAAGAACATCTCATGGCAGTGGGGAGATGTTGCAAACTTGTGTTTTGATAACATTTGAGGCACCATTGTCTTTCCATATCTTGCAGGGAACAGTTGAGGGTAAAAGAAGAAGAGGAGGTCAGAGGAAAGTATGGATTGATAATATTAAAGACTGGACATGATTAAGATTCTTCCCACTCAAACAAAGAACTGATAACAGGGAGACATGGCGAAATGTTTGAATTGATGTTTCCAGAGTGACACCCACACGATCCTGAAGGGTTATGGGTTTGTTGTTCTGTTTTCCACAAGTGTTGTTAACAATCATGGGGAGTCAGTTTTCTGTCTTCTGTCATCTTTGCTGTATTTGCCATGGTTAGGCATTTATTTTTAACAAGCTCTCTAATTAAATCTTACCATCTTGTTTTTGGTTTTCCTCTTGCATTGTAGCCATTTTTTCTGCTGGTGTATGCCTTGATGGCTAGTTGTGATGGTTTCATTCGCATAAGGTGACCTAACCAGTTCATTTGTTGCCTCTCAATACATTGTTTACATGATTGCTACTCTCGTTCTGATGTCTTCATTTCCCATTCAATCTCTTCTGGTGATGCTTATAGTCATGTCACCTAGACTGCACACACTACACGTAGCTGTGTTAAGCCGCTGTCGTCTTATCTCCATCTCTGTTAGTACTTTCTCTCGCACTACCAGTGGCTAGCCAGTCGCAGAGGGCATGTTTTTCACTGAAAAGCTGTCACATCAGGAAATATGATTGTCACTTCTAGTTCTAATCACATTTGTCTACAATATCTTATAATTAATTCACGCAATCTTGTTTTCTTTTTCCTTTTCACTTCTTAAAATACACTGCAGTTTAATACACAAATCTCACTTTGAATCTTCCTTGAATAAAATAACACAGCTACCACCTGCCACTTTGAAAAGTCAATACCTTGAATTTTGATCTCAATGTCTGCGTTAAATAGTCTTCCTTAAACTATTTGTGCTTGCTGATTCCAGCACACAATATTGCCTACAATTAATTATATATAATGGCACAAACAATGACGAGCCTTCTGTTGGGGCAACTACTAGAGTTGTGAAGCAGCTTCTGGATGGGTATTCTAACAAAGGGCATATTCTGTGACAGCTTTTATTCTTTTCCAGCATTATTTCAAGAACTAACAGGAATACAGATTGGGTGCATGTGGGACAGTAGTGGAGAACAAGAACTAAAAGGAATACAGATTGGGTGCATGTGGGACAGTAGTGCAGAACAAGAACTAAAAGGAATACAGATTGGGTGCATGTGGGACAGTAGTGGAGAACAAGAACTAAAAGGAATACAGATTGGGTGCATGTGGGACAGTAGTGGAGAACAAGAACTAACAGGAATACAGATTGGGTGCATGTGGGACAGTAGTGGAGAACAAGAACTAAAAGGAATACAGATTGGGTGCATGTGGGACAGTAGTGGAGAACAAGAACTAAAAGGAATACAGATTGGGTGCATGTGGGACAGTAGTGGAGAATAACAAGCTATTTCTTGAAGATCTAAAAGTAAAAAATCTGAAACAAGCAGATGATGCCGTCTTTTGTGTCACAGAAGATAAATATATGCTGACCATCACTTGGCATGATACAAAAAGTGTTGAATTATATCTACTGTCGACTCAGTGCAGCTATTGACAAGACCATTAGAAAAAGAGGTAGGATAATTCACAAACCTTTTCTTGTAGAAAAATATGTTGTTCTTCCATCACAAGTGATGATGACCATTTGTTACATCCACTTTTGAAAATTCAATTTTAGTTATGTCCTTGATTATGAGTTCGTAGTTGGCTAATGAGCCCTATTCTAGCTGTGAATGTCCTTGGATAGTTCGGACATGGAATGACAACTGTAGACAGATCTTGGTCTATCCGTGACTTTCTAGCTGCTCTCCGCTGTTGAGCTGCTGCATTTCTCTTCTTTTCACAAGATGATGTGCTCTTTTTTATTTTAGAACGCCATGTAGATCTATTTTGTGCAAGTTATCATGGTCTATTTCAAAGGTTTTCAGTGAGTTCTTTAACAAGTCCTTGTAGCGCTTCCTTTGGCCACTTTGAGATAGTAAACTCTTTTCTAGCTCACCATAGAGAAGAATCTTTGGCAGACGATGTTCTGGCATATGCACCAAATGACCTGCCCAACGAATCTGTGTCTGCATCAGGATCATGTCAATGCTGGGGATACCAGCTCTATCAAGGACAATAGTATCTGGAATCTTGTCTTGCCATCTGATGTTCATAACTTTTCTGAGACAATTTGTATGAAAATGAATGAGTTTTTCACATGACGTCTATACACAGTCCATGTTTCACTAGCGTATAACAGCACTGGAAGACACACTGCTCTGTAAACTTTCAGCTTAGTCTGTAGGTTAATGACATTTCTACGCCAAACATTTGCGTACAATCTGCCAAAAGTACTGCTTGCTTTGGCGATCCTTGTATACACTTCATCATCAACGTTGGCATTTTGTAATAACGTACTGCCTAGATAATGTGAATCTATTCACAACTTTCAGTGTTATACCATTTACCTTTATGCAGGGCTCGAGATAGCTTTTGCCAAGTGCTGGTTGTAACATGACTTCTGTTTTCTCTGTGTTAATGGTAAGCCCACAGTTGGTACAGGCTTTGGAGAATCTGTCTATAATACATTGTAGATCAACCTCAGAGTTGGCATTTAGGGCACAGTCATCAGTAAATAGAAGATCCCTGATTGTGTGTGATTTAACTTTGGTTTTTGCTCGAAGCCGCCAAAGGTTGAACAATTTTCTGTCTATGCGATAGGTGATGTTTACTCCCAGGTCTAGATCTCAGAAAGCATCATCCAACATAGTAGAGAACATGACGCTAAATAGGGTAGGTGCTAATACACATCCTTGTTTTACTCCATTTGAGACAGGAAACGCTTCAGATAACTCTCCATCATCCTGAACTCTAGCTTGCATTCCATCATGCAATTGCTGCACCATTGAGATAAATTTCTGTGGGCATTCATACTTTGCCAGAATCTTCCACAGACCCTGCAGAAAAATATAGCAAATACATGACAGGAATTTACCACTTTGGCCAAATGAGAGCAGGCGATCACTACCCACACAGATCATATAAGTGGTATCTACCATTATAGCAGTTCCTAGTTGAAACTGCACTTTTAAATGGACACATCATCTACCAGTGATAATCCTTCTATCACTGCAAAGAACCTGTTAACACTTCTCGGTGAACATGATAGCACTTCTGAGTGAAAAAATATTAACACTTTGCTGTGAGCATGATAGCATTTGGGTAACAAACGAACATGATGGCACGTCTGAGTGAACAAATTAACACTGCGGAGTAGGCATGTTAACACTTCAGAGTGAACATTAAACTCCTTCTGTGTGAAGGAAGTTCAGCCAGAATATCAGTCTTGCTCTTATTCAACAATCTGTGCCCATCATACACAGTAGGCTGTGGAATTGATATAATTTTTCACTGAAGAACAGCTTGTTTTATAAGAGCAAGACTGATATTGTGTCTGAACTTCTTCGCAGTGATAGCAGGGCAGGATTAACACTGTGGCAGATAATGTGTCCATTTACCAGTGTAGTTTCAACTAGGATGTGGTATAATGGTATAACAGATACCAGTTACAGGATCTGTGTGGGTATTGATAGCCCACTCTCAATTGGCTGAAGTTATGTATCTCTCATGTATTTTCTATATTAGTCCTACTTTTAGGCAATATTGTGTGCTTGGTGTGGATTTGGCTGGTAGGTTTTACTTGAAATATATACGTCCTTTGAACTGTACCATTGATTCGTCTATTGACAACTCACGACAGGTGTGTAATGTTGAGTGTAGGATGGCAAAATTATGCCACGAAGAGGTCTTATCTTGAACAGGGGATCATAGGCAAGCTGTACACTTGGAATTCTAACCAGATTATTATTGAAGTATAGGTTTCTGTGAAGCCGTTGATATCTGTTTCTACTCATGATTTTTTAATATGGTGTGACATTTAACCAGTTCTTGCCTCGGTAGTCAGAAACTGCTGGTTTGCAACACATTTCCATTGCAATGTAGGCCAATGAAAGAAGAGAACTCAACTGTACTTGTTCTGTTCCAAGACAACTTCTTGGAATTTAGCACTGCATGTGTGCTCAACTAGATGATTTTTTTCACCATATCTATTCACTTCTTCTGTGATATGATGAATGGCAGTGAAGAAATGTTTACAAAAATTGATGCACTGACTGAAATCCCTCTGTGCTTGTCCACTCAGTATGTCTCAAATGTCTGTATAAACCTGTGTTCAGTATTTGTATTCATAGCAAGAGTATTCCGCTCAATAAGTTAGTTTTTAGCAATCGTTCTCCATGATTGTTTTGTCCTTTCATGGCCAATTCTACCACGTCTACCTTCAGTATCAACCCTATTTACATTTACTAAAACACCTGAATGGCTTATGCTGTAATTGTCCTAATTATAATTGTATACACTATATTCACTAAATTGTAATTATTGGGTCTTTCAGAACTTTCACATTTAATTTAGGCGCCGCTATGGAAACTAAACTGTTGTATGAAACATCACTTTCATCTTCAGGTTAGCTCCAAGAATCAGAATCATCTCTGCTGTAATGTTCGTCGACATTTTCTGCTATGGTGATTATATCTTACAGGCAAACTTGCACAAAACCAATGAGATTTTAATAACTTTTAGCCACCAAATACCGCTAAACGTTGTAACTCATGGGAGCAGCCATTTTGGAATGATGTAGTGCCTCGGGTGAGATCTATTCAGTAACAATATCACTACGGTGGCCGTATTCTGGATCAATCATATTTCGGTGTGGTTGGTCAAGTCCGGAAAACCTGTTTACTTGTGTTGCAAAGCGATTCGGTGCTGCTAGAACAGACCTGGTTCAATTCCCGTCAGTTCAATTTTCTAGCTCACCATAGAGAAGTATCTTTGGCAGACGATGTTCTGGCATACGCACCAAATGACCTGCCCAACGAATCTGTGTCTGCATCAGGATCATGTCAATGCTGGGGATACCAGCTCTATCAAGGACAACAGTATCTGGAATCTTGTCTTGCCATCTGATGTTCATAACTTTTCTGAGACAATTTGTATGAAAATGAATGAGTTTTCCACATGACGTCTATACACAGTCCATGTTTCACTAGCGTATAACAGCACTGGAAGACACACTGCTCTGTAAACTTTCAGCTTAGTCTGTAGGTTAATGACATTTCTACGTCAAACATTTGCGTACAATCTGCTGAAAGTACTGCTTGCTTTGGCGATCCTTGTATACACTTCATCATCAACGTTGGCATTTTGTAATAACGTACTGCCTAGATAATGTGAATCTATTCACAACTTTCAGTGTTATACCATTTACCTTTATGCAGGGCTCGAGATAGCTTTTGCCAAGTGCTGGTTGTAACATGACTTCTGTTTTCTCTGTGTTAATGGTAAGCCCACAGTTGGTACAGGCTTTGGAGAATCTGTCTATAATACATTGAAGATCAACCTCAGAGTTGGCATTTAGGGCACTGTCATCAGCAAATAGAAGATCCCTGATTGTGTGTGATTTAACTTTGGTTTTTGCTCGAAGCCGCCAAAGGTTGAACAATTTTCTGTCTATGCGATAGGTGATGTTTACTCCCAGGTCTAGATCTCAGAAAGCATCATCCAACATAGTAGAGAACATGACGCTAAATAGGGTAGGTGCTAATACACATCCTTGTTTTACTCCATTTGAGACAGGAAACGCTTCAGATAACTCTCCATCATCCTGAACTCTAGCTTGCATTCCATCATGCAATTGCTGCACCATTGAGATACATTTCTGTGGGCATTCATACTTTGCCAGAATCTTCCACAGGCCCTGCAGAAAAATATAGCAAATACATGACAGGAATTTACCACTTTGGCCAAATGAGAGCAGGCGATCACTACCCACACAGATCATATAAGTGGTATCTACCATTATAGCAGTTCCTAGTTGAAACTGCACTTTTAAATGGACACATCATCTACCAGTGATAATCCTTCTATCACTGCAAAGAACCTGTTAACACTTCTCGGTGAACATGATAGCACTTCTGAGTGAAAAAATGTTAACACTTTGCTGTGAGCATGATAGCATTTGGGTAACAAACGAACATGATGGCACGTCTGAGTGAACAAATTAACACTGCGGAGTAGGCATGTTAACACTTCAGAGTGAACATTAAACTCCTTCTGTGTGAAGGAAGTTCAGCCAGAATATCAGTCTTGCTCTTATTCAACAATCTGTGCCCATCATACACAGTAGGCTGTGGAATTGATATAATTTTTCACTGAAGAACAGCTTGTTTTATAAGAGCAAGACTGATATTGTGTCTGAACTTCTTCGCAGTGATAGCAGGGCAGGATTAACACTGTGGCAGATAATGTGTCCATTTACCAGTGTAGTTTCAACTAGGATGTGGTATAATGGTATAACAGATACCAGTTACAGGATCTGTGTGGGTATTGATAGCCCACTCTCAATTGGCTGAAGTTATGTATCTCTCATGTATTTTCTATATTAGTCCTACTTTTAGGCAATATTGTGTGCTTGGTGTGGATTTGGCTGGTAGGTTTTACTTGAAATATATACGTCCTTTGAACTGTACCATTGATTCGTCTATTGACAACTCACGACAGGTGTGTAATGTTGAGTGTAGGATGGCAAAATTATGCCACGAAGAGGTCTTATCTTGAACAGGGGATCATAGGCAAGCTGTACACTTGGAATTCTAACCAGATTATTATTGAAGTATAGGTTTCTGTGAAGCCGTTGATATCTGTTTCTACTCATGATTTTTTAATATGGTGTGACATTTAACCAGTTCTTGCCTCGGTAGTCAGAAACTGCTGGTTTGCAACACATTTCCATTGCAATGTAGGCCAATGAAAGAAGAGAACTCAACTGTACTTGTTCTGTTCCAAGACAACTTCTTGGAATTTAGCACTGCATGTGTGCTCAACTAGATGATTTTTTTCACCATATCTATTCACTTCTTCTGTGATATGATGAATGGCAGTGAAGAAATGTTTACAAAAATTGATGCACTGACTGAAATCCCTCTGTGCTTGTCCACTCAGTATGTCTCAAATGTCTGTATAAACCTGTGTTCAGTATTTGTATTCATAGCAAGAGTATTCCGCTCAATAAGTTAGTTTTTAGCAATCGTTCTCCATGATTGTTTTGTCCTTTCATGGCCAATTCTACCACGTCTACCTTCAGTATCAACCCTATTTACATTTACTAAAACACCTGAATGGCTTATGCTGTAATTGTCCTAATTATAATTGTATACACTATATTCACTAAATTGTAATTATTGGGTCTTTCAGAACTTTCACATTTAATTTAGGCGCCGCTATGGAAACTAAACTGTTGTATGAAACATCACTTTCATCTTCAGGTTAGCTCCAAGAATCAGAATCATCTCTGCTGTAATGTTCGTCGACATTTTCTGCTATGGTGATTATATCTTACAGGCAAACTTGCACAAAACCAATGAGATTTTAATAACTTTTAGCCACCAAATACCGCTAAACGTTGTAACTCATGGGAGCAGCCATTTTGGAATGATGTAGTGCCTCGGGTGAGATCTATTCAGTAACAATATCACTACGGTGGCCGTATTCTGGATCAATCATATTTCGGTGTGGTTGGTCAAGTCCGGAAAACCTGTTTACTTGTGTTGCAAAGCGATTCGGTGCTGCTAGAACAGACCTGGTTCAATTCCCGTCAGTTCAATTTTCTAGCTCACCATAGAGAAGTATCTTTGGCAGACGATGTTCTGGCATACGCACCAAATGACCTGCCCAACGAATCTGTGTCTGCATCAGGATCATGTCAATGCTGGGGATACCAGCTCTATCAAGGACAACAGTATCTGGAATCTTGTCTTGCCATCTGATGTTCATAACTTTTCTGAGACAATTTGTATGAAAATGAATGAGTTTTCCACATGACGTCTATACACAGTCCATGTTTCACTAGCGTATAACAGCACTGGAAGACACACTGCTCTGTAAACTTTCAGCTTAGTCTGTAGGTTAATGACATTTCTACGTCAAACATTTGCGTACAATCTGCTGAAAGTACTGCTTGCTTTGGCGATCCTTGTATACACTTCATCATCAACGTTGGCATTTTGTAATAACGTACTGCCTAGATAATGTGAATCTATTCACAACTTTCAGTGTTATACCATTTACCTTTATGCAGGGCTCGAGATAGCTTTTGCCAAGTGCTGGTTGTAACATGACTTCTGTTTTCTCTGTGTTAATGGTAAGCCCACAGTTGGTACAGGCTTTGGAGAATCTGTCTATAATACATTGAAGATCAACCTCAGAGTTGGCATTTAGGGCACTGTCATCAGCAAATAGAAGATCCCTGATTGTGTGTGATTTAACTTTGGTTTTTGCTCGAAGCCGCCAAAGGTTGAACAATTTTCTGTCTATGCGATAGGTGATGTTTACTCCCAGGTCTAGATCTCAGAAAGCATCATCCAACATAGTAGAGAACATGACGCTAAATAGGGTAGGTGCTAATACACATCCTTGTTTTACTCCATTTGAGACAGGAAACGCTTCAGATAACTCTCCATCATCCTGAACTCTAGCTTGCATTCCATCATGCAATTGCTGCACCATTGAGATACATTTCTGTGGGCATTCATACTTTGCCAGAATCTTCCACAGGCCCTGCAGAAAAATATAGCAAATACATGACAGGAATTTACCACTTTGGCCAAATGAGAGCAGGCGATCACTACCCACACAGATCATATAAGTGGTATCTACCATTATAGCAGTTCCTAGTTGAAACTGCACTTTTAAATGGACACATCATCTACCAGTGATAATCCTTCTATCACTGCAAAGAACCTGTTAACACTTCTCGGTGAACATGATAGCACTTCTGAGTGAAAAAATGTTAACACTTTGCTGTGAGCATGATAGCATTTGGGTAACAAACGAACATGATGGCACGTCTGAGTGAACAAATTAACACTGCGGAGTAGGCATGTTAACACTTCAGAGTGAACATTAAACTCCTTCTGTGTGAAGGAAGTTCAGCCAGAATATCAGTCTTGCTCTTATTCAACAATCTGTGCCCATCATACACAGTAGGCTGTGGAATTGATATAATTTTTCACTGAAGAACAGCTTGTTTTATAAGAGCAAGACTGATATTGTGTCTGAACTTCTTCGCAGTGATAGCAGGGCAGGATTAACACTGTGGCAGATAATGTGTCCATTTACCAGTGTAGTTTCAACTAGGATGTGGTATAATGGTATAACAGATACCAGTTACAGGATCTGTGTGGGTATTGATAGCCCACTCTCAATTGGCTGAAGTTATGTATCTCTCATGTATTTTCTATATTAGTCCTACTTTTAGGCAATATTGTGTGCTTGGTGTGGATTTGGCTGGTAGGTTTTACTTGAAATATATACGTCCTTTGAACTGTACCATTGATTCGTCTATTGACAACTCACGACAGGTGTGTAATGTTGAGTGTAGGATGGCAAAATTATGCCACGAAGAGGTCTTATCTTGAACAGGGGATCATAGGCAAGCTGTACACTTGGAATTCTAACCAGATTATTATTGAAGTATAGGTTTCTGTGAAGCCGTTGATATCTGTTTCTACTCATGATTTTTTAATATGGTGTGACATTTAACCAGTTCTTGCCTCGGTAGTCAGAAACTGCTGGTTTGCAACACATTTCCATTGCAATGTAGGCCAATGAAAGAAGAGAACTCAACTGTACTTGTTCTGTTCCAAGACAACTTCTTGGAATTTAGCACTGCATGTGTGCTCAACTAGATGATTTTTTTCACCATATCTATTCACTTCTTCTGTGATATGATGAATGGCAGTGAAGAAATGTTTACAAAAATTGATGCACTGACTGAAATCCCTCTGTGCTTGTCCACTCAGTATGTCTCAAATGTCTGTATAAACCTGTGTTCAGTATTTGTATTCATAGCAAGAGTATTCCGCTCAATAAGTTAGTTTTTAGCAATCGTTCTCCATAATTGTTTTGTCCTTTCATGGCCAATTCTACCACGTCTACCTTCAGTATCAACCCTATTTACATTTACTAAAACACCTGAATGGCTTATGCTGTAATTGTCCTAATTATAATTGTATACACTATATTCACTAAATTGTAATTATTGGGTCTTTCAGAACTTTCACATTTAATTTAGGCGCCGCTATGGAAACTAAACTGTTGTATGAAACATCACTTTCATCTTCAGGTTAGCTCCAAGAATCAGAATCATCTCTGCTGTAATGTTCGTCGACATTTTCTGCTATGGTGATTATATCTTACAGGCAAACTTGCACAAAACCAATGAGATTTTAATAACTTTTAGCCACCAAATACCGCTAAACGTTGTAACTCATGGGAGCAGCCATTTTGGAATGATGTAGTGCCTCGGGTGAGATCTATTCAGTAACAATATCACTACGGTGGCCGTATTCTGGATCAATCATATTTCGGTGTGGTTGGTCAAGTCCGGAAAACCTGTTTACTTGTGTTGCAAAGCGATTCGGTGCTGCTAGAACAGACCTGGTTCAATTCCCGTCAGTTCAATTTTCTAGCTCACCATAGAGAAGTATCTTTGGCAGACGATGTTCTGGCATACGCACCAAATGACCTGCCCAACGAATCTGTGTCTGCATCAGGATCATGTCAATGCTGGGGATACCAGCTCTATCAAGGACAACAGTATCTGGAATCTTGTCTTGCCATCTGATGTTCATAACTTTTCTGAGACAATTTGTATGAAAATGAATGAGTTTTCCACATGACGTCTATACACAGTCCATGTTTCACTAGCGTATAACAGCACTGGAAGACACACTGCTCTGTAAACTTTCAGCTTAGTCTGTAGGTTAATGACATTTCTACGTCAAACATTTGCGTACAATCTGCTGAAAGTACTGCTTGCTTTGGCGATCCTTGTATACACTTCATCATCAACATTGGCATTTTGTAATAACGTACTGCCTAGATAATGTGAATCTATTCACAACTTTCAGTGTTATACCATTTACCTTTATGCAGGGCTCGAGATAGCTTTTGCCAAGTGCTGGTTGTAACATGACTTCTGTTTTCTCTGTGTTAATGGTAAGCCCACAGTTGGTACAGGCTTTGGAGAATCTGTCTATAATACATTGAAGATCAACCTCAGAGTTGGCATTTAGGGCACTGTCATCAGCAAATAGAAGATCCCTGATTGTGTGTGATTTAACTTTGGTTTTTGCTCGAAGCCGCCAAAGGTTGAACAATTTTCTGTCTATGCGATAGGTGATGTTTACTCCCAGGTCTAGATCTCAGAAAGCATCATCCAACATAGTAGAGAACATGACGCTAAATAGGGTAGGTGCTAATACACATCCTTGTTTTACTCCATTTGAGACAGGAAACGCTTCAGATAACTCTCCATCATCCTGAACTCTAGCTTGCATTCCATCATGCAATTGCTGCACCATTGAGATACATTTCTGTGGGCATTCATACTTTGCCAGAATCTTCCACAGGCCCTGCAGAAAAATATAGCAAATACATGACAGGAATTTACCACTTTGGCCAAATGAGAGCAGGCGATCACTACCCACACAGATCATATAAGTGGTATCTACCATTATAGCAGTTCCTAGTTGAAACTGCACTTTTAAATGGACACATCATCTACCAGTGATAATCCTTCTATCACTGCAAAGAACCTGTTAACACTTCTCGGTGAACATGATAGCACTTCTGAGTGAAAAAATGTTAACACTTTGCTGTGAGCATGATAGCATTTGGGTAACAAACGAACATGATGGCACGTCTGAGTGAACAAATTAACACTGCGGAGTAGGCATGTTAACACTTCAGAGTGAACATTAAACTCCTTCTGTGTGAAGGAAGTTCAGCCAGAATATCAGTCTTGCTCTTATTCAACAATCTGTGCCCATCATACACAGTAGGCTGTGGAATTGATATAATTTTTCACTGAAGAACAGCTTGTTTTATAAGAGCAAGACTGATATTGTGTCTGAACTTCTTCGCAGTGATAGCAGGGCAGGATTAACACTGTGGCAGATAATGTGTCCATTTACCAGTGTAGTTTCAACTAGGATGTGGTATAATGGTATAACAGATACCAGTTACAGGATCTGTGTGGGTATTGATAGCCCACTCTCAATTGGCTGAAGTTATGTATCTCTCATGTATTTTCTATATTAGTCCTACTTTTAGGCAATATTGTGTGCTTGGTGTGGATTTGGCTGGTAGGTTTTACTTGAAATATATACGTCCTTTGAACTGTACCATTGATTCGTCTATTGACAACTCACGACAGGTGTGTAATGTTGAGTGTAGGATGGCAAAATTATGCCACGAAGAGGTCTTATCTTGAACAGGGGATCATAGGCAAGCTGTACACTTGGAATTCTAACCAGATTATTATTGAAGTATAGGTTTCTGTGAAGCCGTTGATATCTGTTTCTACTCATGATTTTTTAATATGGTGTGACATTTAACCAGTAGTTCTTGCCTCGGTAGTCAGAAACTGCTGGTTTGCAACACATTTCCATTGCAATGTAGGCCAATGAAAGAAGAGATCTCAACTGTACTTGTTCTGTTCCAAGACAACTTCTTGGAATTTAGCACTGCATGTGTGCTCAACTAGATGATTTTTTTCACCATATCTATTCATTTCTTCTGTGATATGATGAATGGCAGTGAAGAAATGTTTACAAAAATTGATGCACTGACTGAAATCCCTCTGTGCTTGTCCACTCAGTATGTCTCAAATGTCTGTATAAACCTGTGTTCAGTATTTGTATTCATAGCAAGAGTATTCCGCTCAATAAGTTAGTTTTTAGCAATCGTTCTCCATGATTGTTTTGTCCTTTCATGGCCAATTCTACCACGTCTACCTTCAGTATCAACCCTATTTACATTTACTAAAACACCTGAATGGCTTATGCTGTGATTGTCCTAATTATAATTGTATACACTATATTCACTAAATTGTAATTATTGGGTCTTTCAGAACTTTCACATTTAATTTAGGCGCCGCTATGGAAACTAAACTGTTGTATGAAACATCACTTTCATCTTCAGGTTAGCTCCAAGAATCAGAATCATCTCTGCTGTAATGTTCGTCGACATTTTCTGCTAAGGTGATTTTATCTTACAGGCAAACTTGCACAAAACCAATGAGATTTTAATAACTTTTAGCCACCAAATACCGCTAAACGTTGTAACTCATGGGAGCAGCCATTTTGGAATGATGTAGTGCCTCGGGTGAGATCTATTCAGTAACAATATCACTACGGTGGCCGTATTCTGGATCAATCATATTTCGGTGTGGTTGATCAAGTCCGGAAAACCTGTTTACTTGTGTTGCAAAGGGATTCGGTGCTGCTAGAACAGACCTGGTTCAATTCCCGTCAGTTCAATTTTCTAGCTCACCATAGAGAAGTATCTTTGGCAGACGATGTTCTGGCATATGCACCAAATGACCTGCCCAACGAATCTGTGTCTGCATCAGGATCGTGTCAATGCTTGGGGATACCAGCTCTATCAAGGACAATAGTATCTGGAATCTTGTCTTGCCATCTGATGTTCATAACTTTTCTGAGACAATTTGTATGAAAATGAATGAGTTTTTCACATGACGTATATACACAGTCCATGTTTCACTAGCGTATAACAGCACTGGAAGACACACTGCTCTGTAAACTTTCAGCTTAGTCTGTAGGTTAATGACATTTCTACGTCAAACATTTGCGTACAATCTGCCGAAAGTACTGCTTGCTTTGGCGATCCTTGTATACACTTCATCATCAACGTTGGCATTTTGTAATAACGTACTGCCTAGATAATGTGAATCTATTCACAACTTTCAGTGTTATACCATTTACCTTTATGCAGGGCTCGAGATAGCTTTTGCCAAGTGCTGGTTGTAACATGACTTCTGTTTTCTCTGTATTAATGGTAAGCCCACAGTTGGTACAGGCTTTGGAGAATCTGTCTATAATACATTGTAGATCAACCTCAGAGTTGGCATTTAGGGCACAGTCATCAACAAATAGAAGATCCCTGATTGTGTGTGATTTAACTTTGGTTTTTGCTCGAAGCCGCCAAAGGTTGAACAATTTTCTCTCTATGCGATAGGTGATGTTTACTCCCAGGTCTAGATCTCAGAAAGCATCATCCAACATAGTAGAGAACATGACGCTAAATAGGGTAGGTGCTAATACACATCCTTGTTTTACTCCATTTGAGACAGGAAACGCTTCAGATAACTGTCCATCATCCTGAACTCTAGCTTGCATTCCATCATGCAATTGCTGCACCATTGAGATAAATTTCTGTGGGCATTCATACTTTGCCAGAATCTTCCACAGACCCTGCAGAAAAATATAGCAAATACATGACAGGAATTTACCACTTTGGCCAAATGAAAGCAGACGATCACTACCCACACAGATCATATAAGTGGTATCTACCATTATAGCAGTTCCTAGTTGAAACTGCACTTTTAAATGGACACATCATCTACCAGTGATAATCCTTCTATCACTGCAAAGAACCTGTTAACACTTCTCGGTGAACATGATAGCACTTCTGAGTGAAAAAATGTTAACACTTTGCTGTGAGCATGATAGCATTTGGGTAACAAACGAACATGATGGCACGTCTGAGTGAACAAATTAACACTGCGGAGTAGGCATGTTAACACTTCAGAGTGAACATTAAACTCCTTCTGTGTGAAGGAAGTTCAGCCAGAATATCAGTCTTGCTCTTATTCAACAATCTGTGCCCATCATACACAGTATGCTGTGGAATTGATATAATTTTTCACTGAAGAACAGCTTGTTTTATAAGAGCAAGACTGATATTGTGTCTGAACTTCTTCGCAGTTATAGCAGGGCAGGATTAACACTGTGGCAGATAATGTGTCCATTTACCAGTGTAGTTTCAACTAGGATGTGGTATAATGGTATAACAGATACCAGTTACAGGATCTGTGTGGGTATTGATAGCCCACTCTCAATTGGCTGAAGTTATGTATCTCTCATGTATTTTCTATATTAGTCCTACTTTTAGGCAATATTGTGTGCTTGGTGTGGATTTGGCCGGTAGATTTTACTTGAAATATATACGTCCTTTGAACTGTACCATTGATTCGTCTATTGACAACTCACGACAGGTGTGTAATGTTGAGTGTAGGATGGCAAAATGATGCCACGAAGAGGTCTTATCTTGAACAGGGGATCATAGGCAAGCTGTACACTTGGAATTCTAACCAGATTATTATTGAAGTATAGGTTTCTGTGAAGCCGTTGATATCTGTTTCTACTCATGATTTTTTAATATGGTGTGACATTTAACCAGTAGTTCTTGCCTCGGTAGTCAGAAACTGCTGGTTTGCAACACATTTCCATTGCAATGTAGGCCAATGAAAGAAGAGATCTCAACTGTACTTGTTCTGTTCCAAGACAACTTCTTGGAATTTAGCACTGCATGTGTGCTCAACTAGATGATTTTTTTCACCATATCTATTCATTTCTTCTGTGATATGATGAATGGCAGTGAAGAAATGTTTACAAAAATTGATGCACTGACTGAAATCCCTCTGTGCTTGTCCACTCAGTATGTCTCAAATGTCTGTATAAACCTGTGTTCAGTATTTGTATTCATAGCAAGAGTATTCCGCTCAATAAGTTAGTTTTTAGCAATCGTTCTCCATGATTGTTTTGTCCTTTCATGGCCAATTCTACCACGTCTACCTTCAGTATCAACCCTATTTACATTTACTAAAACACCTGAATGGCTTATGCTGTGATTGTCCTAATTATAATTGTATACACTATATTCACTAAATTGTAATTATTGGGTCTTTCAGAACTTTCACATTTAATTTAGGCGCCGCTATGGAAACTAAACTGTTGTATGAAACATCACTTTCATCTTCAGGTTAGCTCCAAGAATCAGAATCATCTCTGCTGTAATGTTCGTCGACATTTTCTGCTATGGTGATTTTATCTTACAGGCAAACTTGCACAAAACCAATGAGATTTTAATAACTTTTAGCCACCAAATACCGCTAAACGTTGTAACTCATGGGAGCAGCCATTTTGGAATGATGTAGTGCCTCGGGTGAGATCTATTCAGTAACAATATCACTACGGCGGCCGTATTCTGGATCAATCATATTTCGGTGTGGTTGGTCAAGTCCGGAAAACCTGTTTACTTGTGTTGCAAAGCGATTCGGTGCTACTAGAACAGACCTGGTTCAATTCCCGTCAGCTGTAAGAATTATTTGGATCAATCATAGCAAGTTTGACAATCGTCGAAATTGGTCATTAAAGGTTGTATACGGAAAAATTCGACGATCGTCGAAATTTGTCAGCAAAGTGTAAACGTGCATCTCTTGTGGTGAGGCACATCTTTCACCCACGGTCGATAGTCCAAATTGGTTATATCATAACTTTACAACGATAAAAAAATAGTGACGGTCGTGGATCTGAAAATCCAGTCACCACGACCTACAATGTACATTAGGTAATAGGGGTAATTTCTACCTGTTTTCATTGACGTCAGGTAAAGAACACAACCTTAATAATGGGCGTGGTCAAGAACGAAGGCACGTACTGGCTTTTCTATGGTTTTCCAAGTATATTCGGTGATCACGACCCTAATCCGGTGTCTTCCACTCAGGAAGTTCCTGTTGTTTCTCGTGTTCTTCAGCCTATGGACACTAATTTCACAACGATCTATGTCAAAGACTTCACAATTGATAAATATTACAATGTTCTGCCTCCATGGAGAGAGAGAAGCTACCTCGATTCCTGTGATGTAGTAAGGTAAGTCAAGTAAATCAAGGCCCTGGCAACATACGAGGAATTCAAGTTGTTTTTCCCCCAGAAATCCATGTAGATAGTCCTCTTAACACACGAAGAAGGTCTAAGTCAAATGATTCTATCAACGAAAAAACGCTACAAAGCTCAGAATCTGTTCCTAAATATGAGGAAACTAAAATTATGAAATCTGATAAAGTACAATTTCAACCACAAATAATAATAGATACATAATAATCTGGAAAACGTATCAAATTTCGATTATTTTGATACAAACAAATAGTTCAGGGAACTGCACAGAAGAAATTAAGAGAAGGATGACAATGACTTTTCGAAACTTGTACAAATGAAACATCTCTAGCAAGACATCAGTAGCAAAGCAAATATGTGTAGAATAAGAACATATGTATTCCCTGTGGCAAAATACGGCTGTGAGGCTTGGACTAAATAAAATAATGGCAATAAAAATCTAAATAAAATAATGACAAAAAAAATTGCCGCCTTCAAATAGAGATGCTACAGAAAATGGTTCATATACCATGGACAGCAAAATAAAAAAAATTAAATTAAATAAAAATTAAGTATTACAATTAATAAACGTCGAAGAGGACTGGCTTCTAAATAACATCATAACAAGAAAGCTGGACTTTTTTGGTCATCTAAAGACACATCATAACAGCATGAAAAGACTAATAACAGAAAGCAGATTAAATAGCAGTAGAGGAAGAGGTCGCCCAAGACGACGATGATTAAACGATATATCTGACTCTTTAAACATGTCCCTGGAGGAGGCAGGTAAACTCGCCCAAGATGGCAAAGTATTCAGGAGGTCATGAAGAAGACGTTTTGGAAAGAATATGGTCACACGATGATGATGTCCCAGGTGAATATTGTTTCATGTACATAGGGAATACTATTACAGAGAACCATGGGAATATTTTTTTCCAGATTCATGGAGAATATTGATTCAGAGATCCATGGGAAATATTGTTTCATATGTGTTTTGTTTTGTTTTGATCTTTTTTTAGGTTTTTATTTGTTGTGTTTTATTATGTTTTTGTTTTGTTTTGTTTCTGTTATGTTACGTTTTTGTACTGTTCTATAATGTTTTGTACTTGTTATGATTTGTGTTTATTTTGTTTTGTTATTCTTTCTTTTGGTATGCTTTTTGTTTTATTTTTATTTTGTTTTGTTTCGTTAATGTTTTGTTTGGTTTTGTGTTTTTTATGTTTATTTTTTATGTTGTGTTTTATCATGTTTTTGTTTTTATTTGTTCTTATTATGTTTCTTGTTTTGAATTGTTGTGTTCTGTTATTGTTAGGCTTTATTCTTGTTTTGTTTTGTTATGCTGTGTTTTCTTTTGCTTTTCTTTTCTTTAGTTTTTGTTTATTTTTTGTTGGTTTTTTTTCGTTTTGGTTTTTTAAGTATTGGTGTGTTGTGATTTGTTATTATTTTGTTTTCAATTTTTTTTACATTGTTTTGTTATATTTTGTAAAACTATTTTTCAGATTTTAGTAGTGTTTAGCAGAGATGAGCAGAATTTCGCAACGTTTATCACAGTTTTTGCAAGTTCCAGAATAGAGTTATGTTTTGATTTGTTTTGGTTTGGTTATATTTTTTTAAATTTTGTTTGTTATTGCTGTATTTTTGTTTTCTTTTGTTTGTTTGATTTGATATGGTATGTTATGTTTTGCTTTGTTGTTGTTTTGTTTTCCTATGTTTTATTTGTTGTTATATTTTTTTGGTACTTGTTATTTTGTTTGTTTATTTTGTTTCATATTGTTTTGTTTTTGTTAATATTTTAATTTTGTTGTGGTATTTTTTTCATACTTTTTCTTTTGTTTTTTGTATACTTATTTTGTTTCGTATTGTTTTGTGTTGCTTATATTTTTGTTTTATGTTTTGTTATGTTTACTTTAGTTAATTGTTACGTTTTTATTTGTTGTATTTTTTTTTGGGTTTTTTCTCGTGTTTTATGTTTTTTTTTGTTTTTGAGTTTTGTTATTTGGTTTTGTTATTTTTTTTTGTGTTTCTATTTTCTTTTCTCTGTTTATTTTGTTTTGTTTTTCTTTTGTTTTGTGGGGTTTTTTTTATTTGCCAAGATTTGTCAAATCCTGTATTTTCTTGTGTTTTGTTTTTGTTGTAATTTTTTTTTTCGTTTTAGTTTTCGTTTTGTTTTGTTATTTTTGTTCCTTTTTTATTTTTTTGTATTTGTTTATTTTGTTTCGTATTGTTTTGATTTTGTTTTTGATAGTTTGTTGTGTTGTTTTATTTTGTTTTGTTTTTTTTTTTAATTTTTAATTTCTTGTGTTTTATTTTGTTTTTGTTTTGTTATGTCTTTCTGTCTTTTGTTTTTGTTTTGTGTTTTTATGTTTTGTTTGTTTTGTTTTTGTTTAGCTTAGTTGTTTTTTTTATTTTATTTTTTTGGGTCGGGGGCGTTGGTCATGTTTTGATATGTTTTGTTTTGGTTTGTTTTTGTTCTTGTATTTATTATTTTTGTTTATTTTTTTGTTGTTTTGTTGTCTCTTGTTTTGTTTTTGTGGAGTTTTTATTTTGCTGTGTTTTTTTGTTCTTTTATGTTTTGATTTTGTAACTTTTGTTTGTTTGTTTTTGTTTATTTATGTTTTGATGTTTTGCTTTGTTTTGTTTTGTTCTTGTTTTTTTTGCTTGGAATTGTCGTGTTTTATTATGGTTTTGTTTTTGTTATATTATGTTTTTGTATTGTTCTGTTGTGTTATATTTTGTTTTGTTTTGTTTTGTACTTGTTATGATTTGTGTTTGTTTTGTTTTATTAATAATTTTTATGGTATGCGTTTTTTTAATGTTAGTAATTTTTTGATTTTTTTTTGTTTTGTTATTGTTATGTTGTGTTCTTGATGTTTTTTTTGCTATGCTGTTTTCTTTGAAATTTTTTAAAATTTTTTTACTTTGTTGTGTTATATATTTTTTTAAAAACTTGTTTTCAGATTCTAGTAGTGTTTAGCAGAGTTTAGCAGAATTGCGCAACGTTTAGCATAGTTTTTGCAGGTTCCAGAAAAGAGTTCTGTTTGATTTGTTTTGGTGTGGTTTAAAAAAAAATAAAAAAAAATTTAATTTTGTTATTGGTTGTTTGTACTTTTGTGGGTTGTTTTTGTTTGTTTGAGATGTTATGGTATGTTATGTTTGTTTTGTTATTGTTTTGCTTTCCTATGTATTTTTTGTTTTTGTTTGTTTTTATTTGTTTTTATTGTGTTTGTTTATTTTGTTTCATATTTTTTTTTATTTTTAAGATTTTTGCTATTTTTTTCTTACTTTTTCTTTTGTTTTTTGTATGTTTATTTTGTTTCGTATTATTTTGTTGTGTTCTTTTTTGTTTTATGTTTTGCTATGTTTAATTTTGTTAATGTTTTTATTTTGTTGTGATTTTTGTACTTATTTTTTGTTTGTTTATTTTGTTTCGTATTGTTTTGTTTTGTTTTTACTTTTGTTTTATGTTTAATTTTGTTAATTTTTATGTTTTTATTTGTTGTGTTTTATTTTGTTGTTGTTTTTGGTTTTTTTTGTGTTGTAATTTTTTTTAAAATATTTTCCTCTGCTATGTTTGTTTTTCTGTTATTTCTTGTGGTTTTTTTTAATTTTGTTATTTATTTGTTTCTATTTTTAGTATTCTTTTGTTCCGCTGTTTTGTTTTGTTTTTCTTATATTTTAGTTATTTTTTGTGTTGTTTTTGTTATGTATTTTGGTATTTGTGGTTTGTTGTTTTTTGCTTATTTTGTTTTGTATTGTTTTGTTTTTGTTTATATTATTGTTTGAATTTTTGTAATTTTATTTCTGTTCCTTTTTGTAATAGTATGTTTATTTTGATTAGTTTTCTTGTATTTTTGTTCTTATGTTTTTTAATGATTTGTTATGTTATTTTTAAAAAATGTTTATTTGATTTTTGATTTTGTTGTGTTTTTTTAATGTTTTCATTTGTTTTGTTTGTGTTGTATTTGTTTTATTATGTTTTGTTTTGTTTTGGTTATGTTTAGTTGTGTTTGTTGGGTTCTGTTTTTTTTGTCATGTTTTGATTTGTTTTGTTTTGGGTTGGTTTTGTTTTTGTATTTTTATGCTGTTTTTTTGGTTATGTTATGGTTTTTTTTGCTATTTTGTTGTATTATTGTTTTGTTTGTGTTGTTGTTTTGCTTTCTTTACTTGTTTTGTTTTGGTATGTTATGTTTTGTTTTGTTTATTGTGTTGTTTTCTTTTTTGTTGTTGCTAGGAGTTGTTTTGTTTTTGTTTTTTATGTTGTATTCTGTTTGGTTTTGTTGTGTTTTATTTTGTTTTTGTTTTTAGTTTTGTTATGTTTTGGTATTTTATGTTTTCTTTTGTTTTGTTTGCGTTTTATTTTGTTTTTGTTATGTTTTGTTGTGTTTTTTTTATTTTTGTTTTCGTTGTTGTTTTTAATTTGTTGTCAGGGTTTAGTAGTTATTAGCAAAGTTTAGCAAAGTTTAGCAGAGTTTAACAGAGTTTTTGCAAGTTGCAGAACACAGCTAGCCATTCTGTTACTCAGGTAGCAACTTTTCACAATGTTCTTGTATTCTTGAGGCATGTTGCAAATGAAGGGGTTGGTCCAGCCATGCCCGTCATCTGTAAAGACCTCTAAACATAATTAAGTAGGACTACATTAGTTACGCTTTTGATTATTGATTATTATTTAGATAGTTGGAATCGACTTGGTTATTTTTGGCATGCGACTCTAAGTACATAAATAGCGACCAACAAACACCATGGCAAGGAATAAAACGTAACGGATGAAGTCCTAATTAATTATGTGCCGAGGTCTATACTACTTATAGTCATGATCCATTAGTGCATTAATGGGTCTTAAGCAGTCTTCATCACAGCGGAGTTCATAGGTTTGGGAGTAACCAAACCCACCCACACACTTTGTTAGTTGCCTATTTGATGTGCGTTGCAGGTGGTTGCTCTTCTCTGATTTCCCGTGGAGATGAGGAAAAACAAGAGCAATAACATTAATTTTTTCCCATTAACTCCCTTGTGTTGTGACTACTTTTCAGATTTTGGGTTATTCATGTCAAGTGATTGTGGTTCCTGATTGCTTGCGTCACAGAGGCTGTCAAATCCTGTGTTTTAACTTATGTGTTCTATTATTCCAGGCACTTGACATGTCTGGAGTAGGTGGGCTATATTCTGAGTAATTACATTTGTTAAACCAATGCATTCTTTGGAATTTTAGAGCCTTACAACTGCTCACACAATTTGGCTGAGATTTGATTGATAATGTTTTTAAAATTATGAACTTACACTAATTTTTAAACACATATCTATCGCAATGGAAATAAAAAACTATCATCATCATTATCAAGTGTCGTGCCGAATGACGTTGGCGATCATATGATCTCCATGTACATCGATCTCTCATATATGTCATCATCTATGTTGGTGTCGTTAATCGACGTCATTTAGTCAAACTGTCCAATATCTTTTCTCTAGGTCTTCCACTTGATCTTTTCCCTTCTATCTTTCCTGTTGTCACAATATTCTCAATGCCTCCTCTTCTCATTATGTGCCCAATAAATGTTGACTGTCTTTTTCTTATATTATCAATAATGCATCTTTTCACAATAAAGAGCCGAACAACACAAGTCAAATCAGCATTTCAAAAAATGAAAACCATTTTGTACAATGGAAGACTATCAATGCAGACCCGAATTTGAGTGCTGAGATGTTATATAGAACCAATTCTTTTTTACGGATGGGAAGCGCGGACTGTAAACAAAAATGACACAGCGAATTAGAGGCTACAGAAATGTGGTTTCTGAGAAGAATGATGAAAATAACACGGACAGCTAAGAAAACTAATGCAGAGGTTCTCATTGATGCTGGCGTAAAAAGATCAATCATATCAAACATTAGGGGCAGACAGTCAAGATTTCTAGGGCATCTACTGAGAAGCACACAGCTTGAACTTAATAACCACTGGAAAGATCAAGGGGAAAAGAGATAGGGGACGACAAAGAGAAAAGTTACTAGATGGACTTGTATTGTGGCAGGATAGAAGCTCACCAACCGAGCTTACTGACAACACAAGAAACAGAGAGTCGTGGAGAAACATGATAGCCTACGCCATTCGGCATGACACTTAATTGATTGATTGATCTTTTAACATCCATCCTTCTAAGACATTCTTCATTAGTAATCTTTGCTGTCCAAGGAATGCGTAACATTCTTCGAATAAACCACATTTTCACTGCCTCCAATGATTTTTGTGATGTCTTATTTGTTGTCCATGCTTCATTGCCATAGAGTAGCACTGGTTCAATGCAGCATTTTAGGACACGTTTTCTAGTATCCATCGATATGGACATGTTGCACACAAATTTTTTTCACTTTATGGAATGCTGCTTTTGCTTGTCCTATTCTGCTTTCAATTTCGGTCTTACATTTACCATCTGAAGTTATTAATGTTCCTAAATATTTGACACTATTTACCTGCTTTAAGTTTTTCTCATTTAATACTATTGTACTATTTGGTGGGGTACTATTTCCTAAAATCAAAAAGCAAATCATAAATAAAATATTCAGCCAATTATTATTTTTTAAATGTCATACATTAGCACTAACTAAACAACAAGAGAGAAAGTTTACTTCGTGTGAAATGAAATGTCTGAGTGAAGCAAAAAACATAACAGGAGGTGATCATGCGAGAAATGAAGAGATACAAGAACTGTTGGAACAACATCAGTGATCATATATATTGCAAAAAAAGAGATTGAAGTGGTTCGGCCTCCTAATGAGAATGAGGCCTTATTGGTCAGCGGCAAGAGCATACAACATGAAAATGTAAGCAATAAAATACAGAGGAAAACCAAGTAGAATTTGGATTGAAGGAGATACCAACGTTCTGACACATCCCAGTATTACTGCAAATGAAGCTACCAAACGTGTAATAGCCCAAACACTAATTATCATTCAATTCTGCGACGCCTCACAGTAAAGCAGAGAAAAGAAAATCGATAGAAGATGTTTTATACGTTTTTGTAATATACTTCAGAATGTTGGCAGTTCATAGCTTATTTGACTATACATTTGGCCATAAATGTTCCACCTATCTGGCAATCATTACTACATGGCAAAAGTGATGTGGTTCTAGGTGTATCTATGTATTGTCGCAGCCGTGTGGAGAAACTCTGACATGGACTTCTAGTTCAGGACTTCTAGTTCAGGGTACAGAGAATAGGACAACTATCGCCTTGCCAGGAATGTCGTAGGAGACGATTAAGGATAGTTGGGGGATAGGCTGACAGCCATGTCACATGTGAAAACATTATAATTGTCACATCTTGTCTAAATTTCTTACTGTTGTCTTCTACCAAAGAATCTTCATGGATGACGCAGAGATGAACCCAGCGGACATTGCACATTTGTCATTTCGTGGGATGTTCCTAGATGACGGGGAATACTAGATGTACCATCACTGCGGATGTGTCAATAAATCTCATAGATGAATGATGAGCTAATTCGCCCATAAGTGTGTGTTGCTGTCCAGAAGTGTGTGCTGTGGTCTAGAAGCGTGTGATGTGGTCCAGAAGTGTGTGCTGTGGTCCAGAAGTGTGTGCTGTGGTCCAGAAGCGTGTGATGTGGTCCAGAATTACAAGACCATATTGACAATCGTTAAACGTAGTAAACTTTAGTCATTTGATGAGAAATGAAGTTATCTCTAAAACAATAACGCAGAGGAAAGTAGGAGGTGTAAGGATAAGAGGTGGACAATATATGGTCCAGACTGTTAATGTTAAAGGCTGGACATTTTTGAATTTCTCCACATTCTAACATGACTTCAGAAAATTATTGGATTGAAGATTTCAGAATTCCACCACTAGTACTTACAATGTTCTTATTAAGACGAAGATGATGATTACTATGGCAAGTACAATGTATGCTTACGTTTATTTTAAATTAATAAGAATTTAAATAATACTTCAATTTCATAAACTTTTAAATATTAACTGTATATCTCGTTGCATATAATCTTAATACAACTAAAGAACAATGTTACATTCTTAATACATCATTTTTATCCAGCAATTACTATACCAGCAATTACTGTAACTTTCTTTTTTACATTAAAACATAATTGCTACCTTAAAATTCGTAGCGACTGTTGCGATAAGTTCATTCAGTCTAGATAATAATTAATCATAAATCTTTCACGTGGTTATGAATAATTGTGTGCGGTGGTACAGACGTGTGTGCTGTGGTCCAGAAGTGTGTGCTGTGGTCCAGAAATGTGTGCTGTGGTCCAGAAGTGTGTGCTGTGGTCGATAATTATATGGTGTGGTCCAGAAGTGTGTGATGTGTGATCTGGATTTTCGTCCCGCCAAAGACGGATGAGTTGGGTCATTGGCGCAAATAAAACGGCAACACAACGCATTTCCATCCTCTGGACTACATTCAACTGGAAATCTAGTAGGACCATTGTCCTGTTTCACGAGAAATCCAGTGGGAGTTTGAGATTGAACGCTGAAGAAGAAGAAAAAGTACAAACTTACGATAATCAAACACAGTGCAGTGCCATTCTTAATCTCCCACCGGATACGACTTAGGCGTTTGTAACTAATATATTCAGTATTTTTACCACTTCCACTTAACGGTGGACGACTGTAACCATATCTAGTGTCTGTGGTGTGTGTGTGTGTGTGTGTGTGTGTGTGTGTGTGCGTGCGTGCGTTAGTTATTCGTCGTCGGATCATCATTACTACAAACTGGACACGTCCATAGTTGCTCCGATCTCTCCCTGAGTGTATCCGCCATTATACTTCTGCTGACAGTACAGATCCTATACTGGTTAACCAGCATACTTCTGCGTCCAAAAAATTTTCACTTTTAGCAACACCGCATTTCAAACTCTGATCTTTATCCTGAACATTGAAAAGGAATCATCATCCACACTGGTTTCACTCTTGCATGCTATATATCTTAAGGAGTTCAAAACGTCAGCTCGATCCATTGCCCCATCGACCTGTGCCACAATCACGCATGATGTCAGTTGATCTGCTCCTTCATTGCCTCTAACATCCACAAGAAAATAAATGTAACCACTTTCAGCCTCGTCTTTCTCAAGGTCTCAATTCACTGTTCGCGAACATCTCTAACATTGTATTAGCCGAGGTGTCGTTCACCGACATTGTGAACATCTCGCCCTAGTTCGAATCTCACACCAAGCGTTTAAGAGCAAGGCGTTCTCGAGCTGAGCGAACTTGTCACATTAGCGCCTGAGCCCATCGGTTACTGAACCCTTTCTATCTGCAAGTATATTTACGGTATAGGAAAGCTTGGCGGTAGAGTTGGGTCAGGGATGCCATCGTTGTCTCTTTTGTGCCTGACCTCATCGGATACGGAACCCTTTCTCTTCGCGAGCATGTTTCCGGTATAGGAAAGATTGGCATTAAAGTTAGGTCAGGTCTTCTTGCTTTGCCGGGGGCCCAAGATTGCGTCTGGGTCTCTGCCCATAAGGAGTACATGTAACTAGAAGCTTGTCTCGAGCTAACAGAGCTTGTAGTTCCGATTTCCTTGGAACGTTTTCACTTTATGTTTGCAGTTGGTGCTGCCCTATGGCGCTGTTCTGCCCTTTCATTGTACTCAGTATGAAATCTATTCGTCTCTCGCCATGCATTTACCTTCTTCTTCTTCTTCTTTCGTTCACTTGAAACATGTCTATATCTGCAATTCTGTCTCCTTAATAAAACTCACTGTCTTTTGTAGTTCATACAGTGTCCCATAGAGCTTTGATTCCAGTGTTGTTTCCTCTGGCCAATATGTCTTCCTCAGCCTTTCATGCTCAGAACACTCTTGAAGTATATGTTTGGCACTCTGTACTGCCTGTCCACATGTACACATGGCCGAGTTGCCAATCTTGATCTTTGTATACATGTGACTGCAGAGTCGGTTGTGTCCTGTTCTGAGACGTAGAATTATAACTTGTTCTGGTCTGTTCATAATGTGATAATCTTCTTGTATTGGTGTTTGTGGCTTTCTTATTAACTTGATCATCTGTTTTTTCTGATGGTAGGTGATTGGTATATCTGGTTGGTCTTCGGCAGCACCTTCCTTAGCCAGTTGGTCTGCTTTTTCATTTCCTGGTATTCCACAGTGAGAGGGTATCCACTGCATGGTTACCTTATCTTGTTAAGACAATTCGCTAATTAGTTTTTTCAAGTCTGTTAGTTTTCCAGACTGGAGAGCTTGAAGCACTGACCTTGCATCTGTCAGGAATACCACAGGCTGTAGGTCAGAGTTGGAGTTCAGCAGTTTTTTAGCTGCCACACTAATTGCCTGGATTTCTGCATCATAATTATTGCAGAATTTTCCTGTCGATGTTCTGATTGTATCTCTAGGCTTGTGTGGATATTCTATATATATACACCTGCACCTCCATTCCTCACAGCATTCTGTGCTGACCCATGTGTATACTCTGACCCATATATCTTGTGGATATTCCTCATCCAGGAAACGGAGGGTGACTGTCCTCCGCTGCACACTGTTCAGTTCGTCCTCGCTTAGTATTCCTTTCACATGGGTCTGAATGTATATTGACATTCCATGCCTTTCACTCCACGGGGTTTGTTCTGGTGCAGATCTTAAGGGGCTGTCAACTTCAGGTAGGTCTGTAAGTTGTCTACGGAGTCGTTTAGCTTGTTGGATAAAGCTGCTTCTTTTCAGTCGCCCCATTGCTAGATTTTGGAATCTTTCCTTCATTGGATGACTTGGCATACACTGAAACTTTTCTGCTTGAATTAGTACTTTTGTGTCTCTGCGTTCGCCAAGTGTTTGCATTCTTCCCATTTTCTGCATCTCTGCTATGGGTGTTGATTTCATTGCTCCCAACATTATTCTAAGTGCTTGGTTTTGCACTTTATCTAGATCTTGTAATGTGGTGTTTGATGCAGGACACCTCGCAGCTGAACCATATTCCAGGTGTGGTCTCTAATCTCAGGTTTCTAATCATTTCATTGGACACTCCATCAGGTCCATGGAACTTTTTCATTTTCAATTTTATATTGCATGCTCCAGTTCTCTATTGTGATTGGTGCCTCCATGACTTCAGGTATAGGTTCGTCTTGTCCAATGTTTTGCTGGTTCGCTCGAACCTGCTGCTGTTGTTTATCTGGGCTGACTTTGACGTTATTGTCTTCTGCAAAGGAATCTGCAAAGTAATCAGCTGCATGTTTACCTGTTAAAATGTTTTTATCTTTATAAAGTGTGATCCTGGTATTTCTCCCTGTACCTTCATCATTTAGTTGTTTTACAAGTTTCCATAATTTCCTAGTATCTCTTTCTATGTTGAGCGACTCTGTTTTAGCTTTCCAGCTGCTCCGTCTGGCTTGTAACTTGGCTCTTTGAAATTTAGCCTTTGTTTGCTGATATTTGTTGTGATGTTCTTGGATAGGTCTGTTCTCAGCCTGCTGTCTAGATGTTTCCATCTCATTTTGCAGCTTTTCCAGTTCATCATTCCAGTAGGGTTTGTAGTTTTTGCGTGCCCCCCCCCCTGGGTATGGTTTTACTAGCAGCATGTAGTATACATCTATTAAATTCACTCACTGCTCTATTGATTTCTTTGTCCAAGTTCATGTCCTTAGCTAGAACACTGGTTAAATGCTGGTACATTTTCCAGTCTGCCCTGTTATAGTTCCACCTAGTGAGCTTGCTGCTGTCCTTGGTAAATTCATTGTGAATTTCCAGAAATACTGGTCTGTGGTCACTACCCCCAAGCTGCTTTCCAACGACACGTGTGATGTTCCATTCCAGGCCTGGTGAGTGGAATGCCAGGTCTGGTGTAGAAGTGGTGTGCCATGCTCTCGAGTAGAAGGTTGGTGAGTCTGCTGGCTGGTTAATAAGGATGAGATTATTTTCATCCTGCCAGCTCTCAAGTTCCTCACCTCTCTTGTCGATTTGATCGTAGCCCCAGCTCTGAGAGTGGCTGTTGAAGTCACCACACACCATATGCCTTTCTTTGTCTGGAATTGTGTCTAGTGCCAATGGTTTATCATTTGAGCAGTAGTAGTTCTGGAGATGGAATTCTGCACTGTCTGTTTTTAGGTGGAGCATCTGGTATTCTGCCCCTTCCATATATACTTCCAGCTAACATGCGCTGATATTGTTTTTAACAAGTGTCAGAATTCCACCCTTTCGTCTGTCCTTTCGGTCACATCGGTAGCACTGGTAGCCTCTGATTTTGAAGGCTATGTCGCTGCTGAGGTGTGTTTCTTGGATACAGCATATATTAACTTGTTCTTCACTGAGGACATTTTCAAGTTCCAATTTTTTGCTGTATCCATCTCTTTTACTGTTGACACCCTCAGCATTCCAGTGCATTATTTTTATTTGTCGTTTGTTTGTTTGGCCAGTAGCTCTATCCCCTTGCCTCCTGGCTCCTCGGGGCAATTGAGAAGGACTTTCAGTAACTGAGGTTGGGCCCTTTCGAGGTATAGGGCCCGGCACCGTCCCTGCCTGAACGTCCGCCACAGGGCAGACACCATAACTGTTATTAGATGCAGACATGTTTCCATTGTGTTTTGTGCGTGGCAACCTGATTATCTGTGCGCCTTTTGGCTGGTTGCCTCCGTCTTCAGCACTCTGCTTGCTTGGGCCGGACTATGGTCCTGCTCGAGTTGGAGTGCCCGACCAGTCTTAGTTTCCAGCCTCTGATGGCTGAACTAAGCCCCATCACCACTTCAAGGTTCTGGCCTCGATGGAGATGCATTTACCTTTTCGTGTCTTTTTCATTGGCCGCCCCTCCATGGCCAATGTTCATACTGGACTGACTAACGTCACTATGTGTTGACAGTGCCGCTGCATGTGTTGGTGCTGGTGGTATCAGAGATATTGTCCGTCTCTTTTGCAATCAAACCTCTTTCCGTCTGCTACCTCCACATTCTCAGAAACGATCCCCAAATGATTTAGCCAGAATCAGCACGAGCCGCTGTATTTCTGTTACCAGAGTGCACTGTGAGGAGGTACATTTGGGATCTTGGTTATCTTCTAACCCTGGGTCCGTCGAGAGCATTGCGTTTCCTTTGCACCCCACTAGTGCTTTCTAGTATTCTCTATGGTTGCGAGAGTTGGACACTCACTTCCGACATGGAGCGACGGCTACATGCCTTCCATTATAAGTGTTACAGAAGATTCTACAAATTTCCTATAGAGATCATAAGACAAATATGTGTGTAAATAACCAGAAATAAAATATAGATGTATGCAGGTCTACAAGAATTATTTCTTTCAATAGTGAAGCGACGAAAACTTGCATTATTTGGATATGCATACAGACATGATTTCTTCGTAAAAGAAACAATACTGCAGGGACCTGTCGAAGGTGAAAGAAGTACAGGAGCCAAATAAAAACATGGAAAGACAACATCAAGGAATGGACAGGACAAGATTGTTCCTCAATCCTCCACATCCTTGAAGAAAGAAATTGCTGGCGGACTGTGTGATGAAGTATCCAATGTGGTACTTCTACTACCATGGCGGGTTACGCCTTTATAGATAGATTAAGACAAAATATTGAGTACCTAACTGCAATATATAGCGATTTCCCTAACTATGTCAGTCGTGCAAGATTTTATAGCGGTTGCCAGAATGTCACAGCCACTAACGATGATCAGCGCCATTGAAATGTATAACAACAGGAGTAGGTGATTTGTTGTTGATGGCATGAAGATGTAGACAGAAACAATCATTTAATGTTTTGCCAGGTTCACCTATAGGCCTATATTTTATGCCACAGCGTTTACAGATAATGTAAAAGTTATCATTTGTAATCATTTATTTACATGTTTTTTACATGCAAAGAAATCATCGATAGTGAAAGTCTACCTATTTACTAAACCTTTTGTTGCCTTTCAGCGTCAGCAGTAGAACAGTTTTCTGGAGATGGGCCTCATGTGTGCTGTTAATATTGTGGAATTTTTCGCCTCTTTTATTTCGGTTACCATCGCTTTCGTGGTAGTCCTCTAGGTCTGCCTTAACTGTATCTGTGTAACATAGCTTGCTGTGGTATACTGTCTGATGGTGGTCTTCAGATTTGTGCAAACCATTTGATATGTTGTCTCTTGATATATTCCAAAATTGGGGTGGTACCAGTTCTTTGTCTAATGTCCTCATTCCACATTCTGTCTCTTATCGATATTACTAGGATTCTGAGTAAGCAACCCATTTCAGATGTCACAAGTTTACGTTTGTCTTGTGTTGTCGTTGTCCATGTTTGACTTTTGTAGCACAGCGCTGGCATAATAATATAGTGATTATATAATAATATATGACAAGGAGTGCATTTACACTACATAGGCACCGTTTTCGTCCTATCCATTTTATTATAATTGTTTTTATAATCTTTTTATTAGTAGTAGTAGATATTTTATGTCATCCTGGACTACCTATGCGAAATACACTCGACAGCTTAACACTTTTCAACTTCGGTGCCTACGAAACTTCATGGGAGTACGTTGGCAGGATCGTGTACCAGACACGGAAATTATTCAAAAATCCTATATGCAAAGCATCAATGCTGGACTGGTCACATAATCCATATACCTGACAAACGTCTTCCAAAGAGATTATTCTATGGGGAGCTGTGCGATGGTAATCGTTCAAGCGGCTGGAAGACAACGCGCTTCAAGAATCACCTAAAAAAACTCTCTCAAGCGCTGCAGCATCGTTCCTAGCTCCTGGGAGACTACATTACTTGATCTCTCAGCTTGGCACACCCAGATTACTGCTGGTCTCACTAAATTTGAAGAAAAGAAAGAACACTGTGGGCAAATTACAAGCGATGGAAGCGGAAGAGCAAATCCGAAAATTCTCCTACTCCAAACCCTCTACACTCCTGCATGCACTGCAATAGAACTTTCCTGACACGAATTGGACTCATCGGGCATCTGCGAACTCACCAACCAAATTAGATAATCACAAATATTTTGTTGTAATTCTACTTGTTCATCACATTTATTGTTTTTCTTGCCATGTTTATCTTCGCTTGCGAAGGAGGAACAACAACATATAATTATAATACATATTTACTTATTCACTATAATTACTTCTGTTCTTATTGTTCACTATATCAGGTATTTGTACTGTCGTAACAGAGCTTCCATACATTTTTAGGACGATTAATATAAGGTAATACTGCATGAGACGTAACAACAAACTCAGGTTTTACTTACGAAAAACACCGAATTTTAGCACAATGATGTCAGCAACATACTTTAGACTCAAAAGACCATCACACACACACACAACTGCAGTGTGTGTGTGTAAAACATCATACACTTGAATAGCTGCCATCACGAAAGTATTTGTCGATGTTGAATGCGTTGTCTCTCACAACAACATGGCACTTCTCACGTGCAATTGACCACTCATCCAGCATCATTTCAAAATGTGCAAGCAAGTTTGTGGCCGTATGATGTTCATCAAATGTAGTACAATGGAAGACTACACTGCGGTGAACGAAGGACTCTGTTAAGCAATGGCCAATGAGGACCACAGGTTTCAGAGAGTTGATGCATACAATGGAAAAAAGGTATGAATTGCTTTCAAGAAAGTACTTTGCTGAATATTTCATTCCTGACATGTGTAAAATCTGAAGGTAAAAATTGCAGCAATGATATCTGACACCGATTACATATCATTAACAACAGATACGTGGACAGCTTAGACACACAGCACCATACTGCCATATTTACCAGAAAGTCACTAGAGACACTCCAGTGTACCTAATTGTGTCTAAAGATATACATTTGAGAATCACCGATCTCTACTGTCGTTCAGTGTATAAAAAAGATAGTTTTAGATGGCGACATGCTTAGTCAGATAACAATTCGTTACGAAAGTTCATGCTTATATCGTTTTTATTATACACAATATTCCTGACTAAGTTTGAGGAAGGGTTCATATTTTTGTGAGCCAGTCATGGATCTTTCAGGAAAAGTTGTCTTCATCACTGGAGCTGCTCAAGGCTTGGGGAAGGCATACGCAAGGGCTGTACTTGAGCAGGGAGGCAAGGTGAGTTATATTTTACATTATGCAACATTTACGAAAATCCATGTTCAGTGGTGTAAACATAAATCTATTTCTGAGTAGGGACGGATGAGACAGATTAACAGACAGGTAGACTACTTCTACATTCGTTTTCCTACTTTTGCTATTTATCAGGAAATAGTTTGGAAAATTAAATGCATTGATTCGTGTTTTGCAGCACTGCTAAGATATACTATTCGCCCTGACATGTCCGGCTTCAACTTTGACCTACACTGGATAGGTCAACTAAATTCACGTCAAACCTTCATAGTCACCTCTCAAAATATGTATGACAGTCACGTATATAATAATATTATCATTTGTTCCCTTTTGAGCAACAGAAACGCAATTACAGAATGAAGACTAGTTTTGATTGTAGTTCAGAGAATGAATCTATATGCTAATGACATGGTTGCCAGATAAAGACTGTCATTTAAAGCATAAATAAAAACACTAATAAAACATCAGAAAAAGTCAATATGACATCCCTGGCTAATTGCGGCCGCACCGGGCATCAAGGCTGGAGGGCATCAAAATGCCCCTCAAAATAATGAAAACTTTGAAATGGGGTTTAAGTGCCTTTGCCGTGCCAAAGTTGATGCCTCACGCCGTTAAAAAATAACATTTTTCCTTGTTAAGCCCATTTATTTGGCAATTATGTAATAACACATTTTTGGCACATTATTATAAAATATTAAAATTAATTAATAAGTTGAACTAGTTCCTCTCGAAAGAAGACACTCCCACAATTTACTTAGAAATTATGTTTTTGCTTGTAAGAAAAACGAAAAATAAGTTTCAGTTTCGATCGTCAATCAATTCAGTCTTTCACTTAGAACCGTAAAAGTCCATCATAAGCAGTATTTGAGTTAGATGACAAATCAAGTTTATTTCTATAATTCTAGAGTTGAATGCTATCACTCAACGACAACGATTTTATCATCGATAAAGATCAAACATTTAAATCAAGTTTTAAAATTTGGCCAGCACAATCAGGCTCGCGTTTCAGCGCATCATAAAGTCCTATAATCCAGTGAAGAAATCAGATAGTGAAAAAGTGTAAAACGTGTTGTGTACAAGTGCATTATGGATATTATTAAAAAACTCCTGAACTGTGAGCTAATTTTAAAGAATTTAAAGAATTTTAAAGTGAACTAGAATTTAAAGACAAGTACCAAAGGCCTTTGGAATTACTTGCCTTCATTAAGAAACATTGAAAAATTTTCAGTCAGACTAGGGAAATTATAATTTTGAATTAAAATTTTCAAATTTATTTCTGTCTATGCTAAAAGTGGATATAATCGATGATAATAATTAACTTGTAGAATTTTACTCTGATTTTATTGTTTATAAAAATCAATTTCGGCTGAGGGGTGGGGCATCAAAATCTTAATAACACCGAACAGCACTTACCTTAGGTACGCCACTGCTACAAGCATAACCCTTTTCTCATGCTACATATTGTTGAATGTATAGATATTTATTGGTTATTATGATATATATATATATATATATATATATATATATATATATATATATATATATATATATATATATATATATATATATATATATATATATATATATATATTCATTGAAAAATGTATTCAGCAAGAACGTGATCTTCACAACAATTTCAGTGATTTTACGAAGGTCTTTGACCGTGTTTGGCATGATTGTCTATAGCTGATACTGAGACAATTTAATGTTGACACCTGAAACATAGACATTATTGAATCACTTTACAAAAACGCAAGTAGTGCTGTCTTATCAAATAATACAACTGGAGAGTTCATTTAAACAAATGTGGGAGTTTGGCAAGCATGTATAGTATCTCCAGAACACTTTTCAACATCTCAATAGAAGATCATCTGAAAAGAGAAACAGGGGAAGTTCCAGATAAATATAGATAGACGGCATCAGAGAAATACGAGAACAGAAAGTTTACACTACATCGGCATCACAGTTAGTAACAAACGAAGTCTTCGGCTTCACGTGATGCCTAGCGGCACACATGAATAGGACAAGACAAGGCACAACTTATATATCACGACTCAACATATGTCTAGAGCATATCATACAGGAGACCTTCAGGACTACAAAACGTCTATATCGATCGACGATCGCCCTATTTGTAATTTGCGCTTCGCTGATGATATTGATCTTCTAGCTGGGTCAGATCAAGAATAACAAGAGTTAACAGAAAAATTAGTAAACGTTACCAGCAAGTACGAAATGGAAATCAAAATTGAAAAGAGGTTAACAGGTTAACAGCAGAGACACAGAAACACAGGCCAACATCATGATTAATGGATATAAACTTGAGGAAGTGAATACTTTCAAATATCTCAGATCTGGCATATGCAGCGATTGAAAATGCAAAGCAGTTTAAAATACGTCATGGGAAGGTGTTAGCTTTTATGTCAGGGTTAAACTTAATTTGGAAAAGTAACATCAGTGGTAGAGTGAAAATCAAGCGTTATAACTCACTAGTACTTTCTATTGTGCTGTATGGTTGAGACTTGGACACTCACTATGGCATGTAGAGACGACTACATGCCTTCGAATACAAATGCTACATACGAATTATATGAATCTCTTTTCCAGATCATAAAATAAATGTGCACGTAGGAAATATAATAGAAACGTATACTAGAATGCGGTCATCAATAGTTGATCATCAATATTGTCTATTATCTCCGTAATTACTGAACGTATGGGATTCATATTTTGCATGAATGTATTATTCATAACCACGTGAAAGATTTATGATTAATTATTATCTAGACTGAATGAACTTATCGCAACAGTCGCTACGAATTTTAAGGTAGCAATTATGTTTTAATGTAAAAAAGAAATGTTACAGTAATTGCTGGTATAGGCGTATCGTTCCCTTGTTTTAACATGGATAAAAATGATGTATTTAGAATGTAACATTGTTCTTTCGTTGTATTAAGATTATATGCAACGAGATATACAGTTTATATTTAAAAGTTTATTAAATTGAAGTATTATTTAAATTCTTATTAATTTAAAATAAACGTAAGCATACATTGTACTTGCCATAGTAATCATCATCTTCGTCTTAATAAGAACATTGTAAGTACTAGTGGTGGAATTCTGAAATCTTTAATCCAATAATTTTCTGAGATCATGTTAGAATGTGGAGAAATTCAAAAATGTCCAGCCTTTAACATTAACAGTCTGGACCATATATTGTCCACCTCTTATCCTTACACCTCCTACTTTCCTCTGCGTTATTGTTTTAGAGATAACTTCATTTCTCATCAAATGACTAAAGTTTACTACGTTTAACGATTGTCAATATGGTCTTGTTGTCTAGCAAGGGTATATATTAAAAATCTCACATGTCTTAACAGTGATAGATGTGTCACTTCGGTTGTGTTATTTTTATATTTGTTCACTATTATCTTGATGTTATCTAAATCCTTCTTCTTTTCGGTCTCCCCATGCCTTGTTTCTAATTCTTCTTATTTTTTTAATTTATAATCCGATGAATCGTAAAGATTGATAATTATAGTTGGTTGAATGAAACACAACCTATCTTTTTGAAAATATTCTCTTCCACTTTCAATATATTGTCTTCACATTTTTTCCATAATTCTTTGTCAATGACGGAGAGTATATTATGTGCAATTTTCAGAACATCGTTAAATTTGAAGTTTTTATTTTTCTTTGCCACTGTTCCCTAAATTTTAGCCCAAACAAATTCCATTGAATTTAAATGTGAGTGGTACGTTGGTAATCTTAGACATCTAGGTAAAAGCATTTCCATAATTTTGTCAATGTGGAAAGGCTTTGCTCTGTGTGCATTCTTTACCAACAGCAGTAACTCCTGTTTCATGTGAATGTATGTAAATGTAATTCTTTAAGCCATATTTTTATCTCCTTTGTAGATGAGAATGTAGAGATCTTATCTTCACATGCTACAATATTATGGTTGGAAGTATTGTCCATAACCAGACAGGAGGGTCTATCTAATGATGGAAGTACAGTTTTCTCTATCTACCCTCTAAATATATGACCATTCATCTCAGAACGGTAGTCTCGATTATCGGTAGATTTGCAAATAACATCACAATAAAAACGCGTCGAATAGGAAATCTATCAATCAATAAACCTGTAACCTGTCTGGGTCATAGGGGTACCACATTTGATGCTTCAGCACACAATCCTCCAGCGATTTATACCTTCAACGACGCGAATGAGTGAGGATAAATTGTGTATATCCATTCCTTGATGTTTTCTGTCCACGTCTTTATTTGCCCTCCTCTGCCTCTTCCTCTTTCGACGGTTCCCTGCAGTATTGTTTTTGAAAAGAAATCATCCCTGCATACATATCCAAAATATGAGATACACCTTTGAGGAAATTGGAGTTTAGCTATTATTTTTAAGTATAACTATTAAAACAAAATAACTATCTCTAAAACAAAAACGCTTACCAAATGTCGCACTCATGAAACGATTAATCTTCGTTCCAAGATTGAGGTATTTGGTGTGCACGATACGCATTTCGCAGCTATATAATTCAATCCCTGATAATGTCTTCTTATTTTACCATGCTTTTAATTCGCACGTATACTTTGCCTAACATCAAATGAAAAGTTGGAGGGAGAAAAAAACAATAAAAAATTAAGACGCATTTCCCCTCATTTACAGAATATATGGTAATTTGTACCGTAAACTCATCTACTTTTATGACTATCAAAAAACATGTACTGCTACCAACAATACGACATTCGTAGCGACTGCTATGATAAATCCGTTCAATCTAGATAATAATGTATCATAAATCTTTAACATGATTATGAAATAATACACTCATGCAAAATATGAAGCCTATATGCTCAGTAATTACGGAGATAATAGACAATATCCGTGATCAACTATTGAAGAACCATTGCTTTCAATAGTTAAATGGTGAAAACGTGCATGCCGACATGTATGCCGACATGATTCCTTGTCAAAAACATTACTGCAGCAAGCCGTCGACTTTGGGAGAAGCAGAGGAGGACATAAAAGAATAGACAAACAGCATCAAGGACTGGACAAGGCAAGATGTTTCCTCACTCATCCGCATCGTTGAGGAAAGAAATCGCTTTAGGACTATGTGTGGTGAAAGCATCCAATGTGGGTACCCCTGCGACTCTGACGGGTTGCGGGATTATTGGTTAGGATAGAATGATAAATCGTAATGTCCCACATCCCAAACCTACCTTATTTTTAGGGATCATTAAACGAAATATATCATAAAACAGAGACCAAAATGTATTTTAAATTATTTCCTTGGCTATATTTATCAAACGATGGCTATTTATTTATTTATTTAAATACAAATTTAAATATAAATGAGTGGGTTATGGACGCTGTATGGGCGTTTTAAGAGGGTTTTATTGGTGGAAATAGACTCGAGTTATGCAGGGAATAGACTATACGAGTTAAATAGACTCGTTAAACGTTCGTCTGTAACCTAGATCATCACATGAATTCGGTAGATTCTCGGTTAAGTGGTGCTAATTTTCACTAAATTCACTAAATTCGAGACAAAATGAATGACTTTGCATTACGTTATTACATCACTCTATATTATTAGGATAACACATATTTAATAATGAAATTGAATTTTATTTTAACTTTCGACAGGTTTTCCTTGCAGATGTGAATTCTAAAGTTGGCAATGCCACTTGCGAGGAGTTTACGAAACGTTTCTCTGACAAAAATGTCAAATTTTCTGCCTTCGATGTCACAAACCAGCAGAAATTTAGAGGTAAACCAGATCACAGATGCTAATATTGGAAATAATAAATGAATGATTCCAATATTCATTAATTCAAGAAATCACAATGCGACGATTCTAAATTCCGGCGTTGGTTTTCACTCTCTGCCTGTCAGCAATATGTAATCTGAAGACCAGAGTGTGTATTATCATAGTTTATAGTCTCAATCTTTACTGCGATATGTGCTGAAAATTATTTTATAAATAAGAGTTCACAATTTTAACCACATCTCACATGAAATTTGACTTGAATTAAATTAAAATATCTGGCAAATCCTGCTTTGACTCTGAGTTAGCTTCAAAGTGATTATTTTGAGACTATGAGACGTAACAGCCAACTATAATCCAAACATTACTAGCTGCCTCTTGCGACATGCATGGCAGGTATCTGTTGATATTATGTGTGTCCTGCTTGGAACCTGGAGAAAACTAGCAAATTAAAACAAAAAATGATTTTGATGATTCTTTTTGAAAACTTGCATTACAACATGTAAAGTTTGGTCATAAATTACGTCAGCAATTTTCGCCTGTTTTTCACACCTTCACCATAGTCAAAAATTGTGAGAAATCAAGGAACCAACACTTTTCTTTAAATTTTTATTGTGAGAAATCAAGGAAACCACCCTTTTCTTTAAATTTTTTATTTTGAGAAATCAGGGAGCCCACCCCTTTCTTTAATTATGTTTAAAAATACTACCCCCCCCCCCCCCAATTTTACCTGAAAAAAATATTAGCAGAAAAAGTGCTTACAATATAGGTTTTTATGAAAATCGTTATAAAAAACATTTCTTCTTCTTCTTTAGCGTTCATTTTCACATGCATCTCTCTGTAGCAGGACCATAGTCCTTTTATATTTCCAGAAGGATGTAGCTCAGATAATTGAAATTCGCTGTATCGACGGTTATTGGCACCAATGGCCCGACACATCTGGCTGCGGTGGAAAAAACATTTCAAATTGACATAATTTAATTAGTATATAAGAATCACTATTGTTGATATCAACTCTCGTCAACAACAGTCTAATTTTTTCAGACCCCCCCCCCCCCACCACCATTCTTGAAATAATTTATGGACAGTCCCTTTTAGAAGAATTCAGGAGACTGTACACTGTAGTATTAAAAGCAGCTATGTCCTCACGACTTGTACGGATGAGTTTTGTAATTATTTTCCTATGAATGAGAAATTATGTAGCCCTTATAAAAATAAGAAGTGGTTCCGGCCACGGTTATGTGACTGTGATTTATGCATTCAGCCACTTATTCTATGATTAAGATAAAAGTATGTCCCATGGCAGCAACCTGCTGTCGAGGATGAAGATAACTCTTCATGTACTAAGCCGTACTCTAAATGACCAATACAAATCACGGAAATGTTTTATATACCATGATAGATAAGTGCTTGAGATAAGTGCGCAAGACTATTCTAGAGAGAGGCGTATTTTTAAATATACTAGTGAGAATCAGTTCACAACAGGAACTCCCGAAGGGATACGGAAATGTTTATTAGCAACCGCCCTTAACTATGACGTTATGGTTAGTCCCTGCTAATACATTATGTATATCTAAGTGTTCGTGGTTAAACAGAGCATCAAATACAGTTATTCATAGAAATTTGTCTCAGACAATTCATGGCAACCACTTCCAACAAGAGATTTAAACTAGAAGCTCTTCTTCCACGTTTATTCTCAAACTTCTGCAGATTTTCATACTGACGTCTAAAGAACGGAATGCAGTCTTTTATGACTTACAGTTTAGCAACAATATATTCACCTTTAATACTCACACATCCGACTTCAGCATGACCTATTGCTCATTTTCACCTTCCATGGGATCGGACAGAATTCCACACCAAAACCTCCTTAGTCGTCCCTCGTGACATGCATGACAGTTGTCTGTGTTATATTTTTGCCCTCCTATTGAACCTTATAAAAGACATAGTAATCGTATTTCCTGAAATATATTTCTCAGACTTGTATAGTACAGTTATCTTATCTCCCAGACTTTGTACGGCATAAAAATGGTTGCTTTTAGTAGATTAGCCATATAGAAATACATCTAATATGCTAGTTTATACTCTAATATAGCTGTAGGAAAGGCATGTCAGGCTGGTTTTGAAGACATGTATAATTGACATGGATGATAAGAGAGATTCAAATTTCTAGCATAGATACACGTTTGGTTGTTATTTTCGGATGATGACACATCAGTTCGTGCGCTATTTTTTTTGGATAGATAAGTGTATGTTAACGGGATTCGTGGAGCCACAAAAATGACCGATCCTTTCGTTCATAGGTTCCCAAATTTGTTTGGGCCACCGCGCTCTTTGCAATACATAAATGTTGTAACGACCTCTCATTGTAGTAATTCTCCACAGCCGTTTGATATTTTTCGACGTAAATAGCAACTATAGTCCGTTCAGAATCGTTTGCCGAGATGTTAAATTATTTTTATCAAAAACGTATTGTTCATTTGGATTGATCATTTGAAGTTAGGTTTAGAATAATAATGTCGCTATAGAAATATTTTTTTATCAAAGAAATGTGATCCAGTATCAAAGATACCTTATTTAACCTATATTAAAAAAAAGTTAATCTAAATTATAAACAATCGCTGGATTATGTAGATGCTTACATCTCACAGCTGATTATTAAATATAAAGGCATGACCCTCACAGTAGAATGTGCACCGTTCTAAAAGTAGTTGTTTCCACTGTACATTTGTATAAAGCAATGTTACATATGGAAATTCCCGTTTAGCACCAAATATTATTTTTCCTGAACTTAGAATTATGTGAAATCAAAAACGGCTATTTACTCGATTTCAAGTCACAAGTCAGAGGCACGTCTCAATATTTACAGACAGTAGGCGGCACTAAGCATATTACCTTCTGCAAGTCTATGTGAGAATGAATCTGAAAGCGAAATATTTTACTGAGCATAACATTGCTATAAAGCTTTATCAATACTTCTGCAGAGAGCGTAAAAAGGGACATCTTTATTGTTCTTTATCAAATCCTGAGAAGAGAACAATGCATATTTTAGGTTTGTGTAAACGTTCATTTGATCGAATAGTGGAAGCAAGCGGATATTTATTGCCAACAAATTCACGAAAGCAAGGAAGGAAAGAAAAGATAGACAGTTTCGATAAGGACCTAGTAAAAAGAGAAATATGTAGAATGTTTGATAAAAACGAAGAAGTGACACTTAGAAAGTTGAAGATTTGGCTGAAAACTAATAACGACATTGAAATATCAAAAACTTTATTATGGAAAACTGTAAGAAATGCAGGCTTCACCTTTAGAAAGTATGCTGGTGGAAAAAACATTATTTGTGAAAAGCCACATCTGGTAGCTCTTAGAAGCAAGTATTTACGTGAAGTGAAGGGAATGCGCGAGAATGGTTATGATATTGTGTATTTAGATGAAACTTGGATCAACGCTCATCATACAAATGAAAAGGAATGGCAGTTAGCAGATGGAAGTATTAAAAGATCAGTACCAAGTAGTAAAGGGCAACGTTTGATAGTTGCACATGCAGGTAGCAGACATAATGGGTTGTTGCAGAATGCTCATCTAATTTTCATTTCAAAATCCATTGACAATAGAGACTACCACTCCGAAATGAATGGGCACATATTCGAAGACTGGATCGAAAAAAGTATTCTTCCAATATTAGATAGACCTTCTTGTCTGATAATGGACAATGCTTCATACCATAACGTAGTGAACGTAGAAGATAGAATCCCAACATCATCAAGTACAAAAGATGCAATCAAAACGTGGCTCATAAAAGAACACATACCATTTACCGACAGGTACTTGAAACCCGAATTGCTTAACCTTGTAAAACAGACACAACGAACAAAGATATTTAAAATAGACAAGTTAATTGAAGAACATGGTCATAGATGTTTGAGACTACCTCCATATCATGCACACTTAAATCCTATAGAGCTAATTTGGGCAAAAGTTAAAGGACACGTAGCATCTACAAATACAACTTTCAAATTATGTGATATTGAGACACTTACAAATCAGGCTCTATCAAATATACATAAAGACTACTGGGTGAAATGTGAGGATCATGTGTTACGCCAAGAAGAGGAATATTGGAAAAAGGAAGGTTTGTTGTTTGTTCAGCCGAAAACAGTAATCGACCTATTTGACTCGTCTGATTATGAATGATCATTACTCTGATTAAGTCTACACTAAAAAAAGTTTGATTTGCAAAATTTACAAGTTGATTTGTAAAACATTTCATTGCTCAATACCACCCAAGCAATTCAAAAAAATGTTATAAGCAAACCATCAACCATTACTTATAAAAATTAGCCCGCTTGATTCAATACAGAAGTTCAGATATCTTGGATCAACTATTACAGACAAAATTTCCTTACATGAAGAAATATATGTACTTATTTCAAAGGCAGCGACAACATTTGTGAAACTCACACCAAGAGCATGGAACAATATCAAATTGACTCTACGAACAAAATATATATTTTAAATTTTTTTTACACCTGCCACCATGTAAAATTTTGTGGACACGCCTATGGGTCATCATTGCACTAGATTACTGTAAAATATTTTGTTTATGGTCGAAATAATATTTACATGGGCAAACATCAAAAGAATTCGCCGCTTTCAAATAACCGTTACAGCTAGACATCAAGTAACACATATGTTTTCGCGACATGGACATTTTAACAACGTATGCCAAAATTCATGTGAAATCATCAAGAACTTTTTGAATTATAAATCATAACATCTCGGCAAACGATTCTGAACGGACTATAATGATAAATTGCTGCTTATGCCATTAAATCATTGAAAAATTGGTGGCAAGTATGTGCTTTAACTTCAATACTGCTATTGCTATACCGATTTTGAAGAAACATAGCCCATATGTAAAGATTTTACAGTGTAAGCTTGAATAATATTATGAACGGTTTCATACAATGATTTAATATGACAATTCTGAATACATATTAAGAGATAGCATTAGATTAGTAAGAATATTATGGTAATATTTTAAGCCCCATCAAATATTTTATAAAATTGTTCACTTCGAGCTTATAAAGTAAAAATACACAGCAACAATTATACATTAATGGGATGTTTGATGTATTTAAAAAAGTTTTCTAATATATGGTTTTCGTTAATACAGTCGTAAATCGCCACACTCAGTTATATGTAATCGGTTTATTTTATTAGATAGCAAATTCGCTACACCTACGCTCAGCAAAATAGGAAGATGGAATTGAAATTAATCATGCTTTCCCATAACCCAGTGTAATGTGTTGGTATACATTTCTCAAGCCAAAACTTTTGGTATTCACTACATAATTTTAATTTTAGTTCTTCATTTGTTGCAAACTAACAGTTCCTCTTCGATGAGGAATTTGATGATCCTGCTGTGTGTACATATGAGAAAGGATCTAGATCCCAATTTGGTATACTCATGTTTAGAATATCGTTGAATCGTTCATTGAAATCAGCATGGAGAACCTTTAAGTGTTGGCAGTATGTAAGTAAATCTTCATGTTTGAGAGAATTGCTGATAGATTTGAAAAGTGGTTATATATTTCCCTAGTCCTAGATTCCTCTTGAACAGACGAAATTTGTCCATAACAGAGGCAATACCGTTTTTTTATATTTGTTTTAATTAAATTCAATTCATCACCTTGTAATTGTAGATTGACTTCATTAAATATTTTATATAGATCTGCCCCCCCAAAAAAAGATGTCTTTTTTTATGTAATCAGGTTTAGCCTTCAATCCGTCGCCTCTGTTTTCTAGGAACTCTAGTACTGAATCAAACAAATTGTAAAATCTATTCAAACAAATACCTTTCGACAGCAAACGAACTTATGTGTGAAGCAGCAAACGATTGAAATTCTCATTGTTTTCACTACAAAGTTTGCTTAACAATCTGTTACTCAATGAACTGCTTCTAATATTGCTAACTGCTCTAATAACGTAATGGAGCGACGTATGCAGGCGCTCACTTAAACTTTTCACAACCAAAGTTGACGATAAAGTACATAATGTATAGCAGGCACATTTGGTACTACTTTTTTTCAAAAAATGACGCACTGTCATTTCTAGAGCACCATCAGTAACAGTAGACAAAATATTACAAATAGGAATGTCTTTCTTTCGAAAAAATTTATTTATGGTTTTAAATATAGTTTCTCTGCTTGTTTCCATTTCCAAATTGTTAGAAAATAATAATTCTTGACAAATTGTTTCATCTTTCATGAATCTTACGTATGATAAGAGTAGTGCTTCATTATTTGGGAGAGTTAATTCATCGAGTTGAATGAAAAATTGTCATGTCTGCAAATAATCGCATAAAGATTTTTCAACGTCTTCTGCGACTTCATCGATTCTTCTTAGCACTGAATTATTGCTCAAAGAAATTTTCCGGATTTCTTTCGCGGACTTATGAAGCATAGTGTTTATGACTTCTTTTAATGCTGGCAAGATGAATTCTTCATCAATTTTGTGTTGTTTCCCATCTTTTTCGATTAGTAATAAAATATTATAAGAAGCTTGCAATCGGTCAGTATTTTGCCTAGTGGACGACGCAAATTGTTTTTATCTAGTTGGACGCATAAAGTGTTTGTCTTCTAGTACTTGAAAATAGGACATATCGTATCCTTTATGTTCGAATGCATTTTAGTCACATGCTCTTATAGCCTAGAAGGCTTCATTCCTTCATTTGAAAATACTTTTTGACATATCAAGCTTATAAGTAATAATTGGTTTGTAGGAGATTGAATGAATCTATATTCTTGATTCCTTATTAGAAACTGACTTCACAGCACATGGGACATTTTCATAAGTCATCTGCCCTCCGTTTCAGCAGCCATCCCAGTGTATGAAGATTCAGAGTCCCGGTCAGGTGTTGATTGCGTGATCTTTGGGACTTTCCAAAAACTACTTTTCATTCCCTCCCCTCTAGATACTCCCATTTCTGACGTTCTCAGCCTCATTGACATCATCTTCATCTTGAACTGAATTTATTACTGCCTTCATTAAGTTTACTTTATCTCTTCACAGCATTTGAATCTATATTTCAAATATTCAATACTATACTGTCGACATTTCTTCTTAGAATAATACATAATAAAGTAATAAATATTGCAACAATATTCACACAAAAAAAGATTTCATTTACACTGTGTATGATTTCATTTATATATACTACTTTTCACTGATTATTGTTGGAAGAAAAGCACACAAATAATAATGAAATTATTCCTTAACAACTGGTATTTGTAGATTTGAAATCCAGCCCAAATCGGCTTGCCTGCATTTACCTGTTTGCGATATCATCGTAATATTTCTTAATATATTAAAAATTGAAGCTAACTCTTTCTGACCATTGCTCAATTATATTGGCTAATTAAAGAAACCCAAAGGGACTAATAAGAGCTATATCGGTTTTAGTTTTCATCAGACATAATTTGATCAGTTTAAGCCCATGTTTCACTAGCGAATAACAACACTGGTAGTATCACTGTTCTGCAAACGTCCCGCTTAGTCTGTAAGTTATGCCATTTCTACGCCACACATTTGCATACAATCTGCCGAAAGTGCTGCTTGCCTTGGCGATATTTGTATACACTTTTTATAGGGATACTGCAATTCATGCATCAACAAACACTATCAAGGTATAGATATACTGCAGTGGATGCATCAACGAATATAATCAGGGTCTTAGAGGAACTGAATGGATGCATCAACACACAGTCAGTGTGGTAGGGGTACTACATCAAGTTTCGGTCCTCTGGAAACGCGAATGAAGTTACACAATTTCTTATATAATAATTTGTCTAACAGTTTACACACAATGTCTAATGCATTATGCACTGAAGATCTTCATATACACAGAAAACTATGATGTTATACAAATATCAAAATGTGATACTAGATGATTTTATTTAATTAGCATTTATATATTAAACAGACTGCAAGTCCATCTAGGGAAATGTTATCTCCCAGAGAGTCAGTGTGGCTTCCGACAGGGGGGAGATACAGTTGGCATGATATTCACTGCCAAACAGCTACAGGAAAAGTGTCGCGAACATAACATTGCTCTCTACACCACATTTATCGAAATAACAAAGCCATTCGACACTGTAAATCGCGAAGGACTATGGAAGATCATGACCAAATTTGGATGTCCCGAAAATTCACCAACATGGTTCGCCAGTTCCACGATGGTATGGCAGCCTGTGTGCAAGATAATGGCGCACATTTAAACCTGTTTCCAGTAACTAACGATGTCAAACAGGGTTGAGTCCTGGCTCCGAAGTTCTTCAGCGTGGTATTCTCTGCCATGTAAAATGATGTCTAACGGAATAACAGTCCAGGAATTTGCTTTCGCTATTGAGCTGATGGCGGGCTTTTCAATATTAGTAGACTGAAGGCTAAGACCAAAACTAAGACGGACATTATTCGCGACCGCTTGTTCGCCGACGATTGTACACTAAACGCTACCAATCTGAAAGACATGCAGAACAGCATGGACTTCTTTTATTTTGCCTGTGATGCGTTCAGTCTCACCATCAGTACTGAGAAGACATTAGTAATGTATTAACCAGCGCCAGGTGTACCATACACAAAACCAGTAATCACAGTAATGGGACAAAAATTCTATAATATCAATATGTTTGTTTATCTCGGCAGCACCCTATCGCAAACTGCAACAACTGACGAGGATGTTTCCCTGCGTGTTTATCGCGCCAGTGCGGCATTCGGGATCCTTCGTGCCAACGTCTGGATCAGGCGTGGTCTCAGTGTCTCAGTTTGATAACTAAGCTGGACGTGTACCGCCTAGTGGTTCTACCAATACTGCTTTATGTTGCGTCATCCTGAACTGTCTATGCGAGACACACTAACAGCTTAACTCTTTCCACCTTCGGTGCCTAAGAAACCTCATGGGAGTACGTTGGTAGGATCGAGTACCAGAATATCCATCAAAATTCCCGTATGCAAACCATCCATGCCCTGCTGACTAGGTCCCAACTCCGCTGGACTGGCCACATCGTCTGTATGCAAGATAAGCGCCTTCCTAAGAGATTATTCTATTGGAAACTGTGCGATTGTAAACGTTCAAGCAGAAAAAGCGTTTCAATGATCACACAAAGAAATTCTCTCATGCACTGCAGCATCGATCCTAGCTCCTGTGAGTCTAGAGCCCTGGATCGCTCAGCTTCGCACACACAGGTCACTGCTGGCATCACTAAATTTGAACAAGAAAAAAACACTGTGGGCAATTTACAAGCGACGAAAACGGAAGGACAAATCGGAAAACTCTCCAACCCCAAAACCCTCTACACTCCTGCATGCACTGCTATTCCTGTCACGAATCAGACTAACGGGGAATCTACGAGCTCATAAACCAAATTAGATAAACACATTTTTTTTTTCACTTGCACTTGCACATCACATTTATTGTTTTTCATGTCATGCTCATGGCTTGCGAAGAGGAACATCATCATCATTTGTATATCCAAAAGTTAGAAAACGCATCCAACTATTGCGATATATCTAGCACAAAGCATATTTTGACACCACTACACAATACCGTTATTTGAAATGACCTTCCCTTTCAGGTTCCTACACGACCTGTAAAACATCTCGTTAGACATCATGTATGCTAGAGGACTTGGTGATGCAGCTACTGTCGCCACAAATGAAGTTTCTAATCAGTAGTTAAACAGTTGTACTGAACATATATTGGACTGAAATAAAGATGTGCATAGTGTTTGAACAAAAAGAGAAAACAGCTTGAATGTTCTATACTTCGATATTCCTGTGATAACCTGTGCACATATGCGTATTCACAATCCTTCGAGGTCGCTTCTATTCATCACCAACAATTGTAAAAAGAAGCAGTTCTGTTCTTTCATTCCTGAAATAAGACAATAGCGTAGATTGGTTAAGTTAATCGTCTTTAAGATATGCATGTAATAAACATTATTAATGAGGACCTATCTCTTTTGTCTAGATGCTTTTAAATTGGCGGTGTCCACCTTTGGCCAAGTAGATGTACTTGTCAACAACGCAGGTGTACTGAACGAGACCAAGTGGGAATCAATCATCACTGTTAACCTTGTAAATATTTAAGCTAATATTCGTCTTGCTATTTTTCTGTCAGCGTGTGGTTATGTTTATCTGTTGTAGAACGCACTACGTGACATGAAACTTGATTAGTGTGTCTATTCTCGTGTCTATTTCTACGTATGACTGCATGTAACAGCTCCACTTTGTATTGATATAAATTTATTATCTTTTTTCTTACGAATTTTGTTTCTTTTATATCTCCGTTCTCTTTCAGACCTGGTAGGTAGTTAATGAGTTAGAGAGGCGTGCCCTTTCAACCAGCGGACAAAGTTAAATTAGGTTATATCAGGACACACTACCATAAAGTATTAGAGGTAACAAAGACTCCATAAATTAAGACTTCGATCTTGTTGACTAATAAAGGTAGCAGTCGATTCCAGGCTCCGAGAAGTGTCATTTTTTTTCATGAAAAGATACTATATGGCCTAGTGCCGCGCCGGTTCTTTATCGTACGTTGAGCAAGTTTGTAACTAATGTTTGGCTGTTATGAGGTGACACGGGTGCATAAGTTGTTGTTCCGCTTTTGTATTGGTCATATATAGGGTTACCATAATTGTCAGATGGAAAAAGAGGACGTTTTGACATGCGCCTTTAAATCCAGTGCACCCTTATTGTAGGGTTACAGTAATTGTCAGATGAAAAAGAGGATACGCAACATTTTCATCAAATATGGCCAATATTAAGTGTTGCACAAATAAAATTAAAGTTAAACTACATAAAATATTGTTCTTATTTAATTATAAACTTGTATTAACTGAGTGTCGGCATTTTTTAAATCTTATTTTTTAAAATTTAAGTTCAATCTTCAATTCAAAATTTATTAATTATTAATTATCACTAACGAACTCGCGTTACCGTCTGCTATGCAAAATGCGTTATGTTTACGAAAAATTGAAAATGGCAAACGGAACCAGAAGTTCTGATGGCTAATGTTAATATTGAGCTAAATATAGCTGGCGCGCGTGTTTATTTCACTATACATAATAGATTAAAGTATATAGCACAGAAAAGTAAGTAGGAAAGTATCGATCGATCGGAGACGGCCGGACGATCGGGGACGGAGAAAACCAGGACACCATCTATTTTTCTGGACAGCCGCCCGGACAGGGGCATAAAAAGAGGACGTATCCGGAGAAACCCCGACGTATGGTAACCCTAGTCATATAGATGTTTACGCAGTCTTTAATATTGTGTTCGTAGTCGGAAAATGATAACATTGTCCTGTCTGTAGAGGCGACAGTAATCTTGATTTTTACTTGATCTGGGTGACCATATTCCCAATATAATGTGGGAATTGTTTACTTGATCTGGGTGACCATATTCCCACTATAATATGGGAATGGCTTAATTGCTGCTTTGGTTGCTTCGTTATAAGATTCTATGTACTCTGTTGCAATACGTCATCTTCTGTGGCAAATTTATCTGCGACTTCGTTTCCAGTGATGCAGCATGCTGGTATCCACAGGATTGTGCACCTCATGTAATACTGGGCTAACTTTTCGAGTGAATTTACCAGCACACATATCACTGCTGTTCTGACTTTGTTTGGTTTCTAATACTGAGGGCAACTGTGAGAATGACAATTTTATACTTCGCCTGTGCTTTATATTCAATTAATGTTTCACTCTTAATTCTCAATTTTAATGATCTATGAGTGTAGATTATTAATAAAACACACCAGACAAGCTCGTAGGTATTTCGATTACAGCCTCAATAAACTCAAAATAGTAGATAGCTCACATGTTTTTAAAAATATTAGTGTTTATTTTTTTCCAAACCTCTGATTTACAGTGACGTAGCTAAAGAATGGGGTATGAGTCCACTCCGGGCGCCATGCTTACGGGACGCCAAAATCTCTCTCTCGGACCCAAATGAATAAAAAAGGGGCATTGAAAGTCTGATTCATGATATTTAGCAGGAAGCAAGTAATAGGCTACCAAGCAATGCCATGAAAGTGAAAAAATATCATAATGCATCACACGGGACTTGAATCAAGTCCGCTCCGCTCATATGGCACACACTCGTCTCGCAATTTGAATCAACAAGTTTTTTTGTTTGTTTTCGGCTACGTCGTCTAAGAGATTGAAACAGATGAAAATAATCAGAAAAATGGAAGACAAACAGATTATGATGTATGACAATGCGTCGGTACATTGATCTCTGCTGGTAAAGCAGTACCTCGCAAAGCACAATGTGATTATCTTGGAACAGCCTCCATATTCTCTCAACCTTACACCGGCTCATTTTTTCTTGTTCCCTCGACTGAAATGAACAACTGAAAGAACAAATTACATTGTTTAAAAAAATTGCGATAAGACAGATGAGAAGTGTCAATGAATGGATTACACGAATGTTGCTAGCAGCTGTATGCGCGTTGGCAAAAGTGTATAGTTACCGAAGGTAACTACTATCACGGAATTGTGCTGTAGATAATTTACCGCACGTGTGAATTGTTACTTATTTCTATATCATCCCATATTCCTGGAACTTTTTGAAACTACCTTGTATCTGTGCGTCTCCATCGAGACCAGCACCGTGCAGAGGTGATGGGGCTTAGTTCAGCCATCAGGGGCTGGAAACTAAGACTGGTCGGGCAGTCCCCCTCGAGCAGGACCATAGTCCTGCCCTAGTAAGCAGAGTGCTGAAGACGGAGGCATCCAGCCAAAAGGCGCACAGATAATCAGGATGCCACGCACAAAACACAATGGAAACATGTCTACATCTATAAATAGTTATGGTGCCTGCCCTGTGGCGGACGTTCAGGCAGGGACGGTGCCGGGCCCTATACCTCGAAAGGGCCCAACCTCAGTTACTGGAAGTCCTTCTCAATTGCCCCGAGGAGCCAGGAGGCAAGGGAATAGAGCTACTGGCCAAACAAACAAACGACCAATAAAAATAATGCACTGGAATGCTGAGGGTGTCAACAGTAAAAGAGATGGATACAGCAAAAAATTGGAACTTGAAAATGTCCTCAGTGAAGAACAAGTTAACATATGCTGTATCCAAGAAACACACCTCAGCAGCGACATAGCCTTCAAAATCAGAGGCTACCAGTGCTACCGATCTGACCGAAAGGACAGGCGAAAGGGTGGAATTCTGACACTTGTTAAAAACAATATCAGCGCATGTCAGCTTGAAGTATATATGGAAGGGGCAGAATACCAGATGCTCCACCTAAAAACAGACAGTGCAGAATTCCATCTCCTGAACTACTACTGCCCAAATGATAAACCATTGGCACTAGACACAATTCCAGACAAAGAGAGACTTATGGTGTGTGGTGACTTCAACAGCCACTCTCAGAGCTGGGGCTATGATCATATCGACAAGAGAGGTGAGGAACTTGAGAGCTGGCAGGATGAAAATAATCTCATCCTTATTAACCAGCCAGCAGACTCACCAACCTTCTACTCGAGAGCATGGCACACCACCTCTACACCAGACCTAGCATTCCACTCACCAGGCTTGGAATGGAACATCACACGTGTTGTTGGAAAGCAGCTTGGAGGTAGTGACCACAGACCAGTATTTCTGGAAATCCACAATGAATTTACCACGGACAGCAGCACGCTCACTAGGTGGAACTATAAAAGGGCAGACTGGAAAATGTACCAGCATTTAACCAGTGTTCTAGCTAAGGACATGAACTTGGACAAAGACATCAATAGAGCAGTGAGTGAATTTAATAGATGTATACTACATGCTGCTAGTAAAACCATACCCAGGGGGGCACGCAAAAACTACAAACCCTACTGGAATGATGAACTGGAAAAGCTGCAAAATGAGATGGAAACATCTAGACAGCAGGCTGAGAACAGACCTAGCCAAGAACATCACAACAAATATCAGCAAACAAAGGCTAAATTTCAAAGAGCCAAGTTACAAGCCAGACGGAGCAGCTGGAAAGAAAAAACAGAGTCGCTGAACCTAGAAAGAGATACTAGGAAATTATGGAAACTTGTAAAACAACTAAATGATGAAGGTACAGGGAGAAATACCAGGATCACACTTTATAAAGATAGAAACATTTTAACAGGTAAACATGCAGCTGATTACTTTGCAGATTCCTTTGCAGAAGACAATAACGTCAAAGTCAGCCCAGACAAACAACAGGAGGTTCGAGAGAACCAGCAAAACATTGGACAAGGTGAACCTATACCTGAAGTCATGGAGGCACAAATCACAATGAGAGAACTGGAGCATGCAATATCCAAATTGAAAATGAAAAAGTCCCCTGGAGCTGATGGAGTGTCCAATGAAATGATTAGAAACCTGGGAAGTGCAGCAAGAGCAAAGCTACTGCAGATCTTTAACACAAGCTGGTCCACAGGTAATGTACCACAGGCGTGGAGAGAAGCAATAATGATACCACTCCTCAAATCAGGAAAAGATGGCAACACAGTCTCCAAATACAGGCCCATCAGCCTCACAAGCTGTCTATGTAAAACAATGGAACGCCTTATCAATCTTAGGATGCAGTGGTACCTTGAAAGTGAAAACCTTCTGGTATCACAGCAAGCAGGTTTCAGACAGTGCTACTCTACTGAAGATCAGGCAACCTACCTCTCCCAAGAGATTGAGGATGCCTTCCAAGAAAAGAAACTGGTACTAGCAGCATGGATAGACCTCAGGAAAGCATTTGATAAGGTCTGGAAAGAAGGGCTCCTAAAGAAATTGCGAAATTGCAGGGTTAGCTCAAGAATGTACAAATGGGTAAAAGCATACCTGCATAATAGAAGAGCCAGGGTACAATTAGATGGTCGCAAGAGCAAGAAAGTTCTACTGCGTCATGGAGTCCCCCAGGGAGGAGTCCTGTCACCCACACTTTTCTTGGTTTACATCAATGACCTAGTTGCTGAACTACCACACGGGATCAAAGTGGCAATGTATGCTGACGACCTGGTGATCTGGTGCACGGAAGAACATGCAACAGTGGCCACTAAACAAATACAAAGAGCTATCGATGCCCTAACCTTATGGGCTAATAGATGGTGCGTCAGCATTAACACAGATAAGTGCAGCACTACACTCTTTACCCTCTCACCAAAACAAAAAGCTGGTCATATCAAGATAGATGGAGAGCTCTTGAAAGAAGACAAACAACCCACATACCTCGGAGTTACTTTTGATGATAAGCTGACATGGAAGCAGCACATAAACAAAGCAACAACAAAAGCCAGGAGGAAGCTAGCTATCCTGAGAAAACTAAGTGGAACCACATGGGGAGCCAGTGGAAATATACTCAGTAAAGTTTACCAGCAAGGCATAAGACCACACCTGGAATACGGTTCAGCTGCGTGGTGTCCTGCATCAAACACCACATTACAAGATCTAGATAAAGTGCAAAACCAGGCACTTAGAATAATGTTGGGAGCAATGAAATCAACACCCATAGCAGAGATGCAGAAAATGGGAAGAATGCAAACACTTGGCGAACGCAGAGACACAAAAGTACTAATTCAAGCAGAAAAGTTTCAGTGTATGCCAAGTCATCCAATGAAGGAAAGATTCCAAAATCTAGCAATGGGACGACTGAAAAGGAGCAGCTTTATCCATCAAGCTAAACGACTCCGTAGGCAACTTACAGACCTACCTGAAGTTTACAGCCCCTTAAGGTCTGTACCAGAGCAAACCCCGTGGAGTGAAAGCCATGGAATGCCAATATACATTCAGACCCATGTGAAAGGAATACTAAGCGAGGACGAACAGAACAGTGTGCAGCGAAGGACAGTCACCCTCAGTTTCCTGGATGAGGAATATCCACAAGATATATGGGTCAGAGTGTACACAGATGGGTCAGCACAGAATGCTGTGAGGAATGGAGGTGCAGGTGTATATATAGAATATCCACACAAGCCTAGAGATACAATCAGAACACCGACAGGAAAATTCTGCAATAATTATGATGCAGAAATCCAGGCAATTAGTGTGGCAGCTAAAAAACTGCTGAACTCCAACTCTGACCTACAGCCTGTGGTATTCCTGACAGATGCAAGGTCAGTGCTTCAAGCTCTCCAGTCTGGAAAACTAGCAGACTTAAAAAAACTACTTAGCGAATTGTCTTACCAGTATAGGGTAACCATGCAGTGGATACCCTCTCACTGTGGAATACCAGGAAATGAAAAAGCAGACCAACTGGCTAAGGAAGGTGCTGCCGAAGACCAACCAGATATACCAATCACCTACCATCAGAAAAAACAGATGATCAAGTCAATAAGAAAGCCACAAACACCAACACAAGATGACTATCATATTATGAACAGACCAGAACAAGTTATAATTCTACGTCTCAGAACAGGACACAACCGACTCCGCAGTCACATGTATACAAAGTTCAAGATTGGCAACACGGCCATGTGTACATGTGGACAGGCAGCACAGAGTGCCAAACATATACTTCAAGAGTGTTCTGAGCATGAAACGCTGAGGCAGACATATTGGCCAGAGGAAACAACACTGGAATCAAAACTCTATGGGACACTGTATGAACTACAAAAGACAGTGAGTTTTATTAAGGAGACAGAATTACAGATATAGACATGTTTCAAGTGAACGAAAGAAGAAGAAGAAGAAGAAGTATCTGTGCGTGAGTATATATACGATATATATATATATATATATATATATATGCATGTGTGTGTGCGTGCGCGTGCGCGCGTGAGGCTGTGTGTGTGTGTGTTTATGCATTTCTGTGCAGTTATCGTGCATCAAAGTAACATTTCAATATTACAGACGGCTTTGATTTTTGGAACAAAACTGGCCACAGAGCACATGAGAAAAGACAAAGGAGGTCGCGGAGGACGCATTATTAACATAAGCTCTAATGCAGGTAATTAATGAAGAGAGAATGATAATGAAAGAGATGGTAACCAAGAAATACTAGAAACATTAACATAGGAAATGAAAATGGGACATCTATATTATGTTAATAGACTTGCAGAATAAACGTGCAGAAAGACGAGTATAGAACTGACAAAAAGTCGGAAATAGACGATACCTGACAGACATATATGTAAGATACCGTAGGACGGACACATAAGTTACGGAAAGATAGACATGGTGGATATAGACAAACACAGAAGGTACTAAAATACATAAACCGAGGATATAGACAGACAGATATGGAAACATTCGAACAAGTGACAATATGACGGATAGACACGACAGCTCTGGACTCCTGAAGTTTTTGCAAATATTAAATAGCTAGTGATGTGGTTTCATGGTATGTGTGAATTTTTACATATTCATTTGATATTTCGGAGCAACTGCGGTATAAGTCTTCACTGTGACCTTCGTTCTAGTTTCGAAGTATTACCTAACCTTCACAGCGTAATTAGTAGAATTTGTATTTAAAATTATTTATTTAAATGGCATATTAATTTCCTATTAGTATTTACATTAGGGAGGGGGAGGGGGGAGGGGGGGGGGGTAATGGTTATGATCAGTTATAAATGGAAAAAATAAATTAGTTATAAAATTATAATTATAAGTGTGGTTGATGTCGTTTGTGTCGGGAGATGTGACGTCACGGCATCCATTAATTATATAATTTCATTGGTGTACACAGAAATCCGTGACGTGTGCTACTTGAAAATGTAAACATTGTGTGCTATTTATAGCAAAGTAAAGACTTAAACCGTAGTTTTACCGATATTTCTTGTGTCTTATCGTGAACATATTTACACGTTTTTGTTTATGTGTGCATGTGTGAATTATTATAAATGATGTTTACAACAGTAGACCTATGTGTATCCATTACACTTAGTATCAAATACATGAAGTGGTTTCCTACTGTCACGTTTTTTCGTGGTACTGACTATGTATGGCGTCTCTCTGAGTTGTATAACTTTGTGTGTGTTGCCTTTCTGATTAAAATATTTCAGTAGTCATGATTAACATTTCTTTTATAACCGTGCACATTTAAATGTGTTCAATGTGCCCTCGAGCAGATCGCTCGGCAACTTTATAAACGTCCATTAACTCCACCAGTCTAGTGGGTGTTTTATGCTAAGGGAACAAACTCGGACAAAAAAACCCCCACTGCCTAGCAATTTAGCACGGGAGTGTTAAGACTAAGGGAAGTAAATCCCCATTTTAAAAATCTAGGTGGTGGACCCTGAGGCAGTTGATGGTTCCATCCGATCATCCTTTGGCATCTCCTACAGTTCTGCTTAATTTCAGGAGCTTCGGTATTGTCTTTACATTGGACTTCATCAATGAAACCGTGAGGGGTTAGTGCAGAATAGGCACGGCACTTTCTCAATATAAGCCGCCCGGATTTAACAATAATCGTCAAGAAAGAAGCAGAAATAAACACGTCTCTCAGTTTTGACACACGGAATGTTATCTTTCATTACTGTGATATGATCGCTTGAAAAGTCACAATTTCTGAGAGAATATTCAATGAATTACTTCTTCTTATTACTAATCGGCCATCTGAAGGACGCAAAATGCCATACAGCTATGGAAAATGTTATTGACGGATACAGAAGTTGCGGAAAGACAGACATATAGGACTCAGAGACAGGTCTATATAGAAAAAACGAAGGGGGGGGCATATAAAGAAGGTACAGAAAGACAGGCATAGAAGGTTTAAGAAATACATACAAAGGAGGTACAGAAAGACATTCAGAGGACGTTCATAAGAGACACAGAGATATATAAAGGTAGACATCTAAGGTACTGACAGATCAACACATTAATGAATACTAATGCAGACATAGAGTTCAAAAAGACATACAAATAAATATACAGCAAAAATATAGCAAAATGTAAGTAAAGTGAAGCGGAAACACACAAGTTTAATGATAGGCCTTATGAAGGTACGGACGGACGTAGATTAAAGTAGATATATATTGGTAGAAAATAGAAGAGATATTCAAGTAATGTATTTATTAACGCAAGTATTTACCATAACTCAGATATTATAAACACATTGAAAATTCCAGAGTGATGGTTACTAAACACAATAACAAAAAGAAAACTACACCGGTTTAGTCATATAAAGAGACACAACTCTTTAGAATGACAAATAATGGAGGACAGAGAACCGGGGCGAGGAGGAAAGGCAGACCAAGAAGACGACGGACTGGCGACATTAAAAATAGCATGAATACATCGTTGGAAAATTCAAGCCGCATGGCCCAAGACAGAGAATGGTTCAGGGAGTTCATTGGGAAGACAACGTTCTGGAGAGAATACGTCACATGACACAGGTGGACAAATATATAAAGATATAGAAATACAAAGATATGCAGATCCAGCAAAGCCTATTTGAACTATATTGCTATTTGAAATATATCTATATATATAAATATATATATTATTTGAATATGTGTCAATATTTCTATGTAAAATGAGAATTTGCACTTTTGGTTCTTATAGACTTGAATGTGTTGTGTCTCATAAAATATCATATATATACGAGATATATATATATACATATATATATATATATATATATATATATATATATATATATATATATATATATATATATATATATAACGTTCAAGAATTGAATGTGTTGTATCTCACATAATTTCACATTTATGTATAGTGTATTTATGTATTTATGTTTTATGTATCTCGTATTAAAATCGGTGTCCTAATGGTTTTCTCGTATATTAAATGTGCACGTATTTGTATCCTCTAGGTTTGGACATTTTCTACTTCATCCCTGTCTACACAGGATCAAAGCATGCAGTCAGAGCTTTCACAACTGCTTTATCTGTGAGTACATGCATTCTTCCTCCTCTTCTTCTTCTTATGTGTTTGTTCTCAAATAATCATCACGAATTTCGCGTCCTTCCTTACAGGGAGAGTGAAATAAGTTGTTCTACGATTTAATTTGGTCTAGCACATACAATTTCGGCACATTTTTAATTCAGGTGAGCATTCCTAGACTTCCTATCTGCCGCCAGACATCAAGTGTGAATTAACTCTATACCATGGCTGTTTATAGCCCACTGCCAGCTTTGACTTTACACGCCAACGCAATTCACTTAGTGGCAGACTACGAGGAGATGTTAAGCAGGGATTTGGATATAGGTACATCTCGTACAAGGTGTTCCGCTGAAAGTAAATTGGATTCTTATAATTAGATGGTCCATGTTCCTTCAAGTGCTGAACCTTTACTCATCTGTAAGCGTGGTTCGGGTATAGGGTGCATTCTACAATAGACTAGGATTTGTTTGCCCTCTTAGCTCAGGTACCATTCATCGACATTGTGAACACGTTGTCTGAGTCTCTACAAACATTTAACAACATACTGGGATATTTGCTTTTTCAACGAGATATGCTTTCATAAGAAAACAACACGTTTATTTTCGAACTCAACACTGCTTTAATTACTTCTTCTTCTTCTGCGTTCGTTCTCAAACTCCCGAAGATTAGCAGCATGTACTCGCTTTAATTACGATTTCCGTATCTCGTGTTCACCTTTTTATTTGCACATGGCGCTGTGATGCCTTCTCAATGTACTCGTAATAACTTTTCTTATCCGGAGAATTGTTAATCATTCTCTCTGTTCGTGAAATTGGGACACGACAGCCAGGCAGTACAGGCTACACGCTG
>CM067322.1:60206422-60273048 GCA_034231615.1 Meghimatium bilineatum
CAACACAACAGAAAGCACCAGCGACCTATACAGTTTGATTTTCACTCCAACACTGATGTTGCTTTTCCAAATCACAGTTAGCCTTGACAATGACGCTAAAGCCATCTCCAGCCTTATTTTTAGTTCTGCTTTGCATTTACCATCGCTGCATATACTGGATCCGTTGTATTTGAAGGTATTCACCTCTTCAAGCTTGTGTCCATTCATCATGATATTAGTCTGGTTTTCTGTGTCTCTGCTGTTTACCAAAATTTTGCTCTTATCTGAATTGATTTCCATTCCGTACTTGCTGGTTTTTTTTTTCTAACTTTGATGTTAATTCTTGCAATGATTGTTCTGACCCAGCTATAAGATCAATATCATCAGCGAAACGCAAGTTGCAAATAGGGCGACCTCCGATCGATATAGACGTGTTGTAGTCATGCAATGTTTCTTGTATGATGTGCTCTAAGTATATGTTAAAAAGTACTGGGGACATTACGCATCCCTGTCGAACTCCCACAGTTGTTTTGAAGAACTCTCCAATTGTATTGTGTGACAAGACAGCACTATTTGCATTTTCGTACAGAGCTTCAATAATGTCTATAATTGTGGTGTCAAAATTAAATTTCCTTAGTATGTGCCACAGACCATCATGCCAAACACGATCAAAGGCCTTTGTAAAGTCAATGAAGTTGTGGTATAAATCACGTTGGTGTTGAATATGTTTTTCGATTAGTGTTCGGATGTTAAATATTTGTTCAACGGTGCTTCTGTTTGCTCTGAAGCCAGCTTGTTCTTCTGCAATTATTTCTTCCGACTTGTGTTTTATTCTGTTAAGTAGTATTTTGAGCATCACTTTACTGGGGTGTGTTATAAGGCTAATTGTTCTGTAATTTGTACACACTTTCAAATTTCCTTTCTTGGGAATTGGTATTATTAGTGATTGTGTCCACTCAGTGGGCCATTGTTTTGTGTTCCATATATTTTGGCATATTTTGGTCATAATATTTACCACATTAATGCCCCCGTATTTCAACAATTCTGCTGGAATGTTGTCTATACCAGGTGACTTCCCTCCTTTCAATGTTCGTATGGCCTCTTTTATTTCATCTACTAGAATTTCTGCATTTCCTATTTCTCTGTTGTTTAGTTCAGAATTCTGTAATATCGTGTAGTCAGGATTACACTTGCAGTTATACAGCTCCTTGCAATACTCTGTCCATCTTTTCACTATATCTGTTGTTTCATTGAGTATCTTTCCGTGTTTGTCTTGTATTGTAGATATCGTTGATATTTTCCAGGAGCAGACATCGGTAGTGACCATGATATGGTTCTATTGACGATCAAAATTAAGCTGAAAAAGAATCATACGCAAAACAAATGCACACGATTAAGATTTAATTTAGAAAAATTGAAAGATCCAGAAATAGCAGAGATATTTGAGGCAACAGTGGGAGGAAAATTTGCAGCATTAAACCTTGTAAATGAAGATGTTAACTCTCTCACAGAAACCATGAAAGGAACTTTATTAGAATCAGCAACAGAAATACTAGGGACAAGAAGAATAACACACAAACCTTGGGTAACAGATGACATCCTAAAATTGTGTGACGAACGGAGAGAAATGAAAAAGATTAAGAAAGAGGCCCCTGAAATGTCAGGGCAATATAGCAAAATAAACAAAAACATCAGAAGGAAAATGAAACAAGCACAAGAAGTGTGGCTAGAGGAAAAATGCGAAACCATCAATGAAGGTATTAAGCGCGGAAACAGTAAGGTAGCATACGACACTCTAAGAAAGATAACACAGCCAAATAGACCAAATAGACCAACGAATAATATGGACAGATAAAAAGAAGAATATTTAAATCTTGAAATTACTGAAACTAAATGAGGAGTGGCTTCTAAATAGCATCATAAGTTAGCTACAGTATTTTGGACAGCTAAAGCAACATGATGGTATCTAAAGGATGATTTGGAGGGCAGAGAGCCAGGCGAGAGAAGAAGAGGGAGACAAAGAAGACGATGGACCAACGACATCGAAGAATGTATGCTCATGTCTTTGGTCAATGTAGGTCTGCTTGTCCGTGACAAAAAAAACACACTATTTTCCAAGTTTTCGTTTGTCACTTATGTATACTTTGTGTCGCGAGCCAATGAAAATCACGGAAAGTCAAATAACAACTTTAATAAATAACAATCTTTTAAATAACAATCTTAGAAAAATGATTCCCAGTGAGTTCACAGTACTGTATTATCTAGTGATCCACTTTTTTTACGGTCGTGGAAGCAAAACTTCCGCTAGCTAAAATGATGTTCGTTGTAAAAGAGATTATTAGAGATAAAATACAGAACATGAAGATGTCTGTGATTACAATATTCTGTTTCCATGTTCAACTGTAACTAGCAAAAATACAGATTTAAGCTTAGGAAATGAAACTGATAAAATGTGTTGAAACAACCAGAGCAGTGTAGTTAGCAACTAGACTATACTCCAAGGCCTAATATCCCATCTTTTACGAATTCAAATATGAATATAATTTTTCAATTGACATATGATACTGACAACATAACCATCGACTAACCGATGGTCATTATATGCCCTATTTTGAACCTTACAACCTCCCTTACGATGTCTAGAGGTTTGAGAGTGTATCATAAAAGGGCATCTGTAATTGTTCTTCTTCTTTCTTTCGCTTACAATATGTCAATATTTGTAATTTTGTCTCTGAAATAAACTTCACTGTCTTCTGTACCTCATACATGGATCCAAATAGCTTTGATTGTAGAGTTTCTTATGTCAATATTATTGTCTCGGCGTCTTATATTCAGGACATTCTCTATATACATGTTCAGCAGTCTATGATGTATGTGTCAATATTAAATTGTGGGAAGGGGTGGCTGTACATGTGAATGTCAAAGCTTGTTTAGTTATGCGTGACACTCTTTGATATCCTGGAACGACCAATATATATATATATATATATATGATTACCATAATTTTAAGTCTTATGAAGCCAGCAATAATGACGCGAAAGTCAGGAATCGGTACACTGGACAAAGTAGTTTTGCCACTTTATATGTTTTCACATCTAGATCTATATGTTTTAGTACTTTTGAATGTAAAAACATTTTATTTAAATATTTGATTTAAATGAAACACGCATATTCACTTTACAAGCTAAACACTATGGAAGCTATGTTTTGCTTCACAACACAAGACCACAAACACGCCTACTATTCCCATAACACAAGAACACAAACACGCCTACTATCCCCATAATACAAGCACGCCTACTAACCCCATAACACAAGAACACAAACACGCCTACTATACTCATAACACAAGAACACAAACACGCCTATTCCACCTACAAGCTGATGATGTTCCTCCTTCGCAAGCGAAGATGAGCATTGCATGAAAAACATTAAAATGCGAAAAACGAAAAATTATATATAATAATTAAGATTGGTAATTAACTATTTTGGCTTCTGAGTTCGTAGATGCCCGATGAGTCCGATTCGCGCACGGAAAGTTCTATTGCAGTGCATGCAGGAGTGCTGAAGGTTCGGGGTATGTGAATTTACGGAGATTTTTTAAGCCATGACTTGCGCTATGAAAATTTGATTAAAGTGAGGAGAGTTGCGCACTGTCGTCAACCTCACTCTCTCGCCCCTACACATATGGTAAATATGTGTACGCCACCTACAAGCTAAATACTATGGAAGCTATGCTTTGCTTCACAACACAAGAACACAAACACGCCCGCATATACCCATAACACAAGAACACAAACACGCCTACTCCCAGTACAAGCTAAACACTATGGAAGCTACGCTTTGCTTCACAACACAAGAACAATAACCCGCCTAATATCCCCACAACAGCCAGTCAGTTCCTCCTTTGCCAAGTTTGGCACATGGGACGGATGTCATAGTTCTCCATGCATGTCGTGTCAGTTGCCACGGATAGTAAGTCTTGTACATTTATGCCTGTTGATTTTAATTCATCCATAAATGTTCTTCTGGGCGTTGTTTTTGGGTCTTCCCTGTTTTCTTTCCCCGTCTGCTGGAGTCCACATGAAGAAAGGTCGTGGATTTGTTTTCCTTCATTCTAAGTATGTGGCCGATGTATGTTTGCGGAGTTTTCTGATGATATTCGTCACCTTTTTCTTGTTTTGTCTCCTCTCTTAGTATGTCGTTTAATTTGAAGTCTTTCCAATTATTGTTTGTGATTGTTTCTGAGGCATCTATTCTTGTGTAATAGTATCGGGGGTGGCAGACGGTTTATTTGTAATGATGATGTTCGTCCGTCGTGATCGACGATGACCAAAAACTCAACCATAATAATAATAACAATAAATAATAAAATAATAAAGTTAATATTGCGTTTTTAAATGACTAGCAAGTCCAATGCGCGCACAAAATGCTCTTTTACAGAATTGACAACAATAGAAGGTATCTGTGTGAGGTTGAGATGTTTTTTTCTTTTCTACGTGTCCGCTTCTGTCTTGTAGTTTCTTGTCTGAATTCTTACGCCGCTAGTGCTCCCGTTCTAATGCTGCTATTCCATGCTGTTCTATCCTGAGCGAGGCTCTCCCAAGCGCCTACGTCAATGTTAATATGTTTCAAGGATGACTTGAGCATGTCTTTGAAACGCTTTTTCTGTCCACCAGCTTTTCGAAATCCTGCCTTGAGTTCTCCATAATATATTTGTTTTGGCAAACGATCAGTGCTTGTTTGTACTAACACTAACATAGCAGAAGGGTTGTTTGAAATAATACCAGACGATATGGCTACAAGCAAGCAGTAAGAACAAGACCGAAAGAGGTATTGTTTGAACACAGGCCAGACAAAAGGTCTGACACAAGCCAGCACGCTTTAGGTAAAGGCAATATTATTTATCACAAGTCTGCATCTTACGCACTTGCTCAAACAAAAAGGAGACGACACGAAATCTACAAAGTCTACATTCACGAGGCAGTCAAAAGAATATTGGTCGCCACGATGAATACATCCAGGCCCGCATGTGTTGTTGACACGTCGATTACGAAGTACCCGGAGTGGTCAGAAGGAATGCGTAACGAGCATAGAAGTGATGAAAAGATTTGTTGACACTCTGTTTTTCAGTGGGAACGAAATAGGTTTAGCATTGAGGCGCAAGTAATAAGTGGAAAGGCGGAGTTTGTATACAACAGAAGTAGGGGCGTATCGCCCACGCAGAGAATGGACAACGTGTGTTGTTGTATGAAGAGAGGGATCAAGTCCTCATTGGTTAGAGGTTTTCCTCTGGGGGAAACGGAAGAGGATAGGCGGAGTCAGAAAACCATAAGTTCTGATTGGCGGAAGTCTTTTAGGAGGAGCAGAGATATAAGATAGAAAGACTTAGCTTGGTCGGTCTTAAGTCTCCCAGGAGAGACGACAGAGTCCGAGTTTCTAGTCTCGCAGCAGAGACAGGTCAGTCTTCGGTCTCCCAGGAGAGACGGAGAGTCAGGAGTCTCCGGCAGTGCTTGCCCGAAGAATCAGTGCTTGTCTCGGGCAGTCAGTGCTTGCCTCCCATGAGAGACAAGTCCGAGTTTTGATCTCGCCGCAGAGACAGGGCAGTTGAGTCTTAACAGTCAGTTGTGTATAATCTCGAAGACTTAGCTTATAACCCGAGTGAAACAATTCCTGGATGTGTTAGCGTAAGTTGAAATCGGCGATTATTATATTATTGCCCAGTTGCAGACAATTTAGGATTAGTCTACGAAGTTGAGGACGGACTCGAATAAGACTAGATTGGGGACTTGTGAGTTCAAGTCAAGTAGATTCTAGCCGAACACGTGTTAACCCAGAAACAGGGATTGAGAGAAGTGGTTATTTGCCTCTCTTACGAATATGATGCTATTAATTGATGTATTTCAACTTGTGTAAATAAACTTCGTATTCTTGTGAGACAATGAGTGCTTTGGTTAACTGATTGATATCGAGCAGTATTACACATATTTAGACCTGGTCACAGAACCAGTATTCCAGTAAGTCTTAAAAGGTGTTTCTTCCGTCGCAAAAAGATTGTGACGCTGCAGATCTTCTTTCTGTCACACTAGTCTGTCAAGGACAGACAGTGAACTATATGTTTTCGGTAACAAGTTTGTTCTTTCACACCAAGTGCAGATCTTGTTGCTGTTACACTTGAAGGCAACTAACATCTTATACATTATTGCGGTAGATTTCATACTTTCACATCCATATGTCAATAAAGGAATCACACTTGCATTGAATAGTCGCAATTTGATGTGTTTACTTTCGATCTTCGATCTCCAGATGATTGAAAGTTTGTTAAAGGCGTTGGAGGCTAGAGCTATTCAAGTATTTGATTTCTGAGTTTGTATCACCGTCTGCTGTTATCTTGCTTCCCAAATATACGAAATTTGAAATCCCCAAAACACAAGAACAAAAGCACACCTACTCTCACCACAACATAAGAACAAAAATATGCATACTCTCCCCACAACATAAGAACAAAAACACGCTCACTCTCCCCACAACATATTAACAAAAACATGCCCACTCTCACCACAACATAAGAACAAAAACATGCCCACTCTCCCCACAACACAAGAACAAAAACATGCCTACTCCCCCACAACACAATAACAAAAACATGCCCACTATCCCCACAACACAAGAACAAAAACATGCCCACTCTCACCACAACACAAAAACAAAAACATGCCCACTCTCACCACAACACAAGAACAAAAACATGCCCACTCTCCCCACAACACAAGAACAAAAACATGCCGACTCTCCCCACAACACAAGAACAAAAACATGCCCACTCTCCCCACAACACAAGAACAAAAACATGCCCACTCCCCCCCCCCCCACAACATAAGAACAAAAATATGCCCACTCTCCCCACAACACAAGAACAAAAGCACGCACACTCTCCCCACAACACAAGATCAAAAACATGCCCACTCTCCCCACAACACAAGAACAAAAACATGTCCACTCTCCCCACAACATAAGAACAAAAGCATGCCCACTCTCCCCACAACACAATAATTTAAACATGCCCACTCTCCCCACAACACAAGAACAAAAGCACGCCCACTCTCCCCACAACACAAGAACAAAACACACCTACTTATCAGTAATGTAACACTGTCTAAGCTATGCCTTACTTTTCGACACAAGAACAAAGCTACGCCTACCCCCTCACAACAATTTAAACACCATAGAGACCATGCGTTGCGTCGCATCACAAGAACAAAAACACGTGTGACCCTCGCATATGTTGAGTATACTGTGGGATTTGTTGCCTCTTTTATCTCGTTGATACATCGTTTTCGTGGCCGGCCTTTAGATCTGTCTTCACTGTATTTGTAGCATATCTTGCTGTGGTGAACAGCCTCATGGTAATCTGCTCAAATGTGCAAACCATTTGATCTGCTGTCTCCTAATATGTTCTAGGATTGGGATGGTGCCTGATCTTTTTTTAATATCATCTTTCCTCATTCTGTCTCTTAGTGATAGCCCTATGATTCTGCGCAAACATGCCACTTTAGCTATCACAAGTTTGCGTATGTCCTGTGATGTCGTTGTCCACATTTGGCACTGGTAGCACAGCGTTGACATAATAATAATTTTGAACAGTGATATTTTGTTAAGTTTACATTTTTGTTTCTGAAGATTGGTGTCATTCGCCCCCAGGGCTTGATATGTTTTGCTACAACTATTGTGTATTTCTTTACTGCTCTTGGCGTCTGTTGTTAAATTACTTCCTATGTATGTGAATTTTGTCTCTTTTTTTAAAGTCTGTGGTTCCAAAGATATATATATATATATATATATATATATATATATATATATATATATATATATATATATATATATATATATATATATATATATATATATTGGTGTTACTTTGTGTTCTTCCTATCTTCATTACTTATAATGTTATGAAATTAATTAATAAGTCCACAGAAAAATTGATGTGACCACTAACCTATGTAACCTATAGAGTGCACGTCACCACACCCCTATCCGCTGACCTGCATTCAGTAATGTCATGTACGTAGATTGAAAAACGTACATGTGACAAAATATTTTTTTACAGTAAACTGTAATAGAAACTGAGACAAAAACAAACTCGAGCGGAGCCATGACTTCAAAACCGGGACATTTCCTGTCAATATGAGACGTATGGTAACCCTACATTTACAGATAATAGAACATATAATAATATGTTAATGTATCTACTTGTCACCATATACTTAATATACATTTATTGGTTTCCATGATTTCAGGATCACTGATGTAGTCAACGCTTTTCTTGAACTTCTTAAACTCGAAAGAATGAACGGATCCATCTTGAGAATCAATAAAGAAGGTATATCATATCGTAAACTGGAGAACGTGGATGCTTAGTATACAGTATAAATCTAACCGACATGCTTAAATGCCTGGCGATGATAGAAGTTGTTAGGAGTGATGTAAAAGCACAATTGGCACTAGAAAAAATACCAGGAGAAATACATTTATTCAGGTTAATTTATAACATATATATATATAGAAATTTTTGTCTGGTTTTCTTATTTGTTTTTCTTTCTGGGGCACTTAGAACCGGTTTATCTGTATAACGTCATTTGCATGTTTTAGTTAAAATCTGAGACTATCTACTTTACAGGAAATCTGTACAGGATTTAGTTCGTTACGTTTTCGATTATTGTAGTGTGTTTGTTGATCAGTATTTATATATTTGCAGTCGCATGTCAAAAATAGTCAGGGAAACTAAAAATGCATGAAAATAATCAAAATCGGTCTTTCATGTAATGTTTACGTTTTCTGTACACAGGTCTTAACACTGGAGACTCGGCATGTGAAATTCGTGTTTCAGAGTTTCCCGTGACGGTTATACGCTAAAATTAATTAACATAGTCGTCACTGTTTCATTCCGTATCACCAACTATATTTTTAATATTTCTTTCAATTGTCACGATCTTAAGCAGAGACACACGCGCGCGCACACACACACATACGCACGCACGCGCACACACACACACACACACGCACACACACACACTATCGAGAGGTATTCGTCATCAACGAAAGTACATAACTGCCAACGAAACTGTTGAATAGTAATACTAAATGTAGTAGTTGCTATTGCCGTTGTACGACTATTACGTCGCTGCTTCAGTTACCACTGCAACAACTACTACTACTTCTGCTATTATAAATACTACTTCTACTACTACTACTAAAACTAATACTACTACAACTACTGCTATTACTGTCCATCGGAGACGGCAATTTAATCTCAACTGAGATAATAATGATGATGTTAATGAAGACTGTGGTGTGTTTGACTCTGTCTAACGATTTCTATGAGTGACTGAAATTATCGTCCACACCTAGAAGATGTGTGCAATGAGTCTGTGAAACATTAATCACCTCTTGTCTTTCTTATAGCAAACCTCAGTTACATCAGCATGTGTCTACGATTATCTTCAGCTGTGCCACTCCTGCTTCTGCAACGTCAGCCGAGCTGTCCTGTGCAACTCTCCCATAAATGTATGTCTACATTGAAGTGAGACAGGGATGTATTAAGCGTATTTTTAAAACACTTCTTCTGCCTTACTCTCCCATAAATGTATGTCTACATTGAAGTGAGACAGGGATGTATTAAGCGTATTTTTAAAACACTTCTTCTGCCTTACTCTCCCATAAATGTATGTCTACATTGAAGTGAGACAGGGATGTATTAAGCGTATTTTTTAAACACTTCTTCTGCCTTTAGGTGTTTTTTTAGCCAGTCTGGAATTTTCCACATAACAGTTTCTTTTGGTAGACGAAGATCCTTCACGTAAACCGGGTGACATGTCCAGTCTGTAGCTTCATGTGGACCAGGTGAAATGTCCAATTTGTATCTTCATGTGGATCAGGTGACATGTCCAGCTTATAACTTCGCGTAAACGAGGTGGCACGTCCAGCCTGTAGCTTCACATGAACCAGGTGACATGTCCAACTTGTATGTACTTTCACATCGACCAGGTGACATTTCCAGCTTCTATATGCCCTCACATGAAATAGTGACATGTCCAGCTTGTATGTGCCTTGGCCAGAATTATGCGTTAGTTTACATATTTAGATTGTATCAATACCTCAATATCTGGTAGTTTATACCACCAGTGGATGTAGCAGTAGTACTAATACTAATACAACCACAATTACTACCAATACTACTAAACCACTACTATTACTACTACAACAAACTAGTAGTTCTAATATTATCCCACGACAACAACAATTACACGTGGATATGAACTACTACTACTACTACACCTATTGATACATTTATTACTAATACTACTACCACTGCTACTACTACTGCTACTACTATTACTAGTACAACAACCACTGCAACAACCCTTCAACTACCGCTACAATTAGCTACAAAGTGTGCACTTTTCATAACATAACAGAAGAACGAAACGCATGGCTTAAATGTAATTAAACACCGGTGCTAAAAACATGTCTGGATGACTGCTGTCGTTGGATTCTGGGGAAGCACACTGCAATGTTAAAAGTGAAATGATTACACTTCACATGTGCCATTATTACTCCTCGATTCACGTTCTCTAACGTCTTTACATTTTAATCCCTTTAGATATATTGAACCAAATGTATAGTAACAATGTATACCTTAATAAACCTTGTCTAACCTTAATAAAAAGGAACATGTGCTAACACTAGATTTGTCTCATTTTTGCTTGTAACAATCAATGATCCGCATGGTATACACACATCACGTGCACCCTTTAAAAGAGACTGGACGTCCATGTGGATGCCCGAAATGTAACAGCGCTGTCGATTCAGAACATCATTATTCACTAATAACACATTGTAATCATCACTAATACACACAGTACAAATGTCGACCTGGGCTAGCATTGGACATTCCACACAATATTTCCAAACATAAGTTGAATAGTGTTAAATTTAATGAGTGTACAATCTCTTTACCTTCTAACATCAGTAAACTTAGAGAACGAATGCAGAACAACAGATTATAATGGTGGTTGGAAGCTTCAGAATAACTCAACAACTCTCAAGCAGGTTTCCGAAGAGGATCACAGACTTAAGACACTTTTTTCACCTAGAATGTGAAACACAATTTTCAACAAGAAAAGAGTACAGTCGCTGTATTTGTAGACCTATATCACGCATGGGACAAAGTATAGAGAAAGGAGCTATTGCTAAAAATGCAAAACATTGGCTTTTGTGAAAAAAAAGTATAAATGAATTAAGAAATACTTAAGCAACAGAACCATACAAACTGAAGTAAACAACAAACTATCATCCAAACGCGTGCTTGAGGTACAGCTACCCAAAGTCTCAGTCCTCAGATGCACCATATTCTTAATCTTCATAAATGATCTCGCTGACTTGTTTAACAACCAGAAACCATGTTTGCAGATTACCTTGTCATATGAACTAGTGAATCAGACTTACACCTGTCAAAAGAAAGACTTAGAAAAACCCTTCTTACAATATAAACAAAGTGCAACTATTGGAAACTGAAGGCAACCACCAGTAAAACCACATATACTATATTACACTTAGCAACAAACAAAAAAAGAAGACACTTAAAATCACTTTTGAGAGAGCTGAAATAAATCGCCAAGACAACCCAACATAAATCGGTGTGTTCAGCTGGACAGGAGGCTAACCTTCAGCAACGTTATTAATAATGTCCGTCAGATGCATATTAGATTATAATCCCCTTGCAGGCCAGATCATCAATAAGTCCTTGCACACAATTGGACAGAGTACAAAGCCAGAGTACAAATGAAACTCTGCTTCATTTGTGGCGGCATGAGATCAACACCAAAGTGTTCTGTGAAATTGATGAAAACATAGAGCTACTAGACATTTGAAGATAAAAGGAAACTATAGAAGCTGTGAAAAGATACAAACAATTCCCAAAAAAGCATCCTAACAAAGAAGTAGTCAACAACTGGACATGCAAATCAAGACTAAAACAGAAATCTCCATTACAGCTAGCATAAGAAATAAACAAGAAACATCACCTTCCTGAAGACGGAGAGAAATCTGGAAGAATATCAAATATTCCACTACATTAATGCTTCATATTTCCCACAATAAAAACTACTCTAATTGACAAGTCAGTAGCCAATGCAGCACACCAAAACACTAATATGTCCAGTGCACTAGAGACTACCGTCTTCTACCCTAAGGATTGGATCCAAGCATACATAAATGGATCAGCCTTCAAGGCCACCATCAATGCAGGATATGGCTCTCTCAAAGTTCTCCCTGGAAAAAATATCAATAAAATTATCTGCTTGTGGAAAAGAGTTCTGCAGCAACTATGATGCAGAGGTGAAAGTAATAACAGAAACAATCTCATACATCACAATACAAAAATGATGCATCAGATCCAAAAAACCTAGTAATGTTCTCTGTCTGTTCTACAAACCTTTGAAAACAGGAAACCAACAGCAAATTAAACCATAAACAACATAATTCATACATGCTTACATCATTTGGCATCAATACTACACTATAGTAGATACCAGGTCACATAGATATCAGCGGGAATGAAAATGCTGATAGACTGGCAAAAAGGAGCAAGTATGCCGCATCCAGGAATTTCCACAAACCTTTGAACAGTTAAACACATTATCCGCAACAACTGTAAACAGTTGTGTTACTGGTTCAAATGGAAGAGTTATCTATGTATACATGTCCCAACCAAATCTACACCACAGCAAAAATATGCTATACCACAAAAATCAAACCACAATATTTAGGATGTGTACAATACATGTACAACTTCAAAAGCACCTACAAAGAATTACCGCAGACCATACACCATATTGCAACCACTGCAACAAACAAGATGAAAAAATAGTGAAACACCACCTTATTGACTGTCCTGCACTACAAGACCTGCGAAACCAACTGTTACCACATAACCACTCCATCACTAACACACTTTATACACTTTATACAGACACAACGATGAGGCAGCTCGCAACACTGGGCATCGAATAAGTAAGTAATGAAGAAAAGGTATTTCAATTTTGGAATTTAAAGTTTTATTTTCGGGAGGAACTAGCTATCCTCAGTGACGCTAATTCACCATTGTTCATTAAAATAGTTAGTAAAATGTTGAAGCAAACACTGGCTCAGAGAAACATTAGAAGAAAAATTATAACGACCTCTGTACAATTACAACATTGTCAAGTTTTTAGACGAGAGAATATACCGCTGAAGACGGATGTGTTGGGCGATTGGCGCAAATAAAATGGCGACACAACGCATTTCAATTCTCAGGACTAGATCCTGCTGGAAATCTGCTACATCCTGCTACAAGGGAGATCCAGCAGGAGTTTGAGAATGAACGCTGAAGAGAAGACGACGAGACAATTTGAGATACTAACATTGGTTATTTGTTATTGATTATGAATCGACATCATTGCACTCTGGGCAGCCCCATTGGAGCGCAGTCTACCCTAGCAGATGACGAATAGTATGTGTACTATTGGTTCACGTTGTCTCGCTCATTGACTACGATTCTAACTCAGCCACGAAGACTTCCAGCCTAACATATTCATATATTCCGCAAAAAGATACGATTTTGGCTAAGAAGTCCAACGTAGTAGTAGCATAGCTTAGCAGTGAGGCAGACTTAACACAGATAGAATTAACAAGATATATTTGCAATAGAAATCTGCGAGTATCAGAGAAATGAAAAAACGAAGACATTACATATTTATTGTGCCTCTTTACCAAATTATTATTGTTGTTGAAGTAAACATCTTTATTTTGCTTCTCTGAGCAGCAGATATTTCTTTCTATAGTGAGTGGGGGTGGGGGGAGCCATGAAAACGCAATCATGAACTTTCATAATATTTATTAGTTGATGGATGATAGCAGATTATATACATACATATATGATTGCACTTAACAATGCTCGCATGCAGACATTGTCCAGTTCTTATTTTATACAGTCACATATTCTCTGTTTACATTTTAATATATATTCTATTCTATTTTGCCTTTTCTAATTCTTGCCAGATTGTAGCAGATATTCACTTTTTTGTTTAAATCTGGCATTCAATGAAGTGATTAAGATGTGCACTAGGCAGCCACATGCTCCATCTTGCGATATGATCTTCCGGCTAAGGTCACAAGTAGTATGGCACCGTTCATCTTCTGAAGTTGTAGAAGTTCCATGAAAGCATCCACTACAGCTGACACCCTGAAATCATACAGTACTGGGTGTTAGTATTGGGGTCCTTTTTTACAACAATGGAACATATTGGAAATACGATCTTATGCCGGTATTTTTCTTTGACAAATAATATATTGGAGAAATAGCAAAATACATGTCAAACTTAAAAAGATAGAACATAGAAGAGTTCAAGAACCACAGATAGGTGCATCAGCACTAAAACAACCAGACATACAACACAAATACCTTGTAGATGTAAGGAATAGATATGAACATCTAATGATAGAGTGCATGGAACAATACAGAAGGGAACATCCAGAAGAGAAAATAGACAATAAATGGGACAGCCTAAGGAAAAGTATTTAAACATCAAATGAATATTTACCAATAAGAAAAGCCAAGAACAAGCAAACATGGATGACAGAAAAATATTAGAGAAAATGTCAGAAAGAAAGAAAGCCAAATATACCTCAAAGTACTCAATTATAGACAATGATATACGTAACGTGCAGAACAGCGAAAAAAACAATGACTAGAAACAAAATGCAGTTTCTAAATGCAAAAAAAATACAGGAGATGTCCATACAACAGCAGTCAAAATTAATGCATAAGAAGATAAGGCAGATCACAAATAAAAATTATATAAGTGGGAGTGGCTGCATTAAAGCTAAAAACGGAAAAATTAATATTTGATAAAACAAAAGTACTTACAAGATGGGCAGATTGTGTGACAGAACTGTTTGACGACCAACAGAACAAAAAATCTAAAATACACAACAATGATGGACCAGCAATACTGAAAGCAGAAGTAGAAAATGCAATAAAATCAATAAAATGTGGAAAGGCTGCAGGCTCCGACAGCATAACTACAGACATAATAAAAACGCTACATGTATTTGGTATGGATACTTTCACAGAACTTTGCAATGACATATATAAAATAAGTCACATACCTAAAGACCTAACATCATCAATATTCATATCACTGCCTAAGAAGCCCAGAGCTGTGGACTGTACAGTGTATGGAACTATAAGTCTTCTAGACTACAGCAAGGCCTTTGACAGAGTCCAACATGAAAAATTAATCAAATGTCTTCAAAAAATAGGCATAGATGGAAAAGACATCAGACTAATTAGAAATATATATTGGGAAAAGACTGCATCAAAAAGGTGTGAAAACATCTACTCATCATACATAAAAATAAGAAGAGGGATAATACAGGGCTGCATTTTATCATATTTAAGAGTATTTAATATCTACACCGAGAATATCTTTTAAAATATAGAAGAAATGCCAGGACTCAAGATCAATGGAAAAATAATAAACAACCTGAGATATGCAGGTGACACTGTTCTTTTAGCAGAAAGTGAACATGAACTACAAAGACTAATAGATCAAGTCAATAAATCAAGTAATGAATATGGACTGGATATAAATATCCAAAAAACAAAAACCATGATAATCAGCAAAGACACAGAAGAACAAGAGCTAAACATAAGTATACATGAAGAGAAACTACAATAAGTAAAACAGTATCAATAACTTGGACACAGTCACAAATGATGGTAGATGTGAAACAAGTTAAAAGGAGAATAGGAATGGCTAAAAGTACCTTCAATGACATGAGTAAAATATTAACATCTAAACAAATTACAAACAAGTTAAAAATAAGAATTTTAAAATGCTACATCTATTCTATATTAAGGTATGACTCAGAAACATGGACACTAAATAAACAGTTCGAAGATAGAATTGATTCCTTTGAAATGTGGGTATATAGAAGAATAGGGAGAACATCATGGAAGGAGAAGAAAACAAACAAAAAAGTTCTAAAAAGACTTAATATAGTGAAAGAACTACTAAGAGAAATAAAGATCATGCACATAAAATATTTTGGACACATTAAAAAACATGACACCTTATTGAAGACCTTACTTGAGGGTAAAGTCAAAGGGAAACGAGCAAGAGGTAGGCAGAGATACAACTGGGAGAGTAACATCACAAGATGGACAGGTTACAGTCTAGCAGAGTGCACCGCCAAGAGAGGATGCAGGGAATGTTGGAGGTCTGTTTCAGCCAACCTTCGTTGCGGAGACGACACTTGATGAGGGTGAAGACAGCAATTATTACTTACGATAATGTGGCGTCATCAATTCTCTTATGAACTTGATCCAAGTAATTCACTTTATCGTTATCCATCTTTAAGATAAGATCAGTAGCTGCTGCATCAGGACACAGGATCCCATACTCAACTCCCAACTCTTCCACATTAGGTTGTTGCTGTAAAGACATGAAATGAAATTGTTATACTTAGGATAATATGTCTGTCTTCAATTGGACAATATGTCGTTTCTGTTTTCATTGGCAAAAAAAATGTGTTTTCCATATGGAAATAAATGTCTTTTTTTTTTTACTAAGAATGAAAGCATCGTATGTTCTTAAATAAAGAATAAATGGTATATATACTTCATATAAGAATGAAAGCCTCCCTGTTCCAACTTCTGAAAGAAATGCCATGTGTTTCCTTCAGAAACAAATACTTTTTTCCCTAAGTGATTCAGACAAGAGTAAACATGACTATGTGTGTAAATTGTCCTTTGTAGAACGTTGTTGTTACTACCAATTTGCAAGCCTCCCGATTCTGTGCTAGCTGTCCGGCCTATGTCAAGGCCACATTCAGAAGGTCTTCGATATCCTGTTCGTTTGAATAGATATGTGCACATGTTCTTATATGCCTTTTCCCCATTCCCCCCCCCCAATCCTTTTTCACGTAAAAGATTCCCACTCAAAGTATTGCACACTTCTGAAAATTAGTCTATAAATTACAGCTCTGGAGAAACTACACCATTGCACACTGCTGAAACGCATGTGGTTGCGTCTGTGGGTCTCACTAATGGCCCACTAGACATACCACCCATGCAACAGAAAACCTTAGTGGATGACATGCCGTTATACTGAGGTTATCTTCTTAGAGAAGCTTCATGGCACATCATCTATACAATTATGCTTTTATTTTGTTGTTGAAATGTGTTTCATGTTTACCTGAATATATATGTATGCACCATCTGTGGTTGGGAGGGAGCCTGAGATGTACTGTGCAGCACTGGGGAGGAGAAAACTGACAGCACTGTTTTTTACTATGGCTGAAACCCATCACAGAGGCACAGTGACTCAGGACGTGACAATCCTTTTGACTTGAACATTTGGTTACATGTCTGGAGCAATAGAGAAGTTCGGCGTAACCAGTAGTCAATTGGTGGCGGGGAATGAGCACAGTTGGCTACAGTGGCTAGGAGCAGTGCATAGGTTGAAACCTACCTTCCTGGAGGTGTGATAGTTATTCTCTGGCTCTGTCCCGGGTGGGCCGAATATCCACAGACTTCCCAGCAATATAATGCCATTCAATGGCATTAGGTCAAAGGGCATGAGCCCATGGATCGCTGTATCAGCAACCAACCAACTAACCAACCACACTGCTGAAAACTAGTCTTCTGTCTATATAATAAAGCGCTGGAGAAACTACACCACTTAACACTACTGAAAATTAGTCTTCTGTCTCTAAAAATACAGTCCTGGAGAAACTACACCATTGCACACTGCTGAAAATTAGTTTTCTGTCTATAAAATACAGCCCTGGAGTAACTACACCATTGCACATAGGAAGTAAGACCTAACCTCTCGTAATTCATGTGGATCTAACAAAACAACAATATATGCCTTTGCAGGAATGGAGGTTACAAAATAAAATCTATCCACTAAATTTCGGAGGATTTTTTTGAGAGACTACAATATTTCCTAGTGATATAGTCCGTAAACGGGAAGTGTTTTTCCTACATTGTTTTTTACTTTCATAGAGAGGCGAGTAGAGCCCTCTAGTAACTCCCATCTTATCTACGTCCTGGATTTAGTTTCATATAGGAAACAATATCCTGTAATTTCCTACTGGCATTAAAACACTGTGTTTATCTATCACAATAAATATTATGTATATTAGGCCTACTTTGCGAATGAAAGTAATGTGCGATTCCCATCAGAAATAAATGTTATACCGCAGAGCCGTACCGATCTATGATGCAGAGAGGCGGCCACAACAGGCGGCACCAATCAAAATACAGTGTTGGGAGCGGCATTTCGAGGAAAAGCAATTTAAGGGGACGGTATTTTAAAGAAAAACCATTTACTGGGAGGCATTTCGAAAACTGCATCATACTGAGAACATCTGTCGCGCGATCATTGTTATTCACGTGTATTGCTGGCGATGCATTGGGTTATCAGGGACATGTAGTACCCATGACAATGAAGCTGTCATACTACTTTGGAGTAGATCTTTTGCTCTTGACTTCCATCTGGCGCTCAGTTTTTAGTAGCTTTTAGTAGCTGCTTGTAGGTGGCATGTGTAACACCCAGGTAAACGGCTTTCACGAGCTGCTCATACAGGGTGAGAGTAGTTAAGAAGCCGTAACACAGAGATAAATATAGGGCTTATCTGTTTTCACATGTTAAGCATGGATAAGGTGAGCAGCCCAGATAAACAATCCAATGTTCAACGGCCTAGAAGACGTCAGCAGAGAATTATGGATCGAAGAGAACCTTGTGAGACATATTGGACACTCTTGTTATCACTGCATCATGTTATACCATCATGTTGTCGTGATTTATCTTGCCACTGGAATATGGTTGGATCAGGAAATCCCACATCGACTCCAAAAACGAATAATTTGTTTGCATGCAGCATTGTGGTGTGAAATTACACTTGATAAGATTAAGAAATCTTGTCCTATTGGCCGTTTCTTATTTTTTTAAACTGTAAATACATTTTTTCCCATTAGTGAGTTGCAGGGAGGTTTCGAGAGGTTTATGTGATAAAGGCCGCTTTCTCTTGGTGTCACTAAGTCATGTTGAGGATGATATATTCAATGAGGATAATACTCACAGCTAATGAAGATGTGAAAGATCTGACTGCATGTTTTGTTCCACAGTAGGATGGCACGAAGTAATAGTCCTCTATACCTGAAACAGATCATAAGAAGTAGATTATGTCGAATCTTTGTGCTACACTAAAGAATAAAATATATAATATTGATAAGATATGCTGAAAGTATATGCTGAGTATATGCTGAAAGCTTATAAAAAAAAGAATATTTACTGTATTTAAAATGTGCATTAAAAATAATGCAAGTGAATCAATAGCCGGTATCTTTTCACCTTAACACAGTTTTATCTATGACTTGTCTCTTTCAATAGCATTAAAAATTATAAAATAACAATAATTTTTCATTGCATGCAATAATGATAACAACTTAAACGTGTTGTATATATCTGCACTGTCATTGAAATCGGTTTTAGTGTATTATGCTATAGTTCGTTCAGAAATTGATGGCACTTTTTGACAGGTACGGACAACACATAAAGTTAACCTTTCAACCAAACTTCGTGCACTTATTCTCTTGCAATTTTCTTGTATGCACTCTACTAACCTTCTACAGACAGTCTCGACTTGCAAAGTTTTGTATGAACTCCACTAACCTCCTTCTACGGGCAGTCTTCTTACAAACTATTGTATGCACTCTACTAACCTCCTACAGGCAGTCTTGATTTACAAACTAATGTATATTGTATGTATTGCACTAACCCCTTCTGCGGGCAGTCTTGACTTACTGATGACATAATACAAATAACGTCCATACTTATTCGTGACATTTAAATTGTGCACAGCGGTGAATGCCTTTGATGTAATTGAGCACACATCATTATCAGGTGCCTTGCTGACTGGTGTATGCGATCATGGAAATCTACAGGTCTCTATTCCAGTATCTTTTATCAGGCTTGTTATTGAGTCTTTGCCATGCCACGGTATCAGACATCTAATATTTTCTCGCGTTGTCGTTCTCGAACTCTTTTGCTTTATATCTAACCTAATGTAATTATGTTCTCTAGCTAACTCATCTCTGTTACAAATGATATCTATACTTCCGAATGTTTAAATGTTTAAAAATGAGAAAAGCCGTTATATGTAAATGAGCACTAATTTATAGTGAGATATGTGGCAAAATACGTCATAACTGTGGAGTTTAGCTATGTGCTCTTACTTCCAACATACGTGCAAAGCTGTACACAAAAATCAAGAAGCTGTCGCAAAAGTGGAAGAGGTAACATCAGTGTGGTTAAAGTACAAAGGAGGAGCAATACAAGTGTGTACATTGTCACCATTTTTTTAAACATATATGCAGCGAACATAACGAGAAATGTGAAACACGAAACAATGCAACGCCATTTCAGCTACATAAACATCGGGAGTTCTACAGATTCTATAAATTAGTTACGCAGACGGCACAGTGCTATTGACATCAAATGAGAAAGACTTAAATAATGAACATCATAAAAACAACAAAAAGCTTTAGCGAACAACAAAACTTGTTTCTAAATATGAAAAAAAAGCGAAAACAATGACAACCGACAAAGTGAAAACAAGTGCTAGAATTAATATTGATAACAATGTTTTAGTAGAAGGTGACAAATTTCGAATATCTAGGAGCTAAAATAAACAGTGCATGAGACTGCAGTTGAGATCAGGAAGATAAATGCAATAGCGATGTCCAAATTAAAATAACTGAAGAGCTTTCGCGCGGAGCAAACACGGGAACTAAGGTGTGTTTGTTATGTACATGTGTGTTTCCAGTGACGATTTGCGGCTGCGAAACATGGACAATAAATAAAATTACAGTCAAGAGAATAGAAGCCTTCGAAATGAAGTGCTATAGAAGAATCATAAGAATATCATGGACAGAAAGACAGACCAACAAGACGTGCAAAGAAAAATTAATGTTCAAGAAGACTGGCTTTTAAACACCACATTAAGAAGGAAGTTGGGTTTTTCGACTATTTCAAGAGCCAAGATGGCATGGAAAGAGTTTTGTTGGAGGGGGCGATAGAAGGCAGCAGAAGCAGAAGCCGACCAAGACGTCGTCGGATAAAAGGTATTCAGGAATGCATGCACATGTTACTGGAGAAAGCGGGACAGTTTGCCAGAGACCGCGGGGATTTCAGGAGATTAATAAGGAAGACTACCTTCTAGAAAGAATACGTCACACGACACTTGCCTCACAAGAGCAAATTAAAAAAAACACTAAAGGATATCCACTAAAATGAATATACATATTTGTTAGATTTTGGGTATAGAAAATTCTTGTCTTCGTTCTGGGGAGAGATTGATACTCCTGCGAATCTACTTGAAATGCGGTTGATTTTAAAAATATTAAATACGGTAATACAGAAACACAATACTATATGCTATACTAAATGTTTGTGTATATCTTACAATGCCTGTCATAGTAAAGTAAGTAAAGTAACCCATAGCATTATTAATGCCGAAGGGATGTGAGATATTAGCGATCTCACATTTCAGAGGCTCTGCAAATGAGGGCGGTAGCCATCTCCTCTCCCTCGCAGTCTTTACTTCCCGGATTAATCTGGTACCCATTTAAGGCTGGGTCGACCTGGGAGCCGTTGCGATTTGAAAAAAACATTTCCGCCTCAACTGGGGAATTAATCCATGATCACTTATATGCGAAGCCAGTGATCTAACCACTGCGCTAACGCGTCTCCCTCACCATGACTGTCATATGTACTATCGACTACATATTTCATACTAAAGCCAGCCTCTCTCTCTCTCTCTCTCTCTCTCTCTCGATGCACTATATTATTTCCCACGTGGGAAACAAGTAATGAAGTTTTACTGAACGACGACTAACACACTATCAATGTCGGATGCTCACGTGAAATAATACACACAACAAAGCACAGGATATAATCATACAAATCACAATACACAGGACATAATCGACGTTTCGAACTAAAATGCCTTTATCAAGATACGCACATAACATCAAAAGACGACGAGTGGAAATGATTTTGGTTCGAAACGTCCATTATGTCCTGTTTATTGTTATTTGTATATAGTGAATCCTTCCTCACATGGAAGTCCCAAATCTATTCATCTATACAAGTATATTTCACCTACTCTAAATAGGAGACTTGTTCACAAACAATTGCATACTCCGCTAAGAGTTGGAGTCTTCTAAGTATGAAATAGAGCTCTGGAGAAACGTTATCATTGCACAGATATCAGAGCACCAATGCTAGTCACTTCAGGAGACGGAAACAAACTAAACAAACAAACCGATTTTGTTAATTACCTGCAACAGAGCTAATGTTAATAATACGACCACCACGTCCTCCTTTGTCCTTTCTCATGTGCTCTGTTGCCAATTTTGTCCCAAAAATTAAAGCAGTCTGCCAGAATAAAACATTGATAACATAATTTGTTTATAAAATGAGAAAGGAACTGAGAACTTAATAATGCTAATAGCATACAGTGAAACATATGTATTATTGCGCTTTGTGTAGTGGCAAGTACTGTATTATTCGGCACTACATAAACTAAGGTGGTTCCGACTGTGGTGCTCCTGGGTATTGCTTTAATGCCCCCATCTGGAGCGGTCGCCTCTGCCTAGTTTTCCCACTCTAACAAATAATTTTCTGTATATAAATTAGAAATACAACAACATTGCATAGTATTTGCTATTCAATTTTAATGGTTTTTTTTGTGTGTTCCCAATCAATTACGAAAACGTAGCCGCAACGCAGATTTTTATAATCATGCTTAATATATTACCACTAAAGCTGGAACTTGTGAACTCAGAAAGTGAGCTCATTGTGTCGCACGATTTGTGTCATGCTGCAAATAACTTTTACTATGTTACCATTAACCCCTTACTTCATAAATAGCCATCGTTAAATTGATACAAGTAAATTCAAGTAGGAGGCATGAGAATAAATGAAAATAATTCTTACAGCTGAACCAGGTTCATTCTAGAAGCACCGAATCGCTTTTGCAACACAAAATATATATATATATTAGTAGCTCTGTACTTTTGGTGTTATGTATACGCTCCTGTCAAACAGCCTACAACCTGGCAATGTTTGGCTCCTTTATAATCTGGCTCATTTGCCAACCCGTGGCGATCGCATAAAATCTTAAAAGCATTCATCTATGTTTATATCAGCTTTTATGTTCTATTCTTAAATTTTAATCGATCTGGCGATGAATTCTCCAGTAAACATTGAGATCACTACGTCCTGGAAAAAATACGTCACATGACACATACACACAGTACGCAACATTTATAAAGGTAGAATTTTACACTCTCTATTGTGTGCCTGGAATGGCTTAGTTCCTACGAGCGCAAAGTATATTATAAGAGAGTGGGTCAGTGGATCAAAGAGATTTTTTTTGTTAATAAGTCGTTATTAGTTATTTTGTTATTAGTGTCACATATTTTAAAGGGTTCACTCCCTTTAAGGGTTTAGAAACCCGTTGCCTCTGGAAATGGTCAAGTCAATGTGTGCCATGAGATTGCGAGGATAGTATCAAGAAAATATAACATAATAACAATAGTTATTTACACTTTCAAATGTATATAATGATCATTACGTAGTTGATAAGAATCTGGAGCTCCCACTTTGCTTCGTTCATTATCCCTGCGTTGTTTACAAGCACATCTACATGGCCGAAAGTGGATACAGCTAAGTCAAAGGCATCTGGATGTGACCGAAAACAAATATTATTAAAATGTGATTTTTACTCATTTTACTTGGTCTTATTGAGGACATACAAGCATATATAAGGTGTGATCTGTACTCATTTTACTTGGTCTTATTGAGGACATGCAAGCATATATAACGTGTGATCAAGGTGTGATAAGTATGCGAACAGAAATATCTACAAATGTGTACGGCTTTGATGTGATTGTATGTCTCGATAATATACCTTCTACATGTATAACCCTCTTGTGGAAGTCACACAGCTCTGCGTCTATACAGTTATGTCTTAACCCCATTCGAGTATTGGGGGGGGGGGGAGCTTCTCAGAGTATTGTATACAAATGAGAGTTAGTTCTCATGGTATGTAAGTAAGCTCTGTGTAGGCATCACCTCGCACTCTCGTCACCCCCCCCTCCAATATCATATGGAATATAAGATCTTTGTCGCTAATGATTCCTGAGGATCAAACAAACGTGCAAATTGTACCCGGGCTTCCTTATACGTAGTCCGTCCCCATCAATAGAGCTGCCTTCTGCAAGTGGAAAGTCAACTCAAGAGACCCAAAGATCTAAGCAAAAATGTAGTATAAACACGTTACGGAACATGCATCTCCGGAGAACTCCTCTACCCCTGACGCTGCAAGGCACAAAGGGTATATAGCGAAAAGAAATAAGAAAGGTGGGAACATGCATGGCAGGTTATGGTGGTGCTATTATTTGCTCTCCGTCCGGGTCACATCTAATATGCCAAGTAAAGTGGTAAAATTGTACACAAGTGGATAGGGCTACTATTCATATCGATTTAACCAGGATTGTTTAGTACAGATAGCTATAAAAATATAGACCTCACCATCTGAAAATGAACACTTAGAGTTATGTAAATTTGTATTGTATAATTTTATATCTCTTCCGCTGGCATATTTTTTTTCAATTCTCTGTCTACCATTTATGTGTATTTCCAAGTATTATTTCACTTTTGCCATTATATGTATGACTAATCATTCGAGTTATACATGTAATTTGAAATATTTTTATAGAATTTGAAATATATAACGTTATTATTATAATTTCTGTCTATTTGTTTTGTTTCAAAAATTGCGACATAATTTAAGAGGGCATCCTTTGTTAGATATTCTTGATAGGCGTCATAATTGTCAAAAATGGTCGATGTATCTTATGCACAATATTGTCTACATGCTGTCTTCATCAATCAATTATTCAAAGACATAATGACAGGTAAAGACAGTCTTATAGTGTGTTCATCAATAGTTGAACACCGATATGTTTATTATCTCCCTAATTCCTAAGCTTATAGGCTTCGTATATTGCCTGAGTGGATTATTTCATAATCATGTTAAAGATGTATGATTAATTATTATTTAGACTGAACGGATGTATCGCAGTAGTTGCTACGAACGTAATTTTTAAGATAGCAATGATTTGATTTTATGTGGAAAATAAATTTTACAGTAAATGTTAGTATAGGCATTTGTTGTTACATGGATAAAAATGTATTTCGAATGTAATATTTTTCTTTCGTTGTAATGATATTAAATGCAAGGACATATAAAATTAACAGTTAAAGGTTTATGAAATTGTAGTATTATTTACATTCTTGTTAATTTAAAATAAACGTATACACACATTGTACAAACCATAGTCATAATCGTCCTAATGGGAACATTGTAAGTACTAGTGTTAGCATTCTGAAATCTTTGACCAAAATATTTTCTGTATTCATGTTATAATGTGGAGAAATTAAAAAATTTCCGGCATTTAACATTATCAGTCTAGACCTTACGTTTTACACCTCTTCTCTTTTACACCTTTTACTTTCCTCTGCATTTATTGTTTTAAAGAGAAATTCATTTCTGATCGAATGGATAAATCACACACGCTTAATACGTTTAACGATTGTCAAGATGGTCTTTTGTCCAGCAACAGTATATATTATATATCTCATGCATGTCTTTACAATAATAGATGTGTCACTTCGGCTGTGTTGTTTTCATATTTATTCACTATTATCTTGATGTTATTTATCTAAATCCGATGAATAGTAAACTTCGATAACTGTAGTTGGTTGAATGAAGCATATCGCATCTTTCTGCCAATATTCTTCTTCCATTTTCAATATATGGTCTTCACATTTTAAACAGAATGCTTTGTCAATGGCGGAGAGCATAGTATATGCAATTTCTGAACATCATTAAGTTTGAAGGTTTTATTTTTCTTTGCCACTGCTTAACTTTAGCCCAAACAAATTCTGTTGGATTTAAATTTGAGTGGTACAGTGGTAACCTTAGACATCTATGTCCATGATCCTGTATAATTTTATCGATGTGGAAAGTCTTTGCTCTGTGTGCGTTCTTTACCAACAACAGTAACTTCGGTTTCAAGTGTATTTCAGTAAATGAAATATGCTTTTTCTTTAAAGATATATTTTTATCGCTTCCTTAGTGGATGAGGATGTAGGGATCTTATTTTTACATGCAACAACATTCTGGTAGGAAGTGTTGTCCATAACCAGATAGTAGGGTCTATCTAATGATGGAAGTACATTTTTCTATAACCACTCTCTAAATATATAATGCTTCAAATATATGCAAAATATGAAAAATGTACGCTTAGTAATTACGGAGATAATAGACAATATCAGTGTTCAACTATTGATTAAAGCAATATAGTATAATTTCCGTATGAAATAATATTTCTTTATTTCATGGATCCACTATAATTTACAACATTGATTTATTTCCTCCAACATATAATACAACAGTATAGCGAATGAAGAATAATAAAAAAAAATAAGACACACTTATATGATTTACCTTTAAACTTCTGGTGGTCTGTGACATCGAACTGAACAAACCTAATATTTTTTTCTGGGAAACGTTCCTTAAGTTCTTTGAAAGTGGCCGTTCCGACGGTAGAATCCACATCCCCAAAAAAAACCTTGACAAATTGGGAGAAAAAAATAGCAATTATGCTTATGCATTATTAAAAATGTGCTACCACTATCATGAGTCTTGCTTCTAGAACCACGCTTTAACATACAATTTTTATAACAATAGTAACATTCACACACTAATTATTTTTACTGCCACTACTAATTATTGCAAATAATAATTAATTTGAGCACAGTTGTCCTTCCTCAATCATTCACGGTTTATAGCTCTTCCATTTTTTTTTTTTTTTTATTTTTTTTTTGCAATCCTGACGACGGCATTACAATGTCCATTTGATTCCTGCCAGTACAGCTCAGTTCAATTTTTTGGGTGCTGCTATGGGTAAAACATTTCGCTTGGTCGCATCTTCTTAAAACTCTTGCCGATCCTGAGCCAGTCTTCCTGCTTCTGTATTATGTTCAATCTATCTTTCTATACGCTGTGTCCCTTGTTTGCCTTGCAGCGTCAGGGGTGGAAGAGTTCTCTGGAGATGGCCTTCTTGTGCGCTGTTTGTAAGCTTGTTCCTGTGGCTTCTTTGATTTATGTGATCCATCTTTTACATGGTCTGCCTCTGGCTTTATAGCCGTTATGTTCAATTAGTCTTCGATATCTTGCGTCGTCCATATTCTTCGTAGTTTTACCCCCTTTTTGCAGATTAAAATCATCCCTTCCATTATGGTCGTTTCTATTCTGTCAAACTGTTTGATATGAACAATATATTGTATTTTTATGAGGGGGTCTTGTTTAGTCTTTTTTTTAACTTTCAATTTCAGAATGTACATATTGTTGTACTTTTTGATCCATTGTGTTCTAAGAATTATTCCTTAACATTTTGTTTCAAATGTTGCAATTTGGTTTCTCACCTGATTGGGGATTGTTCGAGATTCACATCCATAAATTGCAACTGGCAGTAGGCAGGCTCTAAAAAAATTAGCTTACTATTTTGTTGCATCACAGCCAAATGTTTTTCATTTGTATCAGTTTATTTGACGCAGCGTCTAACCTACGTCTGACTTCTTAATAGCAATCTCCGCTGCTTATAATAGAACCAGGGTATTTGAAAGCGTTCATTCGTTCTAGTTCGCTGTTATTAGTCGTGATTAGGAACATATTCGTGGTTTCATCGCTTAAAAGAACCCGGTTTGAATAAAAGTCCCGCGTTCTGTAACTATGTATTTAATTTAGTATGATCAGCAGCGGCAGAGCTCACTTTCAGATCTAGAAATCTTGATAGAACCTTTAACTTACACATATTTTCATCATTTTAACTAAGAATCTGCTTGGAGTAGAAATCCGGATGTCATCGCAGCATTTCCCAGCTTAGGAGAGAACCTGCTTGGAGTTACGCTCCACTCATTGTTCTGTCCTTATTAATAGAATCTGCTTGAAGTAAAACATCTTCTACTTTAATAGATTTGTCATCCTGGTGGAACCTTACTGGAGAGTACTACCCACTACCACTGTCAATTTTGTGCAGCTTGGTTAAACCTTCTTACAGTACAATTCCGCCTACTCCAGTAAATGTATGCAGTTTAGTTGAACCTGCTTTCAGTAAAACGTACTCTCTTCCCCGATCAGATTTCCTGCATTTAGTTGAGCCCGCTTGGCGTATAGCTCTAGGAACCATGTTTCCTATCCCAGACAGCAGATCTTTTTGTTGTAGTAAACACTGTTGTGAATAAAACTATATCCCCGTGAATTTGTCGAGTTTAGTTTCGAGTCTGCAGGTAGTAACATTTTCACAAGCAAAACTCGGAATGTTATTAATCTCTTCAAGTTAGAGAAACGTGATATGATCATTTAAAAACTCTATCATGATATAATACAATCAAGGTCAACTCCTTGAAGTGGAGATGGGGCTTAGTCCAGCGAACAGAGACTGAAAAATAAGATTGGTCGGGCCAACCCAATATCGAGCAGGACCACAGTCCTGCCCAAGCAAACACATGTGCTAAAGTCAGACATACCAAAATACCAGGCTAGAGGCACACCAGCATCCAGGTATCATGCAACCCGAATAGTTGACATGTCTGCACGATAAAAATAAATAGAATAGAATAATAAAACCCATGACCTGTCATAAGTAGGTGTGTCACATTGAGATATTTGATGCGGGAAGATCTTCATTCATCTCTATCCTCTACCATACTGATGTGTTTTACAACTTGACACCCTGCCCAGTACTTAATATTATTATACCAATACTTCTTCTTCTTCTGCGTTCGCTCTCATATAACCACAACGAATATTTCGTGTGATTTCCGCCGGGGAGCGTGAAGTACGTTGTGCTGCAAGTTCCACAGTAGAACTGTGATTATTTGCACCCAGGTTGGCCACTTGTGGTCAGGACTTCCGAGGTCCAGCACATCCGTTTTCGTCTTTCCTTTATTTCGGGTTTGGTCCCTATACCAGCACTTAATATAATATTATTATCCCAGTACTTACTATTATATATCACAACTACCGTGATATCAGTATCGCAAAATCACAATTAATCAACAACAAAAAACGACTGAAAAGACATAGAGAATTGTCTTCATTGTACACTCGAGCACCCTTTATGTACTCCGCTCCTATGAACGAATCCGCGCGCTGTCAGCCGAGATTATCCCTCATATGAGATCAATTCCTACTTCAAGCGAAAATTCCAAGAGATCTAAAAAAACAAAAAAAAACATCCATTTTATAAATAATTCATCTCCAGCCCACAGCCTCTTGAGCACAAAAAAAAACGGTTTAACCACTACGCCAGTGAGATAATTAATAAATTATAGATCTTGCTACTACTTATTACTACATTGTTGTCAACTACACTGTAACTTATCGCAGCAGAACTGTATACTTGAAGCAACCCATTCTGGTCTCTGGACAACGAACTACTGACAAACATGAGTTTGAGAATGAAAGCAGAATAAGAAGAAGCAACTTAACTGCAACTCTAATCCTTATGTTCCAGACTCTTCTGACAATCATTACGTTTTCACTTCCTACAACTTCTCAAATATAACTCACCTTGGCTCCCTGCTCAAGTACAGCCTCGGCATATGCCTTTCCCAAACCTTGAGCGGCACCAGTGATGAATATAACTTTTCCTGACAGATCCATGACTTGTGACAATAGAACGAGGTAATAGCTACTCCCTTAGATTAGTCAATATATAATGTTATACATGCAGTAACAGACGTGACAAAACAAAACATGATGTCAAAACATGTCGCTTTGTAACAATGACATTATATATTTACTGTAATTGTAAATCTTGATTCTCAAACTGTTATTTATTTTATTTTTTTGGGTGCTGGATTCTTATAACATGATGATTCTTCATGATGATGATTATGATAGTAATGATGATGATTATGATCTTAATGATGATGATTATGATCTTAATGATGATGATTATGATAGTAATGATGATGATGATGATGGTCTCACCAATGGCTCACTAGACAAACCAACCATGCAACAGAAACCTTAGTAGATGACATGCCTTTATATTGATGTTATCTTCTTATAGAAGCTTCATGGCACGTCATCTATACAATCTCATAGTCGTAACCTTCGATAACAGTTACCATGTTGTTCCGACGTTGTGGTTGAACTAGTTACGGGCACGACGCGGGTGGACGGAACAACAAAGAAACCTGTCGCAAGGGCCAGAGTTGTGCCTTGATGTCGACGTCTGTTTCGGCGGCATTAGACTCGGGACACCATTGAGTTGGATGGCTGCTGGAACAGAGGGCGGAGCACTTATGGGAATGTCCCACGTGCTGTGAGGCCAGTTTTCTAATCAAGAATCAAGAATCATGATGATGATAATCTTATCACGATTATGATGGTCTTCAGGATGATGATGATGATGATGATTGTAATGAATTGCAGAAGATAGGCATGATTAGTCCAACAATGAGAACATAGGCATGATTAGTCCAACAATGAGAACATAGGCATGATTAGTCCAACAATGAGAACATATGCATGATTAGTCCACCAATGAGAACATATGCATGATTAGTCCAACAATGAGAACATATGCATGATTAGTCCAACAATGAGAACATATGCATGATTAGTCCAACAATGAGAACATATGCATGATTAGTCCACCAATGAGAACATATGCATGATTAGTCCACCAATGAGAACATATGCATGATTAGTCCAACAATGATAACATATGCAGGATTAGTCCAACAATGAGAACATATGCATGATTAGTTCAACAATGAGAACATATGCATGATTAGTCCAACAATGAGAACATATGCATGATTAGTCCAACAATGAGAACATATGCATGATTAGTCCAACAATGAGAACATATGCATGATTAGTCCACCAATGAGAACATATGCATGATTAGTCCAACAATGAGAACATATGCATGATTAGTCCAACAATGAGAACATATGCAGGATTAGTCCACCAATGAGAACATATGCACAGAAATAAACAGACACCGATAAAGAAGAAACGGTCATGGAAACCGTGACAGAGACCATCGCCAATAGATGATATGTTGGCTAATTCTAAAAAAGTCTTCTAAAAATGACTCGTTTTACTTTGGTCATTATGATTATACTTTGTGCCGACAGCCAACGAAAATTGCGAGAAATGTTTTTAAAAAGTCATTTTAGAAGACTATTTTTCAATTAGACGACAGGTCTTCTATTGTCGACTGTCATGGATAAGATATACATTGAGATGAACATTGGAAAGCATTGGAAAGGCAAGCTTTGTTATGGAGACAACAGAGAGAGAAAAAGATGAATATAATTAGTGCTTAGACTTTGTTTATTTGTTCATTTCAACTGCAAGAAAATACGAACAATATGACTCTTATATCCTTTTGTGCAATAGGAGAAGTTTCTCCAGAGTTTTATTTTATACCCTATAAGAAACCAGCGCCCATTTGTGTACAATATTTTGAGAAATCGTCTCCTACTCAAACGGGGCAATAAAATGCGTAGAATAAAGAATTAAATAAGATACACAGGGATGGGAAAGAAGCGGAAATGTTTGTTTGTTTGTTTTGCGTTCGCTCCATTGTAACCATCACGGATATCCGTGCGATTTCCGCCGGGAGCGTGATTACGTTGTGCCACCGTTATGCGCCTTGTAGGCCTAGCACATCCGATTTCGGCATGCTTGACAATTCGGGTGGGCTACCCTTAGCCTGTGACAGCCTCTATATCTGTCTCCAGGCACGCGTAGTGGCGACTCTTCGTCCAGACGATTTTTGCTCTCGTCTGACTCGCACGAGGTGTTCCACTGTCTATGAACTTGCCTCGTGTAATTGGACGTGCTGTGCCTGTGCCCATTTGGTACTGAACCGTTTCTCATCCGTGAGCCTGGTTCCTTAAGGTGAGTTGGACCCTGGCTCTTTCGCCCTCTTAGCCGAGGTGTCATTCACCGACATCGTGTACCCTTTTCCAAGTTCGAGTCTCACACCACGCGTTTGAGAGCAAGGCGTTCTCGAGCTGAGCGTCCTTGTCCCAATAGCGCCTGAGCCCATCAGGTACTGAACCCTTTCTCTCTTCAAGTGTATTTTGCGGTGTAGGAAAACCTGACAGTAGAGTTAGGCCAGGACTACCATCGTTGTCCATTTCTTGCCTAAGCCCATCGGGTACAGAACCCTTTCTCTTCGCGAGCATATTTCCGGTTTAGGAAGGCTCGACATTAGAGTTGGATTAGGTCTTCTTGCTTTACCAAACGCCAATGAATTGGTCTGGGTCTCTGCCTGTAAGGAACACAGGTAACTAGAAGCTCGTCTCGAGCTGACGGAGCTTGTAGTTCCCCTTTCCTAGGGACTTTTCACTTTCTATTTGCAGTTCGCGCTGCCCTCTAGCGCTGTTCTGCCCTTTCATTGTTTCATTGTACTCGGTATGAAATCTATTTGCCTCTCGCCGTGCATCCACATTTACGTGCATTTTACATTGGCCGCCCGTCCAATGTTCGGACTAGACTGACTAGCTTCACTGTATGTCGACATTGTAGCTATATGTGGTGATGCTGGTGGTGTCCGAGATATTGTCTGTCTCTTGTGCAGGCAAATTTCTTTCCATCTGCTACCTCCACATTCTCGGACACGATCCCCAAATGATTTGGCCAGAATCAGCTCGAGCTGCTGTATTTCTGTTTCCAGGGTGTACCGCGTGGAGGTACATTTGGGATCTTGGTTATCTGCTAACCCTGGGTCCGCCTAGAGCAATGCGTTCCCTTTGCACACCAGAAGCGGAAATAACTGGGTCATGGCTAAAGACAGTTCAGGGAGATCTACATAAACTACGATAGCAATTAAGGGGGTGGCCCCGCTCTGAGAAATATTAACAGCTGTTGACAAGGGCAAAAGGGTTGGCAATGGTTGACGTGAACAATATATATATATAATAAAGTGACATATTCTTTCCTGAAGAATGTCTTCGTCGTGGATACTCTGAACGCCTCTCTGTTCCAGGAAAGCAGGCCTGCATTGACCAGAGATATGTGCATATTTTCTTCGATGTCCCTGGTCCATCGTCTTCTTGGTCTTCGTCTTCTTCTGTTTCCCGGCACACTACCTTCTAGAATCAGCCATTCGATACCATCATGTCGCTTTAATTGTCCAAAATACTGTAACTTCCTTCTTATGATTGTATTTAGAAGCCACCTCTCTTTTAGTTTCAGTAATTTCAAAACTTCAATGTTCTTTTTCTTTGTCCATGATATTCGTAGGATCTTTCTGTAACACTTCATTTAAAATGAATTTATTCCTATGGATAGTGTCTTGTTTAAAGTCCACGTCTCCAATCTATATGTTGCCACTGGGAAACACATGATCTTAAAAGGATTACTTTAGTATCGCTAATGCTACTTTGCCATAGATTTCTCATTTGTGTTAAATTGAGTGTTGCAACTGCGAGTCTTCTAATCTCGGCTGAACAATCTTCGGAACTGTTAATATTTGCTCCAAGATATTCGAAATTGTTTATACATTCTAGTTCTATCTTGTCTATGTTGATTATTGGTTTAATCTTTGTTTTATCTGTTGTCATAATTTTTGTTTTCATTGCGTTTAGATATAAATTTTGGATCTCGCTGTATTTCTTTGTTGCTGTGAATAGCTGTTTCAGTCCCTCAGGAAGTGTAGTAAGGAGGACAGTGTTGTCTGTATATCCTATTTCTTAACTCTTGTACCCACCGATATTTAATGGATGAAACTCATTTTCCTCTAGTTCTTTTCTTACATTTCGCATTATATTCTCTGCATAGATGTTAAAAGGATAAGGGGATAGAGTGCACCCTTGTCTCACTCCACTTTGAACAGGGAATCATTCAGATGTTTCTCCCTCCACTCTTACTGCTGCTTGTTGTTCGTGATATAGTGTTTCAATAAGATGTGTTATTTGTTTGTGGAAGCCAATGGCTCCCATTATGGACCATAGATGATGATGTTTAACAGAATCAAACGTCGTAGTGTAGTCTATGAAACACATATGTAGATCTAAGCTGTATTCTCTACATTTCTCAATAATATTCCTTATGTTGAATATGTGGTCTCGTGTTCCTTTTCCTGCTCCAAAACCGGCTTGTACTTCATGTATTTCTGTTTCTAATTTGCGTTGTATTCTTTTCGTTATGACCTGCAGTAGTATTTTGCCGGCTTGAAGCGGGTGGTTTCAATACACTAAGAACCACCACAAAGCTCAGATTGTTTAACTCCAACATTATCCCTATTATATCATATGGATGCGAAAGTTGGAAAGCCACAAAAGCCATTGATAAGAGACTAAACACCTTTGAAAAGAAATGCTTACGTACCATTCTGAACGTTCAGTGGAGTTACTTTAAATCTAACACTACTATACGAGAGGAAAGCAAACAAACTTCATTAGACAAAGGCGATGGACTTAAAAAATAATAATTCCCCATCAGTCACTAAATTGAGTGCCACCAGAAGTAAGAAGAAGAGGGAGACCTAGATAAACTCTACGAAGAACCATTAATAGAGAAGGCATGTCAATGAACCTAAACAACATCCAAGAACTGAAAGACCTGGCACAACAAAAACAGAAATGGCAAGCTATGGTTTCTGTCCTATGCGCCGCCTATAGCCCTGGAGGAACATAACATAACATAACATAACATTCTCCTTTCTACCGCCCCTCCCCCTTCCAATCCTAGTAAATTCTCATGTGTTAACTAGGACCTGGGCGTCGAGTTCAGTTTCAAATAATATGGTCACGGCTTTAATTTCATGGATGTAAGAGGTGACTAAGGAAAATTGAAGAGTGCATACGACTTGTTGCGAATTACCATAGTTACAGAGACATTGACATATGAGACCTATTTCACCCTGGAAAAGAAAGGGACTGACAACATAAAATATGACGTCCAGCAACCAAAATCGATAGGACAATGAGGGACTGACATCTCTTCTTAGTACCAGGGCTCTTTTCAAAACATACATATATTAAAGATCATGGATGACTTGACAGAGAAGGGAACCAGGTGACTTGACAAAGATGGAAACCAGGTGGAAAGAGACCGAAAAAATATCCAATGATTGGGACAAATGAAACATCTTAGCCCATGGCCTATACACCCGAAGCTGTGTAAAACCTCTTGGGGCACATGACATTGATTGATTCTTCCTCGGTTTTATGGACTGAAACAATAACAGCCCCGAAATCACCATCGCCTCGGTGCTTCCAAATGTTAACAGTGTGGCTGACGTAAATATATCGTTAAATATTATGTTTATGATTCAAAGGGCGGGGAGGTTTTCGTAGATTTCTGTCTTGGGTATCATAAGTTCTCAACATTTGGGAATCATCGCTGTGATCAGAATTAACAAACACCATAGACTAAAATCAAATTAAGCTAGTAAGATTCATACTACCGAATACGCGTTGGGACATGAAAAATGTAAACAAAGAACAGCAGTACTGTGATCTGCCTTGAAGTCATACAAAGCAACTAAAGAAGTTATCAAGGGTGTAGAGTACTGTAGAGGGTGGCTGCCCAAATCCCGTAGCAAAGTCTTGCAAAAGCTATGCTGATGTTAAACCTTTCATAACGAAAAAAAAACACATTGCAAACCCAGGCTGTAACCAATGACACGACTCATTCCGTTCTCCGAACTACGTCCCGCTAGAGAGTTAGAGATGAGTTTGAGAATTAACGTAGATAACAAATGAGAAGATTCTAATGATTAACAGAAGGCCGTATTCTTCTTTCGCAAAACTAAGTCAGACACTAACAGATAACAACAGAGACCTCTTGTTTCCCAACACTAAATCAGACACTAACATATAACAGAGACCTCTTGTTTCTTTGCTTCCCAACATTAAGTCAGGCACTAACAGATAACAGAGACCTCTTGTTTCTTTGTTTCCTAACACTACGTCAGGCACTAATATATAACAGAGACCTCTTGTTTCCCAGAATTAAGTCAGACACTAACAAAGACCTCTTCTTTCCTTGTTTCCCAATACCAAGTCAGAAACTAATAGTTGATATGTCCTTTAACCATCGTACAACTAAATAAGTAAGAGATAGACAATTAACAGAAACCCTTGTAATTTTTTGTAAAACTGAGCACCATGCAAGAAGTTGACCCATTCTTCCAGAGATCCATTTTTCCCACCACCAAATCCTCTTTTTTTGGTCTCCTTGTATTCCTAGAAGGTAAAGCAATATTTTCAATACAGGACTTAGTAAAGTGGTATAATAGCGTGACTATATGCCTCGTCATGACACATTATGTAGTGCGGTGGAACTAAACTATCCCAAATGTGCTTAGTCCGTGACAGTTTTCATTACTCGGACTACATTCACGAATTTTTTATTTATATATATATATTTTTTTTAAAAATAGTAGTCCAGCAGAATATTATGTCGAAGTAGTATATGTCGAGTATTCTACACATAACAATAAATGGAGGTAAGAGTCGGTGTTAGCTGCTTTCATTTGGTTGATGGCACAACTACCAACACACACGGTGATTCTACCAGACTAAGAGCGTGTTACACATAATGTAAATGTTCATGGTAGAAATATGTAGACTGTTATTCTCAGCAACATCCAAAGTATCACATGAACTACTGTCCTTGTCATGCAGGAGTCCGAGACAATGATAGAGTTGATGCAATGGCGGGCAATGCTATAGTGGATGGGTCTTGTCTTCGATCAGATGAGACAGGACTAGGTTCATTAGGACAGTTATTGATGCGCTACAGAGTGGTTTAAAGAGGTAATGTTCATATTCAGAGAGTGACAGAAATAGGATTGACCAAAAGAGGGAAGAAAGTACCTCTACTCTGGAAAGATACGAAGAGTCTACAACTACCGACTGATTCACTAAGCTTATACAGCCTTAGAAGGCTGATGCATCTTGTATCGGTTATGTCCCCACTATTGTGATGCTGATTCCCAATCAATAAACGAGAAATGAACATGACACTAGATCTCGGCCTTCATGTAGAAGATCGCGCGCTTTTGTGTGTGTGTGTGTGCGCGTGAGTTTTTTGCGTGCGTATATATATATATATATATATATATATATATATATATATATATATATATATATATATATATATCTTCTTCTTCTTTTTGGGTTCAGCATCTGTGGTCATGTTATATTGTCAGGCCTGTCGTCAGGTCAAAGTCCACTGTCTTCTCCAGGTCAGAGCGGCTGCCCCATAGCTTTTGCCTCAAGTCTGTATCCTCTGGTCAGGTCTGCTGTCTCTGCTCTTTGTATGTTGGGCAGTCCTGAAGTATGTGTTCCGGAGTCTGGGTTCCGGATCTACATGGATATTCATCTGTGTATGAGATCCTCAATCGGTAAAGATGACCCAACAGTCTGCAGTGGCCTGTTCTAAGGAGAAATAGTGTCGTATATTGATATCTTTGGATGAGATGTATTGCATCATGTCTGTATTCCACTTCCATTTGTTTCTTCCACTTTGCTGTGTATGTGTTGTGGATTACTGTTTTTGCTTCTCCGTAAGACTGTCTGTGTTGCTCCATTTCGCATCCTGCTTTTGACAGAACATCCACTTTCTCATTTCCCATGATTCCACGGTGTGATGGTATCCACTGAAGGTCAATAACTGATGATTTTTTTTATCTGTCTTAGCTCATGTCTGATGTTGTGGAGAAGGCTTTCGTTTCTGTTGCTCTGGATTGATTCCAGTAGAGATCTGCAATCTGTGAATATGGCTATCTTCTTTGGTCTTGGCAATCCTGATTCGGTGAAGGCTCTCAGTGCTTGATTGAGTGCAACTGTTTCTGCTCTAAAGTTAGAGGAGTATTTCCCGGTTGGAAAAGCTTTTGATATTGTCTTCCTAACTTTTAGTCTTATCAAAATTCCACGTCCTTCATTCCTTACTGCTCCTTCTGCCGATCCATCTGTGTAGACATGTGTCCATTCCTTGGGATTGTATTTTATTTATATCATCTCTAGTGTCAATGCTTATATATATATATATATATATATATATATATATATATATATATATATATATATATATATATATATATATATATATATATATATATGTGTGTGTGTGTGTGTGTGTGTGTGTGTGTGTGTGTGTGTGTGTGTTGTCAGTAGTACGCATACACATAATCTTTATGTTGCCCCACATGAGGAGGTTTTCAGGTCTTACTAGCGGCTTATTAAATCTGCCACTATTCAACAGTGGGGTTTATATATTCTAATACAGATTATATAGTGAAACTTTTCTTAGAGGGAAAAATCCTTCAAATATCCACTTTTAAAGTTATAATTGGTTTGTGGTGTATGTCCTGCTGTCCCCCAATCATAAATTAAATGTATGTCTTGTAAACAAATTATCATTTTGGACTGCTATCAAATAATCTCAAGGATGACAAAGAGATGCGGGTCAGCAAGTATTGCTATTTTATAATTTGTGAAATACTCCTAGACGACGGGGTATTTCAGATGTAGCATCATTGCAGATGCGACAAAACAGATTACGGATGTATGATGAACTAGTTGGCCCAGAGTGTGCGCTGCACACCTGAACAGCCTGTGATACTGTCGCACTGGAATGTCTCCCTTCGGTCACTAAGTACACACTCATGCTTTTGAGACAATGAAACTTATACAAACTCGAGTGTCATCTCAATTACCACACTAAACTAGACCTGTGCTTTTGTTAGATAAGTTCATGAATATGGTAATGGTGTTTTTCTAATCACTGAAGATATATATAATAACAAACACAAATCAACATTTCGACCAAAAGGCCCTTATTATGACCAAAATTACAACAAAATTAAATCATACAACAGAAAACGGACAGTATGGATATGGACGTTCACATTGGCATGTGAAATATAAAATAAAGCTTTTGTTAGAAAGACTACGGACTGTCAAGAGCTACCTGCTCACTGCTGAAAGGATTATTTCATCATCATCATTAAAGTAGCAAAGAAGATCAATGCCTTTGAGATGAAATGATACAGAAAGATACTTAAAATATCACGAAAGTTAAAAAAAGAGAAACTCAGATATTATAAACACATTGAAGATGCCAGAGTGTTGGTTACTAAACGCAATATCAAAAAAAAACTACATCTAGTGGTCACATAAAGAGACACAACTGTTTAGAAAGTCAAAAAATGGAGGGCAGAGTACCTGGAGGGTGGAAAATAAAGTAAGACCAAGAAGACTATGGACTGTCGACATTAAATAAAACATGAATACGTCGCTGGAAAATGCAAGCCCAAGACATAGAAGGGTTCAGGGAGTTCACTGGACAGAATTGATGACTACCCAATATTGATGACATATCTAGGCTGAGAGTTGCAGAATTGATGACTACTTAATATTGATGACATATCTAGTCTGAGAGTTACAGAATTGATGACTACCCAATATTGATGACATATCTAGGCTGAGAGTTGCAGAATTGATGGTTACCAAATATTGATGACACATCTAGACTGGGAGTTGGAGATAGGATCATTAAATGTAGAAACAGTAGACCTGGATGAGGCGATCCATATGAACAATCAGTATATATACTCTTCGTCATCTTTTATGTTATTTTTTTTCATTTTCCGGATTGAATTAGTGACATATCACAATCATGACCATTCATACCTAGAAACATAAGCTTTGTTGATGGATTATGAGAATGCGTAATCCTAACAAATTCCACGATTTCATTATTGGCTACTTAGCCGCTCCTTGGCATCATAAATGCTTGTTGCAGGATTTATATATGAAATGATGTATTTTTTTATCACTAGCACACTACAAAGTATCAAGGCGTGAATGTGATAAAAATGAAAGGAACTCATCATTTAAAACTGATAAGATTTGGCAAGAGTGTGATGTTGAAAACAAAATTATAATGTAGAGCTGACATAAGTCGAGGACCGTAGATATGTCTTCAGTAGGGGTGAGATGCTGCTTTTTTTTTTTGGAAGCCCCTCGTGGGCAATTTCAGAGTTTTCGTGAAATTATTGGTGACCTTTTGTGGGGAATAACTAAGGTGGAGGGGTGGCAGTAATGATTTACCCCTATTTGGCTTGCTTCGTAGTATCAAATGTCTTTTCCTAATTTGTGTGCCTCTGATTTCGTTACTCATCTAGGGGCTTGCGTAAGATAAATAATATTTAAGAATGCGTACAATTGTACCTAAGTTATTACCATGACAACATTATATGCCAGTACATTGAAAAATTACAAACATTATGTTGATAAAAACAGTGAACGTAATTATTAATAAATCGATCACCTTCATTTCTTCATCCTACAATTTGTTTTCTTTGCTTTATTTATGTATCCTTCCCTCTATTGTAATTTGTATTATCTATACTTTCTATTCAACTTTAACACAATTCTTGTTTTCTTTGTGATAATAACTGAAAATGCATCGTTCCTGTACATATGATTCTTGCAGCTTAATCATTTATTGTAACGACATTAGATTTTAACTCTCCTACAGAGAGAAGTAGACATCAAACTGTGTGATACAAGGAGCACTACATAGCAAGTCAATCATGTGAAAATAACAAATTTATTTCAAAGATTTCACATCATAAACAAATAACAAACTCATGAAAGAAAATATACTGTAATATTGGTTAATGTGTATGGAATAGCGCATTTCTTGTCAAGTAAACACTTTCAACTGCAGACGAAGTACATCTTGTTTATATATTTATGTATATCGTGGAAAAAAATATTAGAGGTCGAAGCTCACGCAATCCTGTATATGCGGAATGGAAGGGGTATGTATTATTGGGGGATGCAAACCCCTCACCTTTCGCAACTGTAAACCAATATTTAACAAGAACACACATTTAAAAACAGCAAACACTCTTCCCATCCCAACACAACTGCTTCCTTTGCCCCTTAAAATAGCTAGACTAAGAACATCTATTTATTCCCTTCCCCCCTAAAAAATTACTCCGAAAGGAGATAAATTATCAGTCAGCGATAATCCAACATGATGACAATATAATGGCTGCTGTAACTCAGGCAAATGCAAGTATGAACCTGAAATATGTAAATTAAACTGCTCATGTTACGAATATTTTCTGTCATCAAGAAAAGACAAATAGACTGATATAATCAGCAAAAACTGGACTATGTAAGTAAAACAAAGAGGTGATAATTAATAACACATTGGCAAAGAGGGAGGAGCATATTTTAATGTTGACAACAGAATTAGTAAAGCCAAGTTTGATTTCAATACTTTTCTACCAGTATGGAATTCATCAGCATTATCTCAGAAAAAAATAAAGTTAAATTGTTTAATACAAATGTGAAACATGTATTGTTTTATGGATCTGAAACATGGCATTAAACCAAAAATCACATCACATCTGCAGGTATTTGTCTATAGATGTCTCCGTCGTTTCTTCCCATTAGATGACCAGAGTTGATATCAAAAGATGAGTTGTGGAAGGGAACATAATAGTGACTGGTGGAGGTAGATAGATAAAACGTGCAAAATGGAGGTGGATAGAACATTCAGTAAAATTCCTGACAACATACTACACATGCCCTGAACTGGAACCTACAGAAAAGGAGGAGAGTTGGAAAATCGAGGTATACCTGGTGAAGGATAGTAGAGGAAAAGACAATATTAATTGGGATCTGGTTGGCACAGATTAAAAGGACAGTGTAGCTCATAATTTATTGGACAGTGACATTTGCAGCCCTATGTTTCACAGAAAACTACACGGAAATAGAGAATAGTGAAGGTGATAAAACAACGAAACACAAGGACAGACTTTGAAAGGAACTAAAAACTTTTTTTTCTAAACCTCACCGCTCCTTTTACCAACGTGTTATCTACAACATTTTATAGAATTTAAGTCACAAGCCACATTTATAAGATCTTTATGATCTGGCATCGATGACTTCCATCTTCTTATATGATTTCCCTTCTAATGTGACTAACAAAATGGATCCATTCAGCTTTTCCAGTTGCACCAACTCCAAAAAAGCGTCCACGACAAGTGGGACACTGAAAAAAAATGCAAGGGAGAAAATTATTCTATCAATTATATATAACCAACTTCGAGTAAGTCTCGAGGCAAATACTTTCAAACTTATCTCCCATTCTACAGAAAAAAATATATATTTTTATATATTGTTTGTTTGGCTCCACGTGAAATACGATCAATAGAGCTCTTGTATTATCTGTGCAATTGCAAGATTTTTTCACAGCTTAATTTGATACACAGAAGGTTCCATCTATCATAGCTGTGTGAAATTTTGGAGACGAGGCTTCTTACTCAGAGAAAACATAATCGTATATATTGTAAATAACCACAAGAGAACGCCTTACTACGAGCCTTCTACTTACTAATGTATAGTCATCGCATTTATGGGGTGAAGGAGGTTTACTGTTGCGCTTGATTGATCTGCTGGATCACTGGTATAGATTAATAAAGATCAACTCAATATCTCTCCAATATCTAAGATTGTGCCAATGTTTGAGCAGATGGTTGTTGTATGTTATTTATAAACTCTTTTTACGGATACTAAATATTATGTAGAAGTCTCGTAAGATTCCTAGTTATAGCAGATAGTCAATTGTACAATAGATTATGCATTGCTCTCGTGCAAACCCAGGGTTAAAAGATATTCACGGCCCAAAAATAACGTTATCTTGGTACACCCTAGAAACAAATTGCTTCGAATCTTGTGCGAAACATTTTGGCTAACGTTTTATGAATCTTGTTCAGACAGTGAAGGAGATAAAATGATAATTGATTGCACAGGACAAATAATATTTCTGAATAACACCTCTCGGTTCCCACACACTATCGCATCACAGTGTAACACAGCTGTTGACCTGGTCTTCCTGATTGTCATGTCCCAAAGCTCATGAAAGCAGAAGTAGTGAACAAGCATTGGGTGCATTACAAAGGTAGTGCATCCCCAAGTGGCAGCCCCAAGTTCAAATGGTACTGCAGTTGAGAAAACAAAATACTGAATCATAAAGAAAGCGTTGTTCATGTTGATGAAAAAGCTTCTAGTTATTACCGGAATCATGTGGTATGGAAAAGCAAAAGTCAGGAAGACATGTCGTCCTAGTTCGCAGATAATGTGTATAGTGACTCAGTTTGAAAAGAGTTGTGGCGCTGTCGGTGAACGAGTCTCGGCTGAAATGACTAATCATCCCCTAATCCAGTTCCACTGTAAAGCGTTTTCTATACCGCAAACAGGTTCACGGATCAAAAGTGATGACACAATGGGCCGAGAGAGGCGTAGTCGACCAAAGTCCAAAAATATGTTTACCGTTTCGCAACCCCGAAACTGTCTCCCAGAGGCATTTTTTTTTTACCTGTAAAGTTAAATGGCACAGTAGGTGATAAGCTATCACTGCTGAAAGGAAGCTACACACTCGTTGCATGGAGACAGGTAGGAAAGATATCACAAGTTAGGAAAGCTCATCCACATCAAAAACATAAAACAAAAAAACGTACAAGTAAGTGTTTGATATCAATCTGTTCGCTAAACCCTTTTTTGTCTTTCAGCGTCAGGAGTAGAGGAGTTCTCTGGAGATAGTCCTCGTGTGTGCTGAGAATATTGTGGAATTTGTCACCTCTTTTATTTCGATGATCCATCGTTTTCGTGGTCGGCCTCTAGGTCTGCCTTCACTGTATCTGTGTAGCATAGCTTGCTGTGGTATTCTGTCTGGTGGTAGTCTTCTGATGTGTGCAAACCATTTTATCTGTTGTCTCTTAATATATTACAAAATTTGGGCGGTGTCGGTTCTTTGTTTAATGTCTTCATTTCTCACTCTATCTCTTAGCGATACTCCTAGGATTATGCGTAACCATGCCATTTCAGCTGTCACTAGTTTACGTTTGTCTTGTGCTGCCGTTGTCCATGTTTGGCATTGGTAGCACAGCGTTGGCATAATCATCGTTTTCAATAATGTTATTTTGATGTTTAAATCTACATTTTCGTTTCTGAAGATTGGTGTCATATGCTCTAGAGCTTGGTATGCTTTACTACATATATTGTGTATTTCTTTACTGCTCTTGCCGTCTTTTGTTATATTGCTTCCTAGGTATGTGAATTCTGTCACTTGTTTAAGTATGTTGTTTCCAAAATATATGTTGGTGTTTCTTTCTTTTCTTCCTATCTTCATTACTTCGATCTTCACTATATTTATTTTCATGTTAAAGGGTTGGCATGTTTGATGTAATCTGTCTATTTGTCTTTGTAGTTGCTCTTCTGATGCTACTAGTGTTTGGTCGTCTGCAAATAGCAATTCGTTTAAGTTATCCTTCAGATTGTTTTCTTCCGTTGTCTTTTCTACTTTGCAGATGTGAACTATGTATGTTATGAACAATAGGGGGAATAGTACACATCCCTGTCTCACTTCCGAGTGTAATTGAAAATTATGGAATGTGCCTGCGCTCGTTCTTACTGCGCATTGACTATTGGCGTATATGCTCTAAAATAGGTTCTGACATTGCTAGATATGTATGGCGCAAATTAAACCGCAGAACAACGTGCAACACGCTCCTCGGCGGGAATCACACAAAATTAGTGATGTTTGCTGAGAGAAAGCGCAGAAGGAGATGAAGATATTCAAAGCTTTAAATTTCCTTCTTGTGGTGCTTCTCGATAGCAGGTAGTTTCGAAGCCCTCGCTAGCTAAGCACCTAGCTAACAATTTAGAGTTGAACTCCGAGCTGTGCAGGCTAAGATGGCGTGAGAATTTACTATAATTACACCAATGGTGCGCAACAATATAGTGTCGACGCGATGAAATGAGCATTTTTAATATAAGAAAGGGCTAAATTATTTTTTTCTAAAATTCCTTTCAAGTACCAAGAAGTATCATCTAGCTCAAGAGCTGATTATTAATACTTATATTTTCAATCAGTCTGGCGATCCAGTAAAAATGGCTTAGTAAAGATGGTTTGGCCGCCGAATTTGGCCCGTGGATCGTATTATTTCCATCACTGACCTAAAAAAAAAAATATAATATATATTCGATACCTCTTGGTATTTGCAGCATGAAAAACTGCCGCTGTTGCAAGACACTGCACGACAACGGTTGTCCGAGACAGTCTGATAAGTCAGAATCCATGGACAATATTGTGAGATGAGTGAGCGTGTTTAATGTTAAATAAGACCAATGTATTGAATATAGTGTATACGGTAAAAATGTTTAAACAGCGCAGCGTTAAAGCACAGCTCTTAATGCAAGTGGCGATACATCTGTGACAACATAATATGTCATTGTACAGAAGCACATGACGTGGAAAAACAAATGGCAGGAAGCAAAATTATTCCAGTCTGCAGAAAAATGAGCCATGGAAACTTTCTTTACAACCTGGACGAGGTATTCGCGATACTAAACTAGTTAACGAACCTCGGCTATGAATGTGAACCATCTCAAATTTACAACCCAAATACTGTTGTGCATTTTCTATACCAATGTCTCAGATGATAAAGGTTTTGTATCCGCTGGTAAACGGGGCTAACAAATGAACTACCGCTGTCCCCAATATCCGACCTGCATAATAATTGACCGCAGAAGAAGAAAATAATTGATTGCTATGTCACAATAAATATAACCGTATGACATGTTTCTGTTTATTAGATAAACATGCCATCAGAAGAGAAACTAGAAAGAAACGATCAGGGCGACCGCGCCAATTAGGAATATCAAAAATAATCCCCGGGGGGGGGGGGGTAAGGAATGAATTAATGAATTTATGTAAAGGTGCTCTGGATGTCGCAGGGCGTCAAAATACCTAGTTTGTGCACCATATTATGCCATATTATATTTTAACTCTATAACTATCTCAAGATTTAAGTTAGCAGCGCCCGTAGTTACCGGTTACCGGGGCCCGAATAGGGAGCAAAAAATAGCAACACTGTTTACCTTCCACGCAAGTCGTAAAAGGCGACTAAGGAGGTTATGGGATGGAGTTGGCTGCCCCATCCCATATAGGGTCAGTGACCCAAAGCCATGCTGAAGTCGGATGTGTCAGGCCGAAAGGCGCATATATCGCAGCAATGCTGTAAACCATGACACAAAGCATTCCGTTCTCCGGACTACATCCTGCTAATCTGCAGGAATTTGAGAACGAACGCATAAGAAGAAGTTAGCAGCATATATGGTAAGTGGGTTTGATGACTGATAAGTTGAACAATTATGAGCAAATAATATAAGTTGATAAATCAACTTTTTTAATAACAAGCCTAGAAAGGATATTAGCATGTGAAACGTGCCTCCTTATTTTTTGTCTGTTTTTAATTTCACACTCCAGCAGATAAATTAGCAGGATATACTCAAGTTGATAGAATTTGTGGTGTGACAGTTTATAGCAACTGCGATATCTACTCCTTTCTGCTTGACACATCCTACTATAGTCCGTTCAGAATCGTTTGCCGAGATGTTATGATTTATAATTCAAAAAGTTCTTGATGATTTCACATGAATTTTGGCATACGTTGTTAAAATGTCCATGTCGCGAAAACATATGTGTTACTTGATGTCTAGCTGTAACGGTTATTTGAAAGCGGCGAATTCTTTTGATGTTTGCCCATGTAAATATTATTTCGACCATAAACAAAATATTTTACAGTAATCTAGTGCAATGATGACCCATAGGCGTGTCCACAAAATTTTACATGGTGGCAGGTGTAAAAAAAATTTAAAATATATCTTTTGTTCGTAGAGTCAATTTGATATTGTTCCATGCTCTTGGTGTGAGTTTCACAAATGTTGTCGCTGCCTTTGAAATAAGTACATATATTTCTTCATGTAAGGAAATTTTGTCTGTAATAGTTGATCCAAGATATCTGAACTTCTGTATTGAATCAAGCGGGCTAATTTTTATAAGTAATGGTTGATGGTTTGCTTATAACATTTTTTTGAATTGCTTGGGTGGTATTGAGCAATGAAATGTTTTACAAATCAACTTGTAAATTTTGCAAATCAAACTTTTTTTAGTGTAGACTTAATCAGAGTAATGATCATTCATAATCAGACGAGTCAAATAGGTCGATTACTGTTTTCGGCTGAACAAACAACAAACCTTCCTTTTTCCAATATTCCTCTTCTTGGCGTAACACATGATCCTCACATTTCACCCAGTAGTCTTTATGTATATTTGATAGAGCCTGATTTGTAAGAGTCTCAATATCACATAATTTGAAAGTTGTATTTGTAGATGCTACGTGTCCTTTAACTTTTGCCCAAATTAGCTCTATAGGATTTAAGTGTGCATGATATGGAGGTAGTCTCAAACATCTATGACCATGTTCTTCAATTAACTTGTCTATTTTAAATATCTTTGTTCGTTGTGTCTGTTTTACAAGGTTAAGCAATTCGGGTTTCAAGTACCTGTCGGTAAATGGTATGTGTTCTTTTATGAGCCACGTTTTGATTGCATCTTTTGTACTTGATGATGTTGGGATTCTATCTTCTACGTTCACTACGTTATGGTATGAAGCATTGTCCATTATCAGACAAGAAGGTCTATCTAATATTGGAAGAATACTTTTTTCGATCCAGTCTTCGAATATGTGCCCATTCATTTCGGAGTGGTAGTCTCTATTGTCAATGGATTTTGAAATGAAAATTAGATGAGCATTCTGCAACAACCCATTATGTCTGCTACCTGCATGTGCAACTATCAAACGTTGCCCTTTACTACTTGGTACTGATCTTTTAATACTTCCATCTGCTAACTGCCATTCCTTTTCATTTGTATGATGAGCGTTGATCCAAGTTTCATCTAAATACACAATATCATAACCATTCTCGCGCATTCCCTTCACGTAAATACTTGCTTCTAAGAGCTACCAGATGTGGCTTTTCACAAATAATGTTTTTTCCACTAGCATACTTTCTAAAGGTGAAGCCTGCATTTCTTACAGTTTTCCATAATAAAGTTTTTGATATTTCAATGTCGTTATTAGTTTTCAGCCAAATCTTCAACTTTCTAAGTGTCACTTCTTCGTTTTTATCAAACATTCTACATATTTCTCTTTTTACTAGGTCCTTATCGAAACTGTCTATCTTTTCTTTCCTTCCTTGCTTTCGTGAATTTGTTGGCAATAAATATCCGCTTGCTTCCACTATTCGATCAAATGAACGTTTACACAAACCTAAAATATGCATTGTTCTCTTCTCAGGATTTGATAAAGAACAATAAAGATGTCCCTTTTTACGCTCTCTGCAGAAGTATTGATAAATCTTTATAGCAATGTTATGCTCAGTAAAATATTTCGCTTTCAGATTCATTCTCACATAGACTTGCAGAAGGTAATATGCTTAGTGCCGCCTACATTCTGTAAATATTGAGACGTGCCTCTGACTTGTGACTTGAAATCGAGTCAATATCCGTTTTTGATTTCACATAATTCTAAGTTCAGGAAAAATAATATTTGGTGCTAAACGGGAATTTCCATATGTAACATTGCTTTATACAAATGTACAGTGGAAACAACTACTTTTAGAACGGTGCACATTCTACCGTGAGGGTCATGCCTTTATATTTAATAATCAGATGTGAGATGTAAGCATCTACATAATCCAGCGGTTGTTTATAATTTAGATTAACTTTTTTTTAATATAGGTTAAATAAGGTATCTTTGATACTGGATCACATTTCTTTGATAAAAAAATATTTCTATAGCGACATTATTATTCTAAAACTTCAAATGATCAATCCAAATGAACAATACGTTTTTGATAAAAATAATTTAACATCTCGGCAAACGATTCTGAACGGACTATAGCATGGTTTCTTGGGTCGCTTTGACCCTCCATACAATGGAACAGCTAATTCTACCCACAAAACTTCCTTAGTTGTTTCTTACAATGTTCATGGCAGATAACAGTCAGGCTATTCTTTTCTCCTGTTTCAAACCCCGGCAATACACGGATGAGATATCTTATTAATAACTTTTACAATTATTTCTACATATTTATGTTGAAGTAGCAATTACAAGTCAAATTGACAAATGAGTTTACAAATGAGAAGAATAAAACCAAAAGATATGCAGAATAAAGGGCATCTCATATTATCTTCTAATAATAAAAATAAACATAATCTAAATAAACATGTGTAATTATGTTACACGGTAACACTGTCATCAAACAGATACCTAAGAAAGTCTTGATGTCTTTAGAATAATAACTTGAAAGTTTTGATAACTGTACTTACGGCATCATAGTTGCGTCAATCCTTTTTTTAGCCAGTTCATAGAACTGTACTTTATCATTGTCGAGCTTAAGAATAAGATCAGTAGCAGCTGCATCAGGACTCAGGATTCCATATTCAATTCCTAGCTGTTCAATGTTGGGTTGTAACTGTAGAACCAAGAAGAATATTTTTAAGGCGCTAGACCTATTCAGAATTATCAAAAAATCACTTTTTAATGCTTGCCAAAATAAGTTAAATTTTCATAAATCTCAAAGTATATATTTTCTTACACGGTTTACATTTTGTGTTTATTGGCTTTAGTTTTTGTGTAACAGGGATTTAAACTCGGTAGGGGTATCAATGGAACTGTTAGTATAGTCTTCATTTTTATTGGCTAGAGAGCTACCCAGAATTATAAAAACAAATTGTATGCTTGTCAAAATAAGCTACATTTTCATAAATCACATAGTATCTATTTTCCCTACACAGTTTATAAATTGTGGCTGTTTGGCTATAGTTTTTGTATACCAGCGATTTAAAATTGGCAGGGGTATCAGTGGAAATAACTGTTAGTATTGTCTTAATATTTGCATGTGCTATTTTTGAAGACATAAATGACATATTATGTGATTTTTACATCATATCTTGCATATTTTGTAATCTAGACACGTGAGATTTTCAGTGAATGTGCATATGTTCTATAACTGGAACATAAACCATTTTCACTGTGCTTACTTTGAAAGCAAAGAAAAATGGATAACACTGTTTATTTGCAAAAATATGTGCTCTTCTTTTTGTAATTTTTCAGCATAATTTTTGATAAAAGTTTACTACATACATTTATTTCTAAGGTTCAGGATCGAGATAAGTCAGATATAAACCTAATTACTTGATTTTGAGATTAGAAATTAAAATATTATAAATTCATCGAGTAAAATCCATCATCAACATATTCGAATATGTCAATTTGTTTTAATTGCATAATTAATTGTTTTAATTAATTAGTCTATGAATATTTTTTTTCCTAGCAATAATTTATACTAAATCTTTAGTAGAGACAATTTAGAGACATATTGCAGACAGGCATCTGATATTTCATCAGCATAACTTCTTCTATCTTCTAGTTCCTTGTAGTTCTCTGCCCTAATATTATTGGAAAAGTTGGTGGACACTAGGCGAAAAGTACGTCATGCTGCTTGTTTCGCATCATCCTGCAGCAAGTTGTTTAACTTTTAAGAGTTCTCTAATCTGAGGACCTACATCACATTATGAACAGATCAGAACAAGTTATAATTCTACGTCTCAGAACAGGACACAACCGACTCCGCAGTCACATGTATACAAAATTCAAGATTGGCAACACGGCCATGTGTACATGTAGACAGGCAGCACAGAGGGCCAAACATATACTTCAAGCGTGTTCTGAGCATGAAACGCTGAGGCAGACATATTGGCCAGAGGAAACAACACTGGAATCAACGCTCTATGGGACACTGTATTAACTACAAAAGACAGTGAGTTTTATTAAGGAGACAGAATTACAGATATAGACATGTTTCAAGTGAACGAAAGAAGAAGAAGAATGAGGACCTACAAAAACTGCCTCTTTAATCTTTGCTTTACTGAGTCCGGGAATTTTTCATGCAGGTATTGGAAATTTGGCGATTTCCTGTCAATGGTTTTCACGAAATTCTTTATATAACCTAGGTTGATGTGAAGAGGTGATTGCAGGATTTTGTGAGACCAGCTCGACCAGAGCTGGGTACTGGATATTCTTCTTTCTACCTACTGCACTTTGCACACCCATTCCTTCCGCAAGTAGTGTAATTCTCTTGCTCGTCGATCTCAGTCACATAAAAAATCGCATGTATTTTGATATTTTATATCCCTGTTGCAGTCCCATTAAAAGGGCAACTACCTTCACATCACCACATAGGTGTCAGCTGTACTTGTTATGCTCAATGTAATTCAGGATCTGTTTTAAGTTATCGTATGTCTCTTCTATGTGGACATGATGCGCTACTGGAATAGATGGAAGGCGGTTTCATTAAGTAAAAGCACGGCCTTATATTTTTATAATAATTTATTTTTATATTATTTTTTTTTTAAATAATATATACTTATAATTAAAAAGTAGCATACATGATTTGAACCTGGTTCAATCTGCTCAAACTGGTTAAGATCGCAATTTGAATCAACACGTTTTCCTAATTCGATCAAAGGATACGGATTGGTTGAATTCGATCAAAGGATACGGATTGGTTGAATTCGATCAAAAGATACGGATTGGTTGAATTCGGAAAATGTAAAAGATGTGTGGACTCAAGTTGGGAGGTGAATAGGTGTCAGCTGAATGGACTTGGTTCAAATCCTGTCTTTCACCATTCTATAATCCTCTATGCTTCAAAATTGTATTATTCATTTAACACAGTGATATAGATTTGCTACCATAAACAAGAAGAGTCATATATGATTCTCTTTACTGTATTGGAATGATATCTCCTTCTGCATTCATTCTCAAACTTCTGCAGATGAGCAGAATGCCATCCAGAGAATGGATTGCGTTGTGTCATGCTTACAGCTTAGCTGCGTTATCTGCAAAAATTATAGTGGTGGGGATGTAACTAGTGTTGAGATGATAATGATAAAGATTATGATGATGCTGGTAGCGGTGGTGATGGTTGTGGTGATGATGATGATTGTAATGATGAGATGGTGGTTGTGATGTTGGCAAGGATTATGGAATTCTTCTCTTTTTCCAATTGTTAAAATCTGCACAGCAAATTCGGTTTTCTTGATGAATATTGCTGTATTTGAATGTTCTTCGATTCCCATACAGTTTACTGTATGTCATATGTATGTCATTCGTATGTCATAATCATGACGATGGTGATGATGATAATAATGACAACGATGGTGATGATGATGATGATATCGGAGGTTGTGGTTGTGGTAATGATGGTGTTGCGCTACTTGTACACTTACTGTCAAAGAAGAAGTGAAGGATCTCACAGCATGTTTTGTGCCGCTGTAAATGGGAACTGCTGGTGAGTCTTTCAAGCCTTCACCAACAAAAAATATGTACAAAGTTTATGAAAGTGTATAAAGAAAACAACTAGTATGATAAATGTGTAATCTCAATAATACTCGAGGAATAGCTCACATAAACATTTGAGATAAGAAATTTGTTGATAAGAGATACCTCTTGTCTGCTTCTTCTTCTGCGTTCTTTTCCAAACTCATGCATATTAATTTGGGGGAAAATTCACTGGGGATGTGACAGCGGATAAATCATTACACATGTTCTGGAAGCTGTATATGTCAATAAAGCACAGAACAGAAACGAAACACAGTACAAGCTTGAAGGATGACACAGGGCAGATACTGATATCGTATGAGATGAAAGGTAGGGCTTTTTTATAGATATCTTCATCAAACTAATCAGGACATGAATCAGCGTAAAACAATATTACAGACCCTACCATTCGCTACGGATATAAGGGGCAATGAAAGCCAGCTAGCAGATGTCGAAGAAGTACAACTATTAAAAATACATCTGATGGCTCTCCACGCCCTGACGGAATAAAGTTCAGCTTACTTAAGGACATATACGATGAGGTGTTATCTAAGATGACAGAAAATTATGTGAGTTTGAAAACAGGGACGGTACCAGAGGAGTGGCTACATAACTACCGCATACCTGTGCTAAAACCAGGCAAAGATGCTGCTGACATAAACGATTATCGTATCATCACTCTGCAGAATATGTATGGCAAGATTTTGGATTGAATTGTTGCTAGACGCATAACCAGTGAGCTAGAGATCAAATGTGACCTTCCAAATAACATAGGGGCATACAGACCCATAAGACATACAGTCACAAACGCAGTAGTCAGTTCTTGCATATGAAGTTTATGAAGGTTTTCAGAATAAAGAGGAAACTGTAGTCACGGCGATAGACCTGGAGGATGTGTACAATAGAATTAGTTACACTCATCTTGCTGGCATGTTACGGGAGCACGATATCCATCCATGGATCATACGCTGGTTAACGAATGTGCTAATTTGTAGAAAAGCCGCTTTGAAGTACGGATCCTGGACATCTGAGATCAGAACAATAAGACCTGGTTTATCACAACGATTTCTGTCTGCGGTGCTCTTTAATGTGTACACCTTAAAAATTGCCCAATTGCAAACCGCAGGGCCTTGTAGAGTTCTAACATACGATGATGATATCCTACTATACAACACGGGCTAGGGAGAAAACAGATATCGCTCACAATGTACAGAGTGGGCTAGATTATTTTCCTCTCTTAAACATTATTTGCCTCTCTTATTAGTATGATGCTATTAATTGATGTATATCAACTTGTGTAAATAAACTTCATATTCTTGTGAAGGAGTGCTTTGGTTAACTGATTGATGTCGAGCAGTATTACACAGATTTAGACCTGGTCACAGCACCAGTATTCCAGCAAGTCCTAAAAGGCATTTTCTTCCGTCGCAAATTATTGTGACGCTGCAGATCTTCTTTCTGTCACACTAGTCTGTCCAGGACAGACAGTCAACTATATGTTTTCGGTAACAAGTTTGTTTCTGTCATACCAAGTGCAGAGCTTGTTACTGTTACAGTAAATGGTAGGAAGTAAACATTGAGAAAAAAATCATTGACTAACGTAATAATTCTAGTAGATAAAGTGTGTCAGAAATGTAATGCTATCATGGCAGAGGTGGGCCCAAAGATGACATGCACACCAGAGTGCACCGGCCGGCGCTCTATAACTGGTCGAGCATCAGGGTCAGTGAACCACAGCTGGCCAAGACCCACAGTACACTTCCACGCAGTGGGCCTGGAAACAGGAGTGCAACAACCCTGCTGTAGCCTGGCCAAGTACTAGGGATCGAAGATACGGGAATGCCAATCCGGCCAAAAAAATTCTGGCTGAAGACGGATGTGTCAGGTCGAAACGCGCAGATAACGCAACTTGCTGTAAAACATGACACAACGCAGATCACTCTCATACGTCCTTCTCAGGACGGTCAGCAGAATGCTTTCAGAGGGTCCGCAGCAAGGAGTACGACGAAGATGACGAAGATGGCAGAGGTTACAGTACAAGAGCTCACCCAGCTACACCCGAAACCACAAGATATAATTATATACCTAATGTCTCAGTCAACAGAAATACAAATAAATGCGGTTGGGGTTTTTGTTACCTACAGAAACTGCTTGAATTTGGTTGAGAGACCATCTGCATACTCCACTAACACATCAAGCAATAGGATGGAGATAGAGGGAGCTACAGCAACACTAAGTTGGTAGATAACTGATACATCAATCCACTTGGTAATACAGACTCTCACAACATGCTGCGCGAGATAGAAAATAACATTCTGAGAAAGGAATAGGTTGCGTTATTGAACAACTCAATTGTATAGTGCATTACATGGATATACTGCCCGGGTCACGCTGGGGTCAGAGGAAACGTAAAAGCTGACTCATAGACAGGCAATGCAGCGATTGATGGCACTGTACTGAGAAGAGATATAGCTGACTTAAAGTAGTCATGGATTCATTGCGAAATAAATACGTTGACAATGAAATTGAAAACGTACACATACAAAGAATGACAGAATTGGAAGTGATTAGAGATGAGGGAAGAACATTTACTATTTTTGAAAAGAACCGAGTTTCACGTAACTAACACCTGACTGGGACTTTGGGTCTCAATCTTAGACACTCGAATGACTGCTGGAACGGAGAGCGGAGCACTTATGGGAATACCCCGTGTGCTACATTGCTAGTTTCTAATCAAGAATCTATGTTTGTAATATTAATTTGTTGATCTTTGTTTTTGTCCTGATGAAGACTTTTTGTCGAAATGTTGTTTGAAAATGTCTTTAATAAATGTCTTTATTGTGTTTTGTGCTGCAACACTCCCTACATAGCTCTGTTTTTCTCCGTCATCACTGTGTTACACCAGCCCTAGAATCTTTAGTACTGTATGTTAGATTGTTTTCCCTAGCTAGCACTGAGGATTTATCCTTTTAACTTTTCTTGAACTTGTAGCTTCAACTATCTTGCATTTCGAATGATCTAAGACGTATGTCTTGCCGTGTTCCCAATCGAGGACATTATCTTACATAACTATAGAGTACTCAATATGACCACACGTGCTTTCTCTCTTCATCACATGAATACTGATGCGTGCTCTGCCATGTGTGTGTGTGTGCGTGCGTGTGTGGGGATGTGTATGTGTGTGCGCGTGTCTATATGCTTGTCCGTGTGCATTCATACTTTACAAATCACCTGCTATGGAGCTGATGTTTATTATCCGACCTCCGCGTCCTCCTTTATCCTTCCGCATGTGCTCTGTGGCTAGTTTTGTTCCCAAAACTAAAGAGGTCTATGAAGAATACCATGAAGAATTTAATCACAAAAGTGACACAAGAGCAATGAATGGACAACACAACAAAACAATTTTTATACATTTATGTTATGAATAATAGGGAGGGATAGTACACATCCCTGTCTCACTCCCGAGTGAATTTGGAAATTATCGGACGTACCTGTGCTCATTCTTACTATAAATTGACTATTGACGTATATGCTCTGACATAGGTTTATCAGATGTTAGGGAACTCCATATCTCTGCAGTATTATCCATACTTGTGCTCTATCCACTCTGTCAAAAGATTTTTCTTGGTCCACGAAAGCCAAGTATAAATCTTCGTTATGTTCTGTCGTTCTTTCTGAAAGTTGTTTGAGGGCGAAGATTGCATCTGTACAGCTTTTATTTTTCCGAAAGCCCATTTATGTTTTGTTGAGCTGTGGTTCTATATATGCGCGCATCCTTCTCTCTAGTATCTTGCTAAAGATGTTTCCTATGTGGCTTAAGAGTGGTATGCCTCTATACTTAGTGCAGTTCCTCTTAATGCCTTTTTTCCTCCAGATGGGAACAATCACCTCTGTATTCCACTCCTGTGGTGCCATTTTGTGTCTTCCATATCACATTGAACAGTCTGTGTAGCCACTTTATACCTGTCGCTGTTAGTATTTTGATTAGTTCTATAGGTATGCCGTCTATTCCTGGTGCTATGTTTTTTGGTGCATGTTTAACTGCGTTTTCAATTTCGGATTTCAGGATATATGGTTCTCGGTCTTCTTCTGTTATATTTATTGTTGTAATCACTTCTCCTGCCTTTAAGTTTAACAGTTGATTGAAGTAATTTTTCCATCTTTCCATGATTTCTTGGGGCTTATTTAGTATGCTGCCGTGTTCATCATTGATTATTTATGTTGGCTCGTGTCTTTTTGTACTTCCCATATTTTCTACTTTCATGTAGAATATCTTTGGTGCGTTTAGTCTATCCTTGTTAAGCATTTTCTACCAATGATAATTCTCAGGGACCTCCTAAAAATACACTTGTAACAAGACTTCTGAATCGGACTTTGAATCTACAACATCCTCGTGAACACAACCCAAATACCTCTAGCACTGCGCTACGGAGATCCCCAATATGGCTTGAGTTTTAAGTTACTTCCACTGCGCACACTTATATGGTTCATACGTATTTTAACTTTAGATACGGTGAAAAGACGCAGCTATCGCAGCTAACTATGGCGCATCGCATTCCATCTCCATACTACATCCTGCTAATCTGCAGAGATTTGAGAACGAACGAAGAATAATGTACAAGGAATAATTGTTGATTCGATCTATATTGCAATTGGGGATTCAATATATATTGTAATTGGGGATTCAATATATATTGTAATTGGGGATTCAATCTATATTGTAATTGGGGATTCAATCTATATTGCAATTGGGGATTCAATATATATTGTAATTGGGGATTCAATATATATTGTATTATATATTGTATTATAATATATATTATTATATTTTGGGAGCCGCGTTAGCGCAGTGGTTAGCGCACTGGCTTCGCATATGAGTGGTCCTGGGTTCATTCCCCAGCTGAGGCGGAAATGTTTTCAGATCGCAACGGCTCCCAGGTCGACCCAGCCTTAAATGGGTACCGGATTAATTCGGGAAGTAAAGACTGCGAGGGAGAGGAGATGGCTACCGCCCTCATTTGCAGAGCCTGTGAAATGTGAGATCGCTAACATCTCACACCCCTACGGCATTAATAAATGCTATGGGTTACTTTACTTTTACTATATATTGTAATTGGGGATTCCATCTATATTGAAAGCACGTTTCATACACAATAACGTCTCTAAGTTGACTGTGAACTACTTACAAAGTTAATGCTGATCATCAGCTCCCAGAGGGCTTCATTCATGATTCCTGCATTATTTACTAGAACATCCACGTGACCAAACTCGGTCACCGCAAGATTAAATGCATCTAATTAGAGAATGGGAATCGTTAAGACATATCATTTACATATATTGTGTTATGAGCTTAATGAACATGATAATGATGATGTGATGACTACGACAACGATGACAATGATGAATATGGTAATTGTGAGTGGGGTTATGATGGTGCTGATAATGATGCTAATGATGATGATGATGGTCATCATGGGGGTTATTGTGGAGATATTGGTTATAACGAAGATTATAGTGGTGGTGATGATGATAATTATATCATAACACGGAATATGTTACTCTTATTCCCAACGACAGGAAGTGGAAAATTGCAGCTTCAGTTCCACAATGATTGTTTCTCTGACATTTTTTTTTTAATGGGGACATTTCCCAAAGTTTTTAAAAATTCCAAATGACTTCTTCTTCTTCTTCTTCTTTCGTTCGCTAATAATGTCTATATCTGCAGTGTTGATTCTTGTATAAATTGGACAGTGTTTTCCATTTCTTGTTTTGTACCATAAAGTTTAATATTCATCGGTGTATCAGAAGGCCAGTATGAGCATCTTAATGTGTCATAGTTTGCACATTCTTGAAGGATATGTTCTGAAGTCTGGTTGACTTATCCACAATTACACTTTGCTGTTGTGCCAATTTTAAATTGTGTATACATATGGCTGTTTAGTCTATTGTGTCCAGTTCTCAGTCGAAATATGATGACCTGTTCATCTCCAAATGACAATTTGTCGATGCCTCCTTGTTGATGTTGAGATTAAAACCATAGCATCCAATCTTCTTATTCTTAATGGAATTTCGTCCCAACCATCTTTTAATCTTGAGGTATGCTGCACATAAATTGAATGATTCTGTCTCAGCAGTCCATTGCCTTGCAGCAGGCTTCACGACATACGGATACTGTGGTGTGGGGTAACCAACTACAACACCTTAGTCTACTTTACTACATGCATGTTGGCAACAATTTTACTATGTTTTGCTCATTTTCTAACTTAGTTAATATAAGGAATTAATAAACTTGAAATAGTATGTATATGTTGTTCTACGTTAACTTAAAGAAAATCACACAACTCATCAGTTTATGATTAAAGTGAACCACATAACTCATCTGTATATGATCAAAGTGAGCCACATATCTCATCAGTTTATGATTAAAGTGAACCACATAACTCATCAGTTTATGATTAAAGAATTTTTTATCTAACCATTTTTCTACTTCTTCTGTGTGTATTCTCAAACTCCTGCAGATTAGAATTATGTAATCCGGATAACTTAAAACTATGGTCCGTGGTTTACAGCTTAGTTGTGATATTTGTCGGACACATCTGACTTTAGCATAGCTTTCGGGTTTCGTTGACCCTCTATGGGATGGAACAATCAACCCCACCCTAAAACCTACTTAGTTGCCTCTTACGACATGCAAGACAGGAAACAATGTCACTATTCTTTGCTCTCCTTTCGGGCCCAGCCCATACACTTGCGATCTTAAGAATGTATCCTTAAACTGCTGAGTGTGATACTAATGTGTTAGTTAAACTGCGCGAAAGTGTGTGTGGGTTGAACAATGTCATATGTGTTTATATCGTGTCATTTACTATTCGATTTTTATGCGTCTCCTTCAGTGTTCGTTATCAAACTTCAACAGATTAGCAGGATGTAGTTCAGAGACCGTAATGCAGTGTCATAGTTTACTGTTTAGCTACGATATCTGCGTTTTTCGGCCCAATACATTTGTTTTTAGAGTTTCTATTTGGTCACTGTGACCCATTGTGGAAAGGAACAGTCATTCCGACTCACAATAATCTCCATATTCTTTTTTTTACGACATGCATGGCACAGATTGTTAATCTTTACTCCACTTTCTGGCAACGGCAATATAAAGTGGTTTGATTTTCAAATGAAGGGAATTGCATGTGTGTATTTCCAAGGCCGGAACTAGTAGCAAACAATATTACCTGTTATACATGGTCGTCCAAGACGGGTACGGAAGATTTGGGGTAGAGTTGGCTGTCCTAACCCATAGTGGATCGACCTGATCTAGAAACCATGCTCAATCCGGGTGTATTAGACACGTATATCGCAGTCAATCTGAAAACTATTATAAACGCATTCCGTTATCTGGACAACATTCTGTTGATTTGCCAGGAGTTTGGAAGTGAACGGAAAGAAGAACAAGAAGACATGGAGACACAATTTAATTGAGAAAAGTGTTATCCTAGCAACAAATAAGGTTCTACTACTATTTACCTGTAAATTGTTGGTGATTTGTGACGTCAAATGCAACAAATCGAACGTTTGCCTCACCAAAGCGTTCTTGAAGCTCTTTATAGGTTATCTGACCAACTGCAGAGTTGACGTCCCCGAAGAAAACCTGTCCGTTAGCAGTATTAATTATATATTAGGTGCATATACTATTTTGTGAATATCACATAATTTAATAAGCGAATTTTACAGCAACGCTACGAGTAGTGTATAATTCTTGGCTAGTGTATTTTTTTTTGTTTTCACCGGTTTAAGTATTATTCAAGTGCTATTCCCAAGGACTCGAAAGCTCAACACGTAGGCCTTCATGATAACAACTAGATTACGAAAAGCTAGAAATACTATCAGGGAGGTGTAACTATGGCGTTATGGTAAAGGTCGGTTGTCAATAAGCATTGGGGCATTTCCTAGACATAGATTGTCTCGAGCCAGTTCTCTCTAGTAAAGCATGAAACAAGTCCATCTTCAGGATAGTTTTGCTAGCTGCTCTCTCAGTATCGTTTATATCGGCTTATCGGATTTTTTGGGGTACTTTTCAATAGCTTGGGCCACAACGAATACGTAAAGCTACAAACCAAGTGCATCAGAAAAGATAAGTGACGCTATGTGAGGACCAGCACGCAGAACTATTCTGAAGAAGGACTTAGTAAATACTGTAATGAAAATCTCGGCAATTGTCGTAGACATCAGTTTGACAGTGTTGTATGTTACGTCACTGCACAGTAACGTTATAAATACCATAAACTAAAGCTGTGACAGTAACTGTATATGTATGTGTGTGAGGGAGATGGGTGTGCTATACATTCTACAGTTGCAGCATAAATGTAAAAAAGCACACACACACACACACACACATACACATGAAAGTTATAATATGTGGGAGAGGGGATGTTTAGTTATATGAGTTTCTAAAGAAGTCTCAATCGTATAACCAGGTAAAGACAATATCCTAAAGCACTTTATAAATTCAGTTTCAGCTATTGCTCATTTCGTCTTTTTTATCCTAACAAAGGGAAACCAGAAATATTCATGTAGGAAATAATAGAAGAAATTTCAGAAAAGGAATTTGAGCTGTGATTTAGACGGTTCTTTTATACTAGATGAACAACCAATCTCGGATTAAATGACACTTTTTCAGAAGTCCGATGTGAGAAAACTACAATAATGATGTTTGCAATGAGATACCGAAATATCAAGACTCTCATTCAAAACGTTCTTTATTCATCTATCCACTGTATCGTTCTTATTCTGTGTTCGTTCTCAAACTTCTGCTGATTACGAGGATGTAGTTCTACTGATAACTTTTGGACTGATCAACGGGACGGGACAGCCAACTTCATCCATCAATCCTTCTTAGTTGGCTTGTGCGACATGCGTGAAAGGTCACATCGTTGCTATTTTTGCTTCCCCTTTTTGGGTCCCAACAATACACTGGTGACCATACCGTACATATTCCACTGCAACAAAACCCATGTCACTCAATAGACGTAGTTGCTTATTCCCACGTTTACATTGACTACGATGGACCTCTACATAATACAATATACATCAGAATTACGCATCCTTTTTTGGTCAATAGGCAAAATTCAGTATTTTTTGTATGAGATGGGAGCAACACGCACGTTTTTTTAGTCGAAGTAGGTGTCTCAAACAGAAGAGAAACGTCTCTATATTGTAAGGTATACCGCGTTTGAAGGTTCCAGTGTCGAACCTTGAAAGTTGGCGGCGAGCCGCACTGTTTTCAGAAGGTAATATCAAAGATTTGTTGTAGTAATTGTTTTCATTATAACAATTTCGCATCGTATTTACAGTCTGGTTCAGATAACCTGTGATAGTTTCTGAACTCAAGAATAACGCATATGATAATTTTTAATAAGTCTGGTAGATCAGTAGAAATGACTGGGTGGACCGATTCTACCATCCCTGACCTTCGTACTACGTCGTCTCTGACTGTTTTATACATAGCTGCTCTAACATCTTCATAAATGTTTTCAGCTGTGTTCAAAGACACTCACCTTTGCTCCTTTTTGTAACAAAGCCTCTGTATACGCCTTTCCAAGACCTTGTGCAGCGCCAGTTATGAAGACAACTTTATCAGACAGATCCATTCCTACGATAAATTAAACCAAATGTTCTTAAACCTTTCAACGTTAAAGCCTGTTTATAACCTTACACCGCTTCGTGTTATTAGTATTTTAAATTTCAGTTAAACAAATGCAAATATTATCCAAAAGTGAACTGCTTAAATACTTAGCAAATAATATATATAAAAACCTGTAAGTATAACGTGTCCCCAACTTTGAATGTAGACCATAGTACTTGTATCGTTACTGTTTTCGAAGTTTCATTTTTTCATCATGTCTAAACAACAAATTAGTCACCTAACGTCGTGCATATCAGAAGAACAACTACAAAGACAAATAGACAGATTACATCAAACTTCCCAAACCTTTAACATGAAGATAAATATAGAAAAACACAATTAATAAAAATAGGAAGAACAGAAAGAAACACCACTATATATATTGAAAACAGACTCAAACAAGTGACAAAATTCACCTAACTATGAAGCAATATAACAACAGACGACAAGAGCAGCAAAGAAATACAAAATAGATGTAGTAAAGCATACAAAGCCCTAGGGCAAATGACACCAATCTTCAGAAACAAAAATGTAGAATTAAACACCAAAATAACACTATTCTAATGCGATTATTATGCCAGCGCTGTGCTACCAATACCAAACATGGACAACGACAGCACAAGACAAACGTAAACTTGTGACAGCTGAAATGACATGATGGCATGCTTGCGCAGAATTCTAGGAATATCGCTAAGAGATAGAGTGAGCAATGAGGACAGACAAAGAACCGACACCGCCCCAATCTTGGAATGTATTACGAGACAACAGATCAAATGGTTTGCACACATCAGCAGACTACCATCAGACACCATACCACATAGTTTGGTGCAAGCATTGCTACATAGATACAGCGAAAGAAGGCCTAGAGGCCGACCACGAAAATATGGACCACCAAAATAAAAGGGACGACAAATTCCACAATATACTCAGCACACACGAGAGCCATCTCCAGAAAACTCTTCTACCCCTGACACTGAAAGGCAGCAAAGGGTTTAGCGAATAGATAGATGCCCTTGGCCTATTTCAGATATTTGCCGATCGTTTGTCACATAGAACCACTTGTGTACTGTCATCTAGATAAACATAGGCTATATATATATATATATATATATATATATATATATATATATATATATATATATATATATATATATATATATATATATATATATGTTGTCACGTACCTGTGTCGAAAAAATAGTTGGATGTTACCAAAGTATAGCCAGAACTTCACTTACAGTAAATATCAAGCCCTTCTCCAGAATACTACTGCGTACTGATCTCACGCAGCGTCGTTCATCTTGGCTCATACTACTCATCAGTCGCTTTGCATGCACTGTTGTCGCCAACCAATGAAAAGCGCGGGGAAAGATGGATAAGCAAAGATGAGAAAGGCTTGATATAGACGTGACTCATTCATTTTCTAGTTATAATAATCTAGAAAAATGTTTCGAGGACGGGACTTCATAACAACGCTACTTGAAAACTGCCTCTTTTTGTAAAGTCATAGAATGATCATATATATCGTCATAAAGTGTCATGCCGGCGCTGGTGTAGGCGATCATGGCTCTCCACAGTTCTCTATTTCCAGTATTGTGCATCAAGATCGTTGTTGTTTCCCAGCCGTGCCAGGTTGTTAAAATGTCCAATATTTTCTCATGTTGTCGCACTCAGTCTTTGTTGCCTTCAATGTTGTCTGTTATTCTTCTTATTCTGCGTTCGCTCTGATAACCACCACGAAAGTTCGTGTCATTTTCGGCGCGGAGCAAGAAGTTGTGTTGCTAGTTCCACAGAAGAACTGTTTTATTTGCACCTTGATTGGCCCAGCATATCTGACGCCCAGACATCCGAGGCCCCCACATCCGTATTCGTCATGCCTTTAATTCGGGCAGTGGGTTTCCCTAGCTTGTGGCAGTCTTCCTATCTGTCGCAATTGATCCCCGGACATGGCAATATAGCAGGAAACTAAGTAGCTAACAGACTTGCAAAAAGAGGCGCCTCAAAACAACAAAAACGAAGACCTTGTAGTATGAGAACAGTCAAACAGATCGAAATGTATTTTGTGAAATGACACGGTCAAAGGGCAATGACAACATAAACTCTGCAGGAGCAACCAATCTCTTATCTTAAGTTTCGAACAGAACATGCAAGGATCAATAGCCATTTAAACCATATCAAACCCCAACAACTACCCACTTGTAAGCACTGCTCATCCCAAAGAAACAGTGAAACACCTCCTTATTGACTGCCTTTACCTTTCAACTGCCAAGAAAAAACTTCTACAGACATATTAACATTCACTAACATACTGTATGGATCGCTAAGTCAATTTCAGAAAACTTGCACTTTTTTAAGAATGGCATTGTGCTGACAAGAGTACCATTACTCATAGTCAAGCAAAATGAATTAAACAGGTTACTAAAACACTTACCTTGCCTATTAATAAAAATATATTTTAAAAAGTATATATAAAAAACATACAATAAAACTAAACAGGACAATTCTCCACGTATCAGCTCAAATTGAACATTTTTCAAGAGACAAACAACAGAAAAAAAAATATAAAAAAAATAGATGACTAGATTTCATCAAGCCCCCGTCTCCATAGCGCAGGGATGGCAACGCATCTAGTAAAAGAGAAAATGCGTGCATTCATTATAAACAAACCGAAAGTGGGAAATTAGAGGCACTATAGATGAGTGCAAGAATAATAAAAGAAAAAGATAAGAAAAATACCCCTTTTGTCACTTTATCAGACAGGCAGGTTTTAAGAACATAGTCACAACAGGCAAGACTGAAGGGAACAGAGACAGATGGGGACATGAGAAAATATTCGTGTGACAACCTAGCAAGGCTTCGAAACAACGATCCTGATAACAATACTGTGAACAGAGAACCATGGTCACCTACGCCAACCAGAATGGCATATGATAATGATAGATGAATAATGATGAGGTTGTGTGGTGGTGTGGTGAGTGGGTTTGGGGAAGGAAGGATACAAGAAGAATCATCATTTGAAAACGCATGGAATGAATGTGAAACCAAATATAGACATAAACATATATATAAAACCAAACCTAAACATGACATAGAAATGTATACACACACCAAGAGTTAAGAAATAAATATATAACAAAATGGACACAGATGTGTGAAGGATACCCACACAAAATGCACAGGCATGTAAATGTATCCACACATAGGAAAGGGCTCACACCAGAATAGGCATACATATTGACACAGAATGGAGATACGTGCATTAACATAAACAAGCGCTCATATATATATATATATATATATATATATATATATATATATATACATAAATATGAACATGCATCCACATAAACACTTTCTCACATAAATAAAAACAATAACATGAACATTCGTACACATAGAAACATATACATATATTAATGTAAATATAAACGTTCGTTCACATAAAGATAATGCTATAACAACTGCATATGTATACATACAAATGTGTGGCCCAAAGTAATTGTGTGGATACATAGAACCATGTAAAACAAAATGCATATAAAATATTTATATATATATATATATATTTATGTGAGCGCTTGTTTATGTTAATGCACGTATCTCCATTCTGTGTCAATATGTATGCCTATTCTGGTGTGAGCCCTTTCCTATGTGTGGATACATTTACATGCCTGTGCATTTTGTGTGGGTATCCTTCACACATCTGTGTCCATTTTGTTATATATTTATTTCTTAACTCTTGGTGTGTGTATACATTTCTATGTATGTTTAGGTTTGGTTTTATATATATGTTTATGTCTATATTTGGTTTCACATTCATTCCATGCGTTTTCAAATGATGATTCTTCGTGTATCCTTCCTTCCCCAAACCCACTCACCCCATCACCACACCACCACACAACCTCATCATTACTCATCTATCATTATCATATTCTGGTTGGCGTAGGTGACAATGGTTCTCTGTTCACAGTATTGTTATCAGGATCCTTGTTTCCAAGCCTTGCTAGGTTGTCAAACGAATATTTTCTCACGTCCCCATCTGTCTCTGTTCCCTTCAGTCTTGCCTGTTGTGACTATATTCTTAAAACCTACCTGTCTGATAAAGTGACAAAAGGGGTATTTTTCTTATCTTTTTCTTTTATTATTCTTGCACTCATCTATAGTGCCTCTAATTTCCCACATTCGGTTTGTTTATAATGAATGCACGCATTTTCTCTTTTACTAGATGCGTTGCCATCCCTGCGCTATGGAGACGGGGGCTTGATGAAATCTAGTCATCTATTTTTTTTTTATTTTGTTGTTTTCTGTTGTTTGTCTCTTGAAAAAGGTTCAATTTGAGCCGATACGTGGAGAATTGTCCTGTTTAGTTTTATTGTATGTTTTTTTATATATACTTTTTAAAATATATTTTTATTAATAGGCAAGGTA